>VBSM01001562.1:53131513-53144075 GCA_008086735.1 Cheirogaleus medius
AAGGTATCTCCATATCGCTTTCCATAGAGGTTGAACTAGTTTGCAGTCCCACCACCACATAAACAGAAGCAAAAACAAAGACCATATGAATCTTTCAATAGATGCAGAAGAAGCTTTTGACAAAATTCAACACCCTTTCATGATAAGAACACTTAATAAAATAGGCATAGAAGGGGCATACCTAAAAATGATAAAAGCCATATATATACTTTTTCACATGGAAAACCAAATTACTGAATATTCATCACTTCTGCTACTTGATCTGCAATGCCAATATCAAGAGCTATATATCAGGTTTCTATATATGCTCCATTGAAATCTTACATGACTACTGTCATACATGCAGTCTATCCTTGACCATAATGTCATTATACAGTGTGTTACTGTGTTAAGAAAGGTGTCTTTAAGCATAAACATACATACAACAAGATTATGTCTTGATCAATTAATGAAAATATTGTGATCGGAGACTCCAGAAATCCAACCCTACACTTCCTATTGAATTTCCTATTATCATAGGAAAATGATTCAGTATTTGCTAATTTAGTGTTTGCAGCAATATAATAAAACAAAGCTACCATGAATTGTGAATAGCAAGAATTGACGGTGTACACATCTACATGCACACATACACCCATATCTGTGTTCCTATCTATCTATATCCTATTGATTCTGTTTCTCAGGATAACCGGATTGACACACATGGCTATTTCCTGAGGTTGCAAATTGCCCCCAGCGCTCGCTCACACAAGAAACTAGCAGGGGAGTGGAAGAAACAAGCAAGAGAACGGGAAGCCAGGCACAGAAGCCATTGCAGATCAAGTCCCCTCCTTCTATCATTGGCTGCAGCCTCCCTGGGGGAACAGAAGTGCCCATGCACTTTCTGCTCTGGATTGGTCCTCACGACAGGCTGCAGCGTCCCAAGCATGGTCCTCTGAGGGAAAATGCAAGGCCAAGACCACAGGAGTGGAGCAGCCCCATGCTGGGAGGCCAGAGGAGGACGTGACTAATAGATATCAAGATGGCAGTGGAAGGAGAAATTGCCCTTTATCTTTTAAACCTCACCCCTTGCAGCTAGCCGAGTGCCCAGTGTACAGTAAGTGCGAATAAATGTTGCGCAAAGCAGTGACGCATCTGGCTGCATTTCGCCAAGATTCACATGTATAAACAAGGCAGAAAATCAAATGTTCTCAGGAATTCTTGTGTGATGCTTTCTAGAGCACAGCTGTTGAGAAATACTTGTGAAATGAAAGAGTTTTAAAAATATTTTCGTGGTTACTTGACAGATAATTCCTTGTCTAGAATTCTATGATATAATTAAAGTTGTAAGTCTTTTGCCAAAAAGTTTTAGAGCTTATCCTTACAGTGAGTCAGGGAAGAAGCCATAAATAGTAAAAATCAAAATGTGTATTGCCAAGTCAGAAGCTCTTCCAATCTCTCTCTCTTTCTATCTACATAAATATATATCAATCTCTCTCCTTACAAACACACATACACACTCTCACACATTCACACACACAAAAGGTTACTCTTTCCATTAAAATATTCTATACTCACCATAAAATTTAAAAATATGTTCATAAATATCAGAATATCAGGGAGATCTAAGCTATATTTTTAAGTGTATTTTTCTCCAAGGTGTCCACAAAATAAGGAAAGATATTCGTATGTAAAATGTGAGAAAAGATATTTGTAGAGCTGTTTAGAATGGTACCTGCCTTCTGGAAGAATTGTACCAGTGTTATGTAACTTTCAGAGCGTGAGATTCTTGCTGTTTTCTTAAAATGCTGTGAATACATTTTCTGGCAGTGAAGAAGGACCAGATTACTCCATGAGGCAGGTGAGCAATTGCTCAACTGTTAGGGAGAGGCCCCTATCACCAGTGGAATCAGGTCTCAACTTTTTAGCGTAGCATGTGAAGATCTTTCACCAGAGGTCCTCAACCTGTCTCTCCAGCCATATTTCCTGCCCCTCCCCCTCAATACTGATTATAATGGAGCCACCCGAATTATTCATGCTTCCTCCAATGGAACGGGCCATGCTCTGACATGCCTGGATACATTTCCACTTCCTGTTTCTTCTGCCAGGCAAATTGTGCCCCCCCCCCATGGCAAACTCCTACTCATTCTTTAGGAACTAGCTTGAATTAGCTGTGAAGCAACTCCTTATCCTCTTACTGCAAGAAAGGTAAGCCAAACCCACCTCTGTGCTCCCAGAGACCCGTGCACATCCCATCTGGTAGAACTTTCAACATATTGTGTTGTAATTGTGTAGTGTGTGAGCTCCTTAAGGACAAGGAGTGCCTCTTATTTATCTTTGTGCCAAGGTGCCCTGGCACACAGCAAGTTTTTAATAAAATGATCTTTCTATTTTAGAAACAGTGATGATATAAAGTTTTTGGACAGCCACAGATAGTAGGTGAATTGTTGGTTTACTGTAAGGATTCTTAAGAGCATTGTTATTTTTGTCAAAATGCCAAAAAATCTCTCCCAAAAGGAATAAGGATTAAGAAATAAACTCAAAAAAGAGTGGAGAGTGATATAATAAAATGTCACTCTAGGTATTTAAATATGTTAAAGGTTTTGTCAAGATGGGGATTTGAAATGAAGGCTTAATTTGAGACTTTGACATGGAAATTACTTCCCAAAATTGAGCAGGTGCTGGATGCTGGAGGGTGGTGACATTGCTGAGGAATAGAAGGCGGCATTACCTGAACTGTGCCCTGTTTGAAGAAACTTGCAGAGGCCAAAGTGGGGAGTCTAGTCCAATGGTCAAAGCCTGGAAGGTTCAATGTGAGATAGAGAATATGTCCAGTGGACAGGAGGAGCCCGGTGCTGGATGGTCAAGAGCAGGTAATACTCAGAGATCTAGCCAGGCAGGCAGCTGATGGACATCTGGTAGCTCTGGAAACAGAAAACAGAGTCCCAGACCTAAGGCTGGAGTTCAAGGGTAAGACTTCAGCCCTGTAAGAAGGCTCACAAGCAGTCTTAGCAAAAGGGAAATACCAAGCAGGCTATCAAAACAGAAACTTGGGCAAAAAATAAAAGGACAGGAATACTGAGTCTGGAATGAAGTTACATGATGGAACATTTATCAAAGCACAAGCTTGAACACAGTTATCACACCAAATCACAATGCCAGTGTGGAACTGGCCCCCAGAATTGGTGAGATGCTTAGTCATTGAATTCCTTCACTGAGAACTCCAGGAATTCCCCCAACCAAGACTAGGGTTGGGTTCAGCCAGAGCTGGACCAAATACGCAGCAAGGGATCAAGAGTTTAGAAGAGAGGAGGCAGGGAGCCAGAAAGGTCAGGATAGGTTTCAAAAGAAGGTGGTGAAGGCACTTGCAAGGAAGACTGGGTGCTCGTCTAATGAATATTGGAAGTATGCAAATGTCAGCAAAGATAATGGGTGACTCACAGTGGGGGTGGAAGGAAGGAAAAAGGGCCCTGATGAAGTCAAGGGCCTGAAGAGGAAAGAGGCTGTGGGTCATTGAGAACTGGAAAGGAGAAAAAAATACTTCAAAGAAAAGACTAGTTGATTCATCGTTAAGTGGCTCTGAAATGGCACATCAAAGAGTACAAGTGAACAAAAGAGAGAAGATGAAAAAATCAAGATCAGAATATGTAGGAAGGAAGACCAGGACACAACTGAACAGTTTGTCTTGATTCCACTTTACGGTGCGGGTAGATCTTTTGATCCTATGCAAAATATGTTAAGCAGAATTATACAAACATGATCAATTTTCATCAAGAAAGTATTTTCTGGAGCTCATTCCATTAAACCAATTTGATTCTTTGATCAATTTTCTATACAGTGCAGTAAATTTCATTTTTATCTTTATTGCAACTGCAATTACTTTTATTGAGATTGATTCTTTCAACCTTAAATATGATTCTGAAGCTATGATTATTCCATTGGATTTCTTGAGAACATCATATTTTTCTAATTATAGCTTCTACCATTGTGATTCTTCTCTGACAGGTCATCTAAAAAGCCCAGTTTCCCCAGGTCAAATTTGAGAGATCTAAACTTTGCCAAGATTTGATTCTGATATTGGTTTTTAGTCAGTGATAAACCTTATCATCTGAAGTTTTAGATTTTGCTATTTTTTATCATGAATATTTCTATCAACTTTAACTTTGTCTAATCTTTCCCAATGTGCTTCTTCCATAAGTTTTTAATATTTAACAAATTTTATAATGTGCAATTTTCATGATTCCAAGTTTCATTTTGGGATTTTTTAACACAAATATTTATTATGATATCTATATAATGGAGTAACATAGAGAAACAAAAAAAATAAAAAAGATCTCTGTGAAAGATCATTATTAATGAATATATGCAATATATAGCATATGTAGTATATAGCTAACTGTAACATACTGTATATAGTGTATATAATGTATATAGTATGCTGCCTTTTTAATAAAAAATGGAAAATAAAATATATGATAAACACAAACATATTTGCTAATTTTGCAGGAAGAAACACAGGAAAAAGAAACCAGAAGCTAATGGCAACATTTATCTATATGCATGAATGGAAATGGGTAAATGGAGTGAGACTTTCTGAGTATACATTTTTAATATACTTTTCTCTTTTGAACCATATATGAAATGAAATAAAACAAAATGAAAAAATATTTTAAAAAGAACCTCAAAATTGAATCAAAATAGAAGCAAAAGAATCTGACAAATGACAACTCAAAAAAATTGTATTCATTTGTATTTAATTCAAAACTAATGCCTTAGAAAATTGGGAACAATTCCTCCCAGATGGTATACAAATGTGAATTCAATTCTGCCATATCTGTTCATTTTGTTTGTAGGCTTTTGTTCAAGCCACCAGTGAAGAGCAAAAGCAGGTTGAAACGTCCTTCAGCGAGCAAAAGACAATTCAGTTCAGGACATTTGTCAAAACAAAGTTCTCATAATGGGAAGAAAAACTTGCCCATGATTTCCCCAAAACAGAATAAGATGGCAGAGTGGCTGGGTCAGTGGGGCATTTGCCTGGCACCCACAGAAAAAAAATCCTCACTTTTCCAGAAAGTTGAAAAATATGTCAGCTTTTATCTTAGGGAGAGCAAACAAAAAGCACAGAAACTGTGATGCATTTTTATAATCCAAGGGAAAAAAAACCCTATAAAGCTATGTTCATGTCAGAAAAAAGAAAATGAAAAAAGACAACACCAACCTCAGTAGCAAAGACCTTAGAAGCAGCCATGTGGGAGATCTGGGGAAGAGGAACAGCAGTGGCTGGAAGGGACTTTCTAAGCTTTACGTCGAATCCAGGCTGTACAACCTTAATGTGCTCAAAACGAGTGCATTAGATCTAATAAGGGAACAGCTGTCTTGGTGGGAAGGAAATACCACTGAAGGAATAAACCAGAAAGACTGTTAGTCTGGTGATGGTCCCTGGGGAGAAATGCCCCATTGCTCACCAAGTGGCATCTATGAAAGTTTAACCCTGAGAAAATGCAAAGAGGAACCTGACTTGTGAGTTTTACGTGGACAGAGAATGAGGGTTAGATAAGAGGAAAGGTAGATTTTTTTGAAAGATACCAAATTTTATTCAGAAGTTAAGTTTGAAAAATTCTATACACAGACTCATTTTTATATATTAGCTTTTATCTTAGCTTCATTTATAAATAGTGGAAACTTTCGTGTTTTCATGCAATGACCCTCTCTTGAACTTCACTTGTATTGATTTTAAATTTATTCCATAATAAAGCTTCTAAATGTAGAAGATTAACTACACTATTATTTTAATTTTAATAGAAACAATTGTGTAAATAGTACTTAGCTTGCAGTGAAACGTAGATTGCTGCTTTCTTCTAAAGTTTTAAACTACAAAATAGCTGCATTCTCTTCATCCTTTCTAATGATCTCATCTTTCCTGGCCCCCCTTTCTTCCTACAGTCTTTCACATTTACAAGCTGATTTAATATATATACGCATATATACACACATATATACATATATTTATATATAACTAGCAGTTGGTTGACTAGTCACATTCATGCTTTAAAGTTAATTTGGAAGTTCAGATAGGACCTGTATATACCAAATTGCCAGAATGGAAAAATTGCTGGATAGTCTAAAATGCCTCAGCATCTCCAATTAGCCTGGAGAATATATTTTAATGCACAGTTTATTATATGTAACAGGATGCTCAATTCTTGTTAAACTTATTTCTTTAATTTCAGATACTTTAGGAATGGTTATCAGATTACATGTTAGAAAAAGCAACTCTGTGTACAAATCATTTCACCTTTCACCTTCTGTTTCTTCAAATGAAGAATTAATACAATCATATTCAATCCTTTGGCAAACAACGAAGTGTATTACAGCTTGTTGGAACAGGTGCTACCAAGCTTAACTATGACATTTGACATGTAATTAGTGCATCCCTTCAAAAGTACCAGGAGCCAAAATATAACAAAAAGTCAAAAAGAGAGAGAATTTGATTCTGGAAGATTTCACAGTGAATCAGATTAATAAACACAAAATGAAATATTCTTTATATCCTCACTTCTAAAATCCTGCTTCTACCACCTTAAAAATCAGTGATTAACAGCAGCGTACAATTTATGGATTATCCAGGTGTTTTTGTTGTTGTTGTTGTTGTTGTTGTTTTTGCTTCTCTATTCAGCCTAGTCCCTGTCTTTTATTGATATTTGACTATTTCCTAACTTCCACTGAAAATCAATTAAAATCCACATCATTAGAGAATAGCCAGAAAGAAGAGCCTGATTAACCTTCCCCATGCAGATCTTCTCTGTCTCCCTGGAAGTCGAGAGGTCAGTAGATACGCAAGTAACCTAGAGCCAACAAGGAGGTACAGGAAAGTCCAGGAGTAGACACAGAAGAACAGTTGGTCACCCAGAAATGAGATAGAGATGCTGCATGATGGACAGATGTGGAGGCAAGTCCCTTCATTTGAGAACTATAAGAGCCATTCATGCACTATTTGAAGGAAAAAGGCGCAGAAGTCACCACTGTCTGGACGTGGAGAACATTATGCTAAATGAAATAAGCCAGACACAGAAAGACATTTACTGCATGATCTCACTTACATGTGGAATCTAAAATAGTCAAGCTACTAGTAGCAGAGAGCAGATGGTGGTTACCAGGGGGTGGGGGTGGGAAATGTGGGGAGATGTTGGTCAAGGGATGCAAAGTTTCTGCTGTGTAAGATGAATGAGTTCTGGAGGTCTAACGTACAGCATGGTGACTAGAGGCAACAATGCTGTACTGTATACTTGAAATTTGCTAAGAGGGTGGATCCTAAGTGTTCTTATCACAGACAAAACAATGGTAACTATGTGGGTAACTATATTAGTTAATTATCTTGAGTGTGGTGATTATTTCACAGTGTATACCTATATCAAATCATCAAATTGTACACTTTAAATCTATACAATTTTTTAAAAGTCATCACTGTGAACAACTAAGCAGTGATGTTCATGCAATCTCACCCAAAAAATTATTTAAAAGGTAGTTTGTATTTTTTTCAAATTTCTAAACATTGGGATTTAAGTTTTGATGGTAAGTTGAAACTAACCTGAGTAGATGGTCTGGACACATTCCCACGATGCTTTACCTATGTATCATTTCCTGAAGTAATAAGACATTATTGTTCTTTTTCCCTAAATTTTTAAAAATGCAAACATTTCACCGCATGCTCTGTGACAGTCTTTTTTCCTCTGGGTAGACAAATGCTATTATGAGAAAATTTTGAGATGAAACCAGTAACTAACATGAGTGTAAGAGAGCCAGCACAGTGTTTTGTGGGTAAGTGTTTATTTAAGAAAGATAACCAGCAACTCATAGTTGGAGTGTATAAGGCCAGTCTGGTCTATGCCATTTCGCTCTTCTGAATCTTTTTCAACCATGTGGTCTTTACCGCAGATACCACTTACAGAGTGTGTCTGTGCTCTACACTGAGGGGAGAGCCAGGTGTGAAGACTGGTAAACTCTAACCATTGCTTTACTATGAGCCATACTGATGCTGTAGACAACCAAAATAACACACTGCCTTGTTTGTAGGACTTGAGTTCTGAGTTGTAGGTGTCACTCTGCCTACCTCTCATACTATTAATACTTTTCTTTGACCAGCTTATTTAGGAGAAAACATTCTTCCCTCCTCCTATTGTAATTACAATTTCTTACTTAATGTTGCAGCTGACTTGTTTCCTTTAACATATTTTTAGTTCTTCTGTTCTCTCCTCACCTTGACCCAGTGTTTCCTGAAGTAGAGGCAGGTGGGTGGAAGTTTTCAGACAAACCAGCAGTCAGGTCAAATGCCATCTCCAACTTTGAAATTTAGCTTGTAAAAGAATTACATGAGATGATAATTGCCTCCTTCTTTGTCCCTGCTTACCTGAAAACCAAAATACTTGTAGAAGAAGAGGCCAAAATGAAACAGGAGTGAAGGAGTGAGCTAGACTGGAGTTCAGGAGTCCTTATTTCAAGCCTCAGCTTGTCTGTTAACTAGCCCTGTGATCTTTGGCTAAGATCTTAACATCTAAGGATCTCAATTTCCTGTCTTTTTTTTTTTCTTCCATAGATTACCACTATGTTTACTATTATACTGACACTGTGCTACATGGTGGAAATCTACATACACATAGGAGGTGAATTTGACAAGTCTTAGGAATTGATTGGATATGGGGGATGAAAACAGGAAGATTCAAGGGTAACTCCCTGCTTCCATCTTGGGAAATTGGTTGGTGGTAGCCATAACCAAGATAGAGAATATAGGGGGGAAATAGAAGTTTTGAGGGGTAATAAGGGAGCAAAAACTGTATATGACATGTTCATTTAAATTCCAAAATTTCTTTTCCCCAGAGAATGTGTCTTTATTTCTCTAATTCCAAAAAGAATAAAATAAAATTACAGAAATTGAGGTAAATGTTTATTTATCCTATTATTAATGCATTGTTCTGACTGACATCTACTTTTGTCTCCTCTGTGATACTAGAGATTCCTTTTCTTTCCAATTAGATGATTCTGAGAACATGAAGAGAAGGAAGGGAACAGACCCTCTAGGATCTGTTTAGAGAGAAAATATTCTTTTCTGTGGGGTTATGTGTCCAACTTGTTTCTGTGTTCTCTGCTTGGGAAGTTCACCTTCCTTGACCAACAGAGAAGTTTCAAGAAGACAAACATGAAGAAGTGAGAGAAGGAGGACCTGCCTAGTTAATCAGACTAGTCACATTTTCCCTGTCAAGCAGTGAGATAATAAACAGAATAAGCCAATTGTTCTCACTTATGGAGGATTCTGACTTTTTCTTCTGAGTTACTAAGAGCTTTTGTCTGATACTTTTCTCTCCAGGCTATTACTTGGCTAGAGACAGTATTGGGATGTTGAAACAGGTTGGATATGCCTTAAACCATTCCCAAGAAACTTAGAAAATCAAAGCTCCTCAGGACTGAAAGTTGGGAAATTATTACTTTAAATAATTTTTTTTTACTTACTAAGTACTAGTATTTATAATAATGGCGAAGTAGGTGGGCTAAGGCAAGAAGACAAGTAGCCACAATATGTAACAAAAATGTAAAATCCCAAAAAGAGTGTTCAAAGAAAGTGTTATGCAGGTTTGAGAGAGAGGAGAGAAAGAAAGAGAAAATAAGCATCCTTTTGGGAAAGGTGAGAATTGTCCTCATGAAGAAGGCAGCATTTGAGCAGAGACTTGAATTATACTGCCTGGGGAAGACGGCAGCTGGAGAGACCACGGCAGGCTGACAAAAGAGCACAGTGACCAAAGATACTGGAGTTGGAAAATGGAAAGCAAGTCTGAGGGTTGTACTTTTACAGCGTGGCTGAAACGTAAGGTTGAGTTGCGGTATGCTAGAAAAGGTTGGGATTGTGTTGGAATTCCCCGTAATCTGGGTGTGTCAGGGGCCCATGTGGCTCTGCAGTATTTGTGTCTCTCCCTCACCAGTGGAGATCTAAAAAGAATGGCCTGGAAACCAGCCTATGGCTTTGCACACTTGCCCCTATCCTCCCTTTATGAGACTCACCTTGTCAGATCCCTGGGAGTTACCAGGAAGCAATTGTGTCCTCTTCCCAAATCCTGCCATGATCACCCTCAAATCAGCACACTCGGAGCTCCCACAGAGGTTTAACCATTTACTCTTTTTTTATTGTTAAATATGCACAGAAGTATTCATAAAAACATATGTATAGTTCAAAACATAGTTATAAATTAAACACCTGTATAATTATTCTCTGTGTAAATAAATAGAAAGTTGTGGCTCCCAGAAGTTCCTAAGTACTCCTTTTGTGGTGGTATTAAAAATAGGCCTCCAAATATTTTGACAACTGTTCCATTGAGACGTGGAGTCTATGCCCCCTCCTCTTGAATCTGAGGTCTGTGACTCCTTCACCAACACATTATGGTAGAGAGGTGCTTTGCCAGTTTCCAGGTCCAGACCTTAAGCCTCCACTTCCTGCCTCTTGGGCCACTTGATCTTGGAACCCAGGCATTGTGTTGTGAGGAATCCCAGGGCAGATAGAGAGGCCACCTGTAGGTATTCCAGCCAAAACCCATAGCAGAGATCCCAGCCAGAGTTGTGAAAATGCCTCTAGGTACTTACAGCCCCAGCTACTCACGGCCCCCAGCCATCAACTCACTCTTAGCCTTCAACACTTTCCGCTTAAGACCCCAGACACCATGGAGCAGAGAGAAGCTGTCCCTGTTGTCCCTTGCCTAGATTCTCAATTCACAGAGTCTGTGAGCTGTGAGCATTAGAAAATGCTTGTTTTACATGACTAAATTTTGGGGTGGTTTATTATGCAATAATTGTAACTGTAACACCCTCTAAATTACTAGGAATATTATTTAAGATATTTTCAAGTTCATGGAAAAGTCAGAATAGCAGCAACTGAGCAGCCTCTACAGCTGTGTGGGTGCACACTGACTGAGAAAGAACCCAGTCAATCACACTTTCTGTTTTACTCTCATTAGCCTGAATTGCGTGACAATCATTTTCTTGCTTTTTTTTAAAAAAAATATGGTCTTACCAATCATGAAGACACCTTTTAACAAAATGGTTTATTTCTGTCTTTTTAACTTTATATAAGTGAAATCATATTATATGCATTCCCTGTTTCTTCTTTTGCTCTACATTAGGTTTGTGAGATTCATTCATATTTAAGCAATTCACTTTCTGAAAGATCAGGTAACTTCCCAAAGCAGAATAGTGGAGGAGGACGAAGAGCCCCAACTCAGTCTTTTATATGCACAAGATGGGAACAGACTTCAAAGTTTGTGCCTTCTGAAGTTCTTTCATGCCTTTTTCATTCATTCAACACATATCTACAGAGCACCTAACTTGTGCTGGACTTTATTCTAGGCTTTAGGGAGAAAGCAGTGAATAATATTAAGTTCCTGTCCCTCATGGAGCTTACATTTTAATAGAGGGAGATATATAATAATCAGATAAACTGATTTATAAAATCATGTGGTGATAAATGAGGAGAGGAAAAGGAGGAGGAGGAAGGAGAGAAGGAGGAAGATTGGTAGAAGGAAAAGGCAGAAGAGAAGGAAGAGGAGGAAAAAGAGAGAAAAGAAAAGAAAAACAGAATAAGAGTTTATATTTCTAGAGAGTCATAATGAAGGAGGTTGCCCCTCTCATTCCCAACCGCGGTTTATCTTTTCAATCCCTCTCACAATCATCTCATAATCCTTTTCCATCTCATTCCAAAACTCTACGCCTTTCCTGCAAGAAAACAGCTACTTCCCGTCTTGTGTTTTCCACTGGAACCTTGATCTTCAACCAAATATTAATGCAGACTTTTCTTTGCTTAGGATTTCCAGGCTCTGAAGAGAGGTAGGTGGGTTCTGGTCTCCTGGGTGGTGAAGATGCTGAATCAGCAAAGGCTACAGTTGTCTTCCTCTCAGATTACGCAAGGGCAAACACATCTCGTTAGAGCAAACCTTACAATTTAGTCTACTACGAAGAAATCATATTTCTCTTTGTAACTTGGCCTTGATTGCCCTGCTTGTGAAATAACCACCCAGGGCTTATTATGATAATGAGCACGTGACTGCTTCCTGTGGCTGCTTGAATGAGGGCCACAACCTTAGTGGATAATGACTCTCTCTGGTTGAAAAATTCCCCAAATCTTTCCTGATAGCAGCAGGAATCAAGATCTTGATTCATCTTCCCACTGACTCAAGTGAGGAATTTGGGCATAATTTCATATACAAAAGAGATAAAAGAATCATTTTTAAAAATCAGAGGAAACAGATCATCACAGCTTAGTTTTAGGAAGAATCTTGGCATAAAGATAGGATAATGATAGGATGAACTGAAATAATAACAGTAAAGCGCGTAGGAGAACTAGTCAGAAAATGAATTTCCCAGAGAGGAATCAATGAGCACTGAGTTCAAGTAGTAGAAATAAGTAGGAAAAGCCAGAGAGAGATTCAAGGCACATTGCAGAGGAAAAGCTACAGAGCTTTGCAACAAATTATTAATAAATATCAGGAGTAGGACAGGTATGGTGGCTCACACATCTAATACCAGTGCCTTGGGAGGCCAAGGCAGG
>VBSM01001562.1:53144183-53156946 GCA_008086735.1 Cheirogaleus medius
TTTGAGAGATGTCAATATTTCAGTCTTGATGACCATGAGAATGGTAGTCCCAGTAACAGAAAAAAAGAAGAAAGAAAGAAAGAAGAGAAGGGATGATCAGAGCCAGAATGGTGGAGTGGGAGAGGAAGGAGTCAGTTGTGAACATGTGAAGTTTTAGGTGTTGCCAGACATCCTGTACTGTGTCCAAGTTTCTCAGTCCTTGAGACAACAAAGACTTCTCATAAGCAGTTTGGAAAGTTGTTTTGTTATATACTGCAAGCCCAACATTTAATTAGATGCGCAATAGCATGAAAAGCTAAATATTAATATTTCTTATCTTTAGCATTAAACTCCATTTTAATAGACAAAAGGAAAATATTCACAAAAATCTGTACTAGATCTCATTTCCCATTCTCACTGTATACAAGGATGTCAAGTTGTAATTCATGATGTTATTTTTAAGGTCACATTATATCATGCCTTGTCATTCCTCTTTGTAAACATTTAAAGTTAGCTCTGGTATAAATACATCAAATCTATTTCTGAAAAGTATATCTTACAAATAACTAACAAGCAGTGGCTATGTGCTCCATTTCAGAAGAGCTAGGAAATATTTTGCCATTAGTAACCACCTATATTAAGGCAAATAGAGAGCCTTAATGCTAGGAGGGCACTTAACTCACCTCAAATGTTTATTAATGGCCAAATATATGATATCCCAAGGACTGTTCTGGGTGCTTGGGGTTAGAAAGGATGAATGGCAATTGATTATTTAAGAGCTCTTGTATGTTGCATAAGGACATAAAAATACCTACAGCTAATTATAATACAAGACTGACTGTGTCCTCTCCATTCTCATAGGTGAGTGTTCATGTAAAATGAATCTACTCGTTCCTGGATGATACCTTTTGTAGCTCTTATTGGTTCTATAAACCAATGGAACAAAGCTTTCTACCCTTTTTTATGTATTTTAGAAATGAAGATTCATTTAGATTTCTACTGATTCAAGTTGAAGTATCTGTTCTCTCTTCAGACTTTCTTATGCTTATCTCTATATAGCACCATATCACCAAGTATTCCTCCATTCACTGCAAGAAAACAAGCCAAAATAATGAAATTATAACTACCTGCCCTTAACATTAACTTTCCTGAAAAAGTCTGAAGACGCTTTATAGCATCATCAGATTTAATGCTATGCCTTTTGTTATTATGATTTGAATAGCTGAGGGAAATGTGTAGAAAACTTGGTTATACTCCTGTTTCAGACGCGCATCCACATTGTAATTTTGGACACTTTGGGCTTCAGTGCCGCTGTTGTAAGATGAGGAAGGAGGACGGCTCTTCAGCTGAAATTCTACAGTTCTGGGATTCTTAAGAGAAGAAAAGCAAGACCCTACCTCCCAACTCCAGGGCTCACTTACTATAAAAGTTGTCCACCAAAGTGGGTGATGGAAAGTGACAAACCCTTGTGCCTAGAACAATTGGCTTCTTCCTGAAGATTTTTTTAAAGTGCTTCTCAAGTAGGAAAAAATTAAGAAAAAATAGCTTCTGGATATTGTCAACAAATAGTTACTTAATTACATCTCTTAGACTCAAAAACAAATGATGCCAGCAAAGAGGTAATAGTAGTGGTGGTGCCGGAGTGAAAGTCTCTCTCAGAATCCCTTATTTAAAAGCCTGGACATCAAGAAAGAGGACCTAGAATTGAAAGCACCTTGTGATGGCTAGTTTTATGTGTCAACATAACTAGACTATAGTGTTGGGTTATTCGATCAAATACCGATCTAGGTGTTGCTAAGAAGGTGAAAGTATTGTGTATATGCAGTTAGCATCTACAATCAATTGATTTTAAACAAAGGAGATTATCCTTGATAATCTGTGTGAGCCTACTAATCAGTTGAACGGCCTTAAGAGCAAAACTGAAGTTTCCCTGAGGAAGAAAAAGCTTCACCTTTGGACTGTGGTGTCAGCTGCTGCCCAAAAGTGGTCAGTTGGCTGGCCCGACATATGGATTTAGGACTTGCCTACCCAGACCCCACAATTCTGTAAATGAATTCTTTGAAATAAACCTTTATCTTTATCTCACTTTTTATATGTGTGTATGTGTGTGTCCTACTGATTCAGTTTCTCTGACAGATGTTACCTATATAGTTACCTATATAACTCTGATAAATATATATAGTTGATATCTATACATCTATGATATGTGTGTGTATATATATAACTTATTATATATGTTTGTGTTTTTGAACATATCTGAAAGCCTATTACTTATGGAAACATTCCTTCAAGCATGATCTTCTGAAATAAAACTGTCAATTTAGAACAAAAGCTAACATGTATATAATAGTTGAGATGTGTCAGGTATATTTATACACATCAACTTATTTAATGCTCACTTCAACAACTATTGTCCCTGTTTTACAATTAAGGAACCTAAGGCAGAAAGAAGTTAAGTGACTTGCCCAGGCCCATGTGACTGACAGGGGGTAAAATCAAGATTCAAACCTAGAGAATATGGCTACAGAACTAGAATCCTTAACCATTGAGATATACTACTTCTTGGAACAAGCCTTGAACTTCTCCCAAAGAGTGAAAAATAGCACTTTAGCTTTAAGAAGTCTAGAATTGTCAATTGACGAAAAGCCTGGATTTTAGGTTTGGTTGCTGGAACCAAATCTGGTTAGATTTCTGATCACTCTAGGTAATCCCAAACTCCTCAAACAGGGATCCACAATCTCTGATAGGGACAGGGACAGGCAAAATAGGTAAAAAGAACCCTTGGCCACCAAGAAGAGGGACACTTCAGAAGCCATTGCTGACCAAAGCACATCTCTTTTCACTATTCATGGTTTTCCTTAATATCAGTGATCAAACCCAGAGCAGCTGGGATCTTCAGGGATGTTGAAGTGCTAGACTGGTCTTTGGAAAAGCAATGAAATCACTGTTGTGTTGGAAGATATTGTCATTACTGAATAGATTTGAGAGTTTTTATTTTCCAAAACTTCTCCTCAGAAGTTGAAGGAAATAAAACTCTTAACTCTCACAATTGAATATCATTCTGTGAAAAGCACAGCCAGAATGTCAGCTGTGGTTGTGGTCACCTTGTCCATTAAAATACAGAAGAGATTACATGGGCCTCTGCTCACATAAGCAGTCCAATGTCCTCCACCAAGACTTCCTAGTAGGTTTCTGTTAGATTCTCCTAAGTGGTGAGTTTCATCTTCCACTAAGTTAGATTACTACACAGATTGTCATCCCATTCTGCCCATGCTATTTTTTCCTTTTAACACATCTATTCAAACAAATATTTCAATCCTCTTCCATAATTTTCACACAACTTAGTGTGTTTCTATTTGTCTTCTCTGACAAGAAAAAACATACATGACTTGGAAATGGGCAAAAAAGATTACTGCATATCCTTTCAGAGGATGTCTGGGCACAGTCTAGTCAGCTCTCTGGAAATTATCTGATTTTATGTGGATGTACACCTTCAATTATCTTTCCATTAACTAAGCCAGTTTATAACTCTCTAGGGATTGTAGAAAACTGATAGGAATGCAAAAGATTCACAGCCAAAGCAATGCAAACGGATTTTGTTCAGTAAAGATATAATTCACTTTTGCCTTATAGAAAAGATTGATCCCCAAACATAAAATGCTATTGTTTGATAAGAAATTAACCAGTTTCGCATCTATCAGCAAATTTATTTAAGCATTCTTCATTTCTTTTTTTTTAATTTTAAAATATTAAAGGGGTAAAAGTATTTTTGGTTACATGGATAGCTTTTGTAATGCTTAAGTCACAGATATAGAGTGACCATCACCCAAATAGTGTTCATTACACCTATTAGGTAGGTTTTTGCCCCTCCCTTAGTCCTTCCTCTACCCTGCTTGATTTCCATTGGTTCTATTTCCCTTTGTGCACATGTGCACTCATCAGCTAGTTCCAATTTAATAGCGAGTATGTGTGGTGTTTGTTTTTTCCATTCTTGAGATACTTCACTTAGGAGAATGGTCTTCAAGTTCCGTCCAAATTGTTGCAAAAGGCATTAATTTATTCTTTTTTATGGCTGAGTAGTACTCACATTTTGTTGATCCATTCATGAATTGATGGGTACTTGAATTGATTTCACATCTTTGCAATTATGAATTGTGCTGCAATAAACATTTGAGTGCAGGTGTTCTTTAGATTAAAAAAAAATTATTTTCCTTTGGATACATACCAAGCAGTAAGATTGGTGGATCAAATGGTAGTTCTACTTTAGTTCATTGAGGACTCTCCATACTGTTTTCTATAGAGGTTGTACTAATTTGCAGTCGCACCAATAGTGTATACGAATTCCTTTCTCTCTGCATCAGAACCTCACAGATAGAGGGCTGTTCCACCAGTGTAGGGCCTCCTGATGCCCAGTTGTGCAGACAGGAGTTTATCTCGGCAGCCAGGGACCAAGTAGGTGGGCTGGAGCTGCTGGTCAGGCCAGGTTCTCTGCCCCCCCACTTAGGACCTTCTGAGGCTCCCCAAGTAGTGCCTGTGGTGTCTGAGGCTCTTCCTCTGCTCAGATCCCATGCAGGGGAAGAGGCATGATTGGTCCCCAATCACAGAGTACAGCACAGAGGAGGGTCTGTTCTGTCTGCTCCCTCTCCGGCCCAGCAGGGCTGATGCGAGGCTACTGCTGGAAAACTGAGTCCCAAGCAGACCTGATGGCATGCACAAGCATGATCAGGATAGCACCAGCTGCAGAAATGCGGGATCTGTAGCCCCTGGATCTCTGCTGTACCTGCTCTCTAGTGCGATGTTTCAGCTCCCGGATCAGCCCAGAGGTCTGCAGTGGAGGAGCAAGTACTTTCGCAGCTCAAGTTGCTTGCAGTTTTTATTCCTCTCCTTAAAAACTGTACGCCCTTGGGATGCTTCTATTCTGCTATCTTCCCCTCCCTGCCAGTAGTGCAAATTGTATTGGGACCCCCAGCTTATTGGGTGGTGCTTGTGAGTAATACTCAGCCATGCCCTGTTTGATTGAGTCAGTAGATGCTATAATGGGCTATACAGCTGTCAGTAGTTGGTGCTTGCAGGGAAGAGCCAACTCTAACGATGTTCTCTGGTGCCTATAATCATCTCTGTCCCCTCAGGAGAAGAACTGGAATGCCCCTGGCAGTGGAAGGGGCCCTGTAAGTCCTAAGGGATTGCTTATTTTCCACCAAAGCAGAGGTGGGTGGAGGAGTGAGGCTGGGCAGGGTTAGGTCAGGCAAGCCTGCCTTCAGGCTCCAAAGAAGTGGGTCCTAAAACTGTCTCAGCAGGGATCAAAGGTCAGCTCCTAGGCCACTGGGGAAAGCTACTGGGAAGGGGCCAGAGCAGCCTCACCAGATCAGAAAATCTGCTTGTAGAGAAGGGGCTGTGTACAATTCCCCGACTGGCTATCAGGAGAGAGTTTTTCCCCTCTTGCTCTTCCCCTGCCATGAGAGTCTCCCTCCCATGTCTGGTTGCAAACAGGCACTGAAATTTGCTGAGTTCAGCAGCAATGGCACCACAGGTTGTTCCCTGCCCCAGTGCGAAAGCATAACTTTCCTGTGGTGGTATTGGTGCTCCACCAGTTCACTGCGGCTGGGCCCCATGCTGTGCTCTCCTATCAGTTCTGCCCATGTGGGCTCCATTGCCTCCCTAGACCTGTTCTCATATCTCCTCTCTGTTCCCCCAAGCAACCCGATTGAGTCCTGAAGGTATGGGATCTGGCCTGCATGCCTATCCCACTCGAGGGCATCTCCAGGGAGTGCAGGTGGGCAAGGAACTCCCAGACAGAACACCCCTAGGTCTCCTGTAGGTCCTCAAGTGGAAAAGTGTAGGCCCCACTCTCTGTGGAAACCACACTAGTGGGTGCACGAGCAGAGGGGAGGCAGCACTTTTGAAAATCTTGGCTCAATCAGCCCTCTTGGCTGCAGGGAGTGGAGGAGGGGCAGGGGAGGAAAAGAGTCTGAATGGAAGAGAGCTGACAGGCCAGCTCTTCTGGTCCCTATCCCTGGAAGGAAGCCTGCACAGAATGTCCAAACTCTGAGATCACACAAGTTCTCCAGGGCCCACCGCAGTCTGGGCAGGAGTTGGGAACCCTCTGTGTGGGAACAGGTGATGTGAAAGCTGAAGCACTAGAGCTCCCTACGCGGTCAGAGGGACACTATGGGTGGAGAAGCAGTATGGCGTCCACCTTCTCTGCTCTGGGCCGTAGCTATGGTGAGGGGAGGACCCCAAAGGGGCTGGAAGCCCAATGCTTTATTTTCAAGAAGGTCATAGTTCAGGGGTTGCAGCAGTGCTTGGGCTCGTGAGGGAGGAAAAGCTCCCAAGCAGCTCAGCAGCCCACCAACTACTGGAGGTGTGTGGGAAGGAGAAATGAAGCCCCCTTCACTGGGCTCTGAGCTTCTATGGGGTTGATCTTTGCTGATATCTTTTCTTCTTCCTGTTCTGCTTCACAGTTTCTTTCCATGAAGTCTCTGGCCATCTCTGGCACCTTTTCCCCTGAATTACACCTGAGCTGTGCCCATTCCCCCCTTTCCTTTATCTGAAACCCTTGCTTCCCTCCAGGATGACCTGGCATCCAATGTCTCTCTAGCCAGCCGTCTTGGGCCCCTTCTCCCTTCCTGATTTCATATTTATAGCTGTTCTTCCAATTCTCATTTGAACTGGTCTTAATCTCATACAATTTCCTGCATTAATTAATGACTTGAATATTAATTAATAAATAATAATTAATGACTTTGACATATGTTCATTTTATATTTGCATGAAAGCCATATCGTTAACTTTTGAAAGTTATACTGTCACATTCTGAACATTTGGGAAATGGAGGATATTTATATTGAAGAAACACAAAAAATGCAATTAAATACTAAGCATCCTCTTTAAAACTTTTTGCTTTTTTTATCAACTCAGGCTCTAACCTCCAACCATCTTGTTAGCTCCACATTCTTCTGTTTTTTCCTCTCTTCCCCACTCCTAAGCAAATCACGTTCTATATATGCCCTCCCCCACCCCCATTAGCAAGAAAGACTTAAAGATTTATTTTCCAAAACAAAGATCTTTCTTCCCTAAGAAGAGCCCTCATGCCAACTTTGTTTATCTTGAAAGATATCTTGGCAAGCAAGCCTGAAGAAGATTGAGAGGGAAATAAACCAGTGCACCAACTTGTTTTTTATGGGTGAAAAATCTGAGGCCTAGAAATAATTTGCTCATGTTTATTCAACTACTAAGTTGATTCATTATTAGAGAAAATAATATATTTTCTGAAATATATAAAATTATTTGGAACAATTATCACTATATACACTGCATTTAATTTGTGCTTTGTTTGATTAAAACTCCCCCTCCCACATCATACTGCAGAAGTTTTAATGAGACTAGAATAATCCGATTGTAATACTTAATTAAAAATAAAATATGGAAAGTCACCTCTTGTACATCCTACCCTCTTCCTATATTCTATTTCTTTCCCTAGAATCTGCTCTCACAAAAAACAGAAATTTTTGTTTGTTGATTGCCGTATCCACAGCACCTAAAAGAAAGCCTAGCACATAGCAGGCCCTCGAGACATTTTTGTCATCAGAACGAACACTGCATCCAGCAAAGACAGAATATAATTTTTTTAGCAGACATACAAATTATATGACATTGATCATAAGCTAGACCGTAAAGGTAGCCTCAAGGACGTTCAAAGACATCAAACACATTATGATTTCTGACCAGAATTAAGTTAGAATTACTAACCAAAAGTTAACTAGGGGGAAAAAAAACAAAAACCTCACTAATATAAGAAGGAGCCAGACTTTCTTTCTAGTGATGCAGCAGGCTCATAGGGAGATACACAGTGAAAGACCCGGGGAATAGAGGCCCTTCCTCTCTGCTCCCCTCTCTGCTCTCCTCTCTCTCCTGCCAGTCATCCCCACTGGCTGAACACAATAGGAGTCAACAGAAGCCAAGAAAAGCCCTTGAAGTGACCCATATGAGTCAGCGCCCAGGACATCAAGCTGGGTGGGAAGAGTAGAGAGAAATCTGCAGTGATAAGGGAAGCTGTCCAGCACAAGATGGCATCTACAAACAACAGCAAAACATGAACAAGCACAAACAGTACTTACTGATAAGTAACTGAGAATGTTCTCTCCAAATCAGGAAAGAAACAAGAGGCTGGCTCTCATTGCTTCTATTTGAAATTGTGTTTGAGATCTTTGGATATCACAATAAGGAAATGAAAAAATACATAAAAATCAGAAAGAAAGAAAAATACTGTCATTATTTATAGATGATATGATAGTCTCAGTATAAAACTCAAATGATTTACAGATCAAATACTAGAACTGAAAAGGAAGTCTAGAAAACTTGTATATATAAAATGAATGTTTTAAAATATATTGCATTTTTACATAACAGATTTATAATAACAACACATATATTTTACCCATAAATAAATCCAACAAGATGGAAAGATCTCTGTGGAAATATATATTATAAAACATATTAAGAGACATTAAAGTTAGACCTAAATTAAATGGCAAGGTGGTTCAGTCCATTTTCCTGGGTAGGAAAGCTTTCTATACAAAGAAATCACTTCTTCCCAAATTGACTTAAAGATTCAGTGCAATTCTGATTAAAATCTCCAAAGGTTATTTGGGAGAAATTGTCAAACTCATTCTCAAAATTTACATACAAGAGCTTAGGACCAAGGTCAAGACATTCTTGAAGAACAAAAACAAGTTGAAGAAACTTTCCCTGCCAGATATCAAGCCTTATCATAAAGCTAGATAATTAAAACAATGTGTTACAGGGATAGACAAATAGAACAATGGAACTGAACAGACAAGTCCAGAAACAGACCCACATAGACAACATAATAAAATTGGCACTGCAGATGTGGAAAAAAGGCACTGTAGGAGATGGTTCTGAAACAATTGAGTATATCCATATAGAAAAAATGAAACTGGGCTCCTACTTCACACCATAAAAAATCAATTTCAGATTGATTAATTAAAGATTTTTAAGGCAAAATATATAACTTTTAAGAAATTACAGTTGACCCTTGAATAACACAGTTTTGAACTGCCCATGGGGCCACTTATACATTGATTTTCTTCCACCTCTGCCACCCGTAAGACAGCAAGACCAACCCCTCTTCCTCTTCCTCCTCAGCCTACTTTTTTTTTTTCCAAGACAGGGTCTCACTCAGCTTCCCATGCTAGATTACAGTAACCATCATAGCTCACTGCAGCCTTGAACTCCTGGGGGCCAATGATCCTCCTATCTTCTATTTTAGCCTCCTGAGTGTCTGGGACCATGGGCATGCACCACCGCTCCTGGCTCTATTTTTAAATATGAGGTTTTCCATGTTGCCCAAGCTGGTCTTGAACTCCTTGCCTCAAGGGATCCTCCTATCTCAGCCTCCCAAACTGCTGGGATTACAGGCCTGAGCCACCACAACTGGCCTTCCAGCCTACTTAAATTGAAGCAAACAAGGATGAAGATCTTCGTGATGATCCACTTCCAGCGAATTAATAGTAAATATATTTCTGTTCCTTGTGATTATCTTAATAAG
The DNA here is from genome assembly GCA_008086735.1 of Cheirogaleus medius. Lineage (NCBI taxonomy): Eukaryota > Metazoa > Chordata > Mammalia > Primates > Cheirogaleidae > Cheirogaleus > Cheirogaleus medius. The sequence goes on from VBSM01001562.1 coordinate 53,153,731, forward strand.
ATTTTATTTCCTCTAGTTTACTTTATTGTAAGAATATAGTTTATAATACATATGACATACAAAATATGTGTTAATTATGCCAGTCAACAATAGGCTATCAGTGGTTAAGTTTTTGGGGAGTTAAAGTTGTACATGGATTTTCAGCTGCACAGAGATTGACATCTTTAACCCCTGCATTGTCCAAGGGTCAAGTGTATGTGAGAATATCTTCAAGACCTCAGGTGAGAAAGGGATTTCTTAAGCAAGACCTAAAAATCACCAACCTTAAGGAAGATTTAAAAATTAAAATTAAAAACTTGTCCATCAAATGACACCATTAAAAGAGTGAAAAAGTAAGCCACAGGTTGAATGAGATATGAAGGGTTAGCATCTAGGATACACAGAGCACAACTATGAATCAATAAGAAAAAGATAAACAGACCAACTGTAAAATAGCCGAAGGAATGAAAGTTCATACAAAGAAGTACAAAAGGCCGATGAATATATGAAAAGATACTCAACCTTATGGAAATTAAACCACAATGAAAGATAATTCCACACTTAAACATTTGACAAAAATTAAAGGGTGATCAAATCAAGCACTGATAAGTAAATAAAACAACTGGGAACTCGCATCCACTGCTGGTTAGAGAATAAATTTGGAAAACAGTTTGACATTAATAAAATGTGACATGTGCATTTACAATGACACAATACTTCCCCTCCTAGGTACACACCCTGTGGCTATACATTTCCAACTCTGAGTTGTGAGCCACTCATTTAAAAATTAAGTAGAATCAAGAAATATCAGAATACTACAATTAATAACTGTGTATATTGTTTTGTAGAATTATTTTTTATACATTATGTATGTATGTATTAATATAATTGTTATGATAAAGATGTATCTCACTGTTATCTCGGGTAAAAAAATTTTAACATCACTTTTCTATAGGAGGTCTTACATACGTGCACCAAGAGACAAGTAGAAAAATATTTATTGCAGTGCTGTTATGTTAGGTTATGATAGCGAAAACCTGGAAGCAACACAAATATTCATTACCAGTAAAATGAGATAAATAATTTGTGGCATATGCATGTAATATAATATAGTACATTAGTACAAATGAATGATCTGCTGCAAACATTGATGTGGATGAACCTCAAAAACAGGATGATGAGCAAAAAAGGCAAATCCCAGAAGGATACTGTATGATTTCATTTATACATAATTCAAAAATAAGAAAAGTAATTGTGTTCTTTAGGAGCACGCACCTAAGTAACAAAACTATAAAGAAAACCATGGGATTTGTTAACACAAAATTTGGTATAGTGGTAACCTGTAGGGGATTGGAAGCTGGAGAGATTCAGTAAGGTGGAATACTTAGGGTCTTCTAAGGAACTCACCAAGTTCTATTTCAGAACTTGAGTGGCAAGTACACACGTGTCCATTTAATTCTGATACTTTACTTTGTACACACATGGTATGTACAACTGCGTATGAATGATATATGTCACAATGAAAATGTAGAATAAATGTCACCTATTGCTATTTTGTTTAACTCTGTATCTCAATGAAAGTTTAATATTAGAAGAAAACTTAGCACTATGGTCAATGAATAGAAGGTTTAAATGAATATATCATTTGTTTTAAAAAAAAATGTCAAAACTTAACAAAGTTAAGAGATAACCAGTCCTGCTAAAACTAGCAAACTTCCTTGTTACCTCTAGCAGCTCAAATAAAGGCTGGAAGAACTTGGTAAGGAGAGGATACCGGGTTTAACTCAGAATTTAATTAATGCGAAGTCACTGGTTTCCAGGTTTATCATCACACTAAAATTTGTTCTACAGAGAGACACTTAGGAACTTAAAAAATCAGTTGGATGAATAATTTAAAAAACAGGGGGAAAACAGAGTTAAGGAACAACCTCAATATAGGATTGTCTATGTTAATAATAACACCCATAATATAGAATATTCTGCAATCACTAACAAGAACTAGGTAGTGGATGCTGACATGAAAAGATACCCTTGAAATTTTGTTAAAGTGGATGAGATCATTTTCAGCACAGTCTAATGTTATAATACCATTTGGGGATTGCCTTAATGTTATACATTAGAATATATATCAGCAAACATGAAAAACAAATCTGCACTAAACTAGTAACAGTGTTTGAAATTCAGACTCTTGTTTTCTACTTTATAAATTTCTGAATTGTTTGTATTTTGTTTTGTAATGAGTCTGTACTATTTGGTAATATGTATTATATACAAATTATTATATTATATACAAATTATATATTATGTACAAATTATATTTTAAGATAGATATATATCTTGTCTGCTAGATATGGATGATAATATGGAATAACCCATTTCTTACCATAAAATAATGTGAAAATGAAATGGTGGTAGAAGACTTCAGTTTAGTAATAATTGTAACACTGATCACAGCTGGCAATGTTTTTTTCTGAACATTAAAGAGCCGGTTCCAGTCTGTGAAGAAATAGCTGTTTGTTTTGCCATGCTTATAAACACTGACCCAGATATTTTTCACAAGTAGCAATAGGGCACTGTTTACCATCTTGGCATTCCTTATTGGTGGATAACGCATTGCCCCTCCCTCTCCCCCATACAGAGTGAATACTCTTTTTACATTATTATGTTGACACTCAATAAACTCTAATTGGATTGGTTTGCCTGCAAGTGCCTCTGGGTGAGTTTATAGCCCTGAGGATATAAATGAAAAAAGTTTAATCTGCCCTCATTTGTACTTTCAATTTATTAATAGTTTATGTCTCCTATAATAAATAACTTGTCCAAATATAAAATGCAACAAAGTAAAATTATTAAGACTTTTTCTTTCATTATATATTTAGCCTTAGGAATCAAAAATTTCAGAAAATTCTCAATTCTATGGGTACGATGTGATCATAAAGTTGCAGTACAAGAAAAAAATGAAAAAATAAGATTTCTGAAAGCAAATTTTCCGATGGCTGGCCCAATAAGCCAAATAAGTGAAGATTATGTTTAGGATTAGAAGGTTGTCCATTTCTAAAGCCCAGAATATTTCCCAAATTTACAGACTTATACTTTTTACATTGAGAGCATCATCACACCCCGCCTCCACCTCCAAACAGCTAAGGACAGGAACTTTAAACTTTAGCTCCAAAGCCTAAGGACTTGCTCCTAAATCTAAAGAGGTTACATTGAAAGAATTATTCTTGAAAAAAAAAA
>VBSM01001562.1:53171425-53216028 GCA_008086735.1 Cheirogaleus medius
AAAAAAAAAAAAAAGAACCAAAGAATTTTGAGGAGAGCCCTTCTTCCATCTAGAAAAGACTCTCAAATTTCCTTGCAACTGAAAATTGACAATTTACAGATTTACAGTAACTCTTCCCTATTCTACACTTCTTCACTTAGATTTGTTAAACGTATGACAAGTTCATGCTCCTTGAATGGTTTCCAAAATTGGAAACTCTTACCAATAAATAAATAGAAGAAGCAGAGAGGAAATGATGAGAATAGGATATTAGAAACAGGAAGTGAGGAAGTATATAATTTTACTTGTCCCATTACCATAGAAGCTCCCCTCCTTCTTTTCCCCATGAGAAGGATGAGGGACCTCAGCAGGCAGATGACTGGCTGCTGTTACACCTCCACCCATTTGCCTGTGGTTGGAAATTACTAAATAATTCAGCAGTGGCCTGCTGGAAGGCTTGAAACTCTTCACTCTTCGACCTAAACTGACAAAGCAATGGCTTTAAATCTATGGGCAGTCAATCCTTGTAAAGGGGGAGAGAGACTGATTGAAATCAAAAGGAAAATTTTGCTGAGAAACCAAAAAACAATGCCCCTTGTCCATTCACTAATCAAACATGAAAGAACTCTCTTCCCTGGGATGTGGCATCTTTTAGCAAAGGAAGTTTTCTTCTAGATTGAAAATATAGCATTTATTTGATTTTAAACTATAATCACTATTTACATTAATTCCAAGAAGCAAATTGGCTACCTAATTATGATATTCATGTTTTCTTTGTCTAATTGGGTAGGTCAAGGCACTAATTTGATTCACAGCTGTGGCATGTTTTTATAGACTTTGGTGAACTTTAATTGCTTATAAATATTGGATTATAAGACCATGAGCCTTCACTAGAAAACCGTTCAGCCCCATATGCTTTCAAACTTGACAATATGTTGTCCATTTCCCAAGAATCTTTCATTCCAAATGGCCCTGAGGGTGAGAAAAGAAGGAATAACACATATGGCTCACATAGCTAAAGTCCATTAAGATTTTTGCTGTTGACAGCACCTAATGAGTTATTGTCAAGAAAAAGTATTGTCAATAAGCCCTTTCTTCCTTAATAATAAAATTGAAATACAAAGACAGCAGCAGCTCAATGCCCTATAGTCTTATTGTGAAAGTTATATTATATTCAAATGAGGCACATGATTCCAGAGCTCGCCCTACAGTAAATGCAAATGAAAACTTAGGGCAGCAGCGTGGAGTGGGGGAGGCTGAAGCTGATGAAATCTCCTGAACTATGTGATAAAAAACCTAACTGGTCTCAGGCGGAAGCTGGTCACAGCCCTGTAGTTGGGCAACACCTCCCAGAATTGTGTCCTGCACTTGCAGTGTGTGTGAGTGAGGGTTTATCCCCCTCCTCTCCACACCTCCAGTGCTATCCCCAGGTAGGCAACGTCAGCCCTCAGTGATCTAGTTGAAATTGTGAAGGGTAATCTGAAGTGAAGAGGAGAACCACACTGCTGTTACTGAGCTAAAGCATGGGTTTCTGGAAACCACTCAACACCCTGCACCTCCAACAGGCACTCAGATGCCCCCAAAGACAGCCATGGTTGTCCCGAAAGTGTGACTGTGGCCCCTCGTCCTGCTGCCTGTGGTTCATCCCACCAAAGCCATCCTGGAATCTATAATGACCAGCACTAGGTCAGGTCAATGAGATTCTGATTCCTTCTTGTTGCTTGGGCCACTCCTCTAATTCCTAGTCCTGTCTGACAGTGAAGATCATAGATTCTTCAGTCGTGAAGACACAAGTTCAAACCCCACCTCTACCATTTGAGACTGGTGGTTGCATATAAAATTGAATTTTATTAAAGTCAAGGAACACACATCCATTTAAAAATTTTATTATAACATGAGATATTTTGATACACATTTCATAACTAAATATTGACATTTGAACAACTTGGTAGAAAAAATTTTTGTCTAGGTTCCGATAAATCCTCCTTTTAGGTGTTTGGCATATATAGACATTATGTTTTTATTTTTATTTTTCTTCATAATTCTGGGTGCTCTGTGAGAATCAGTAGGAATCAATGCAGGAGGCCGGTTATGAAACCACTGCAACCACCCAGAAAAGTGATGACAGACACATGGAGGAGGCTGGTAGGTGGAGGTGGACAGTGTTATCCCTGCTTTAGAAACTATTTTGAAGGTGGAGTTGGCAAGACTTGTTGACAGCATGGGAGTAGGATGAGGAAAAGTCAGTTAGCCGTGGCTCTTGAGAGGAAGGAGTAGGAGCTGAGGCCACACAGCAGCAGAGGGCAGCTGCTTCTGCAGCCAGGGGCATTGCTAAGAGCCAGGCAGCTCTAAAAAGGCAGACAGCAGGACAGACCTGCCAGGAGAACATAAGTACCCAGGGCTTCCTAGAAGACCGGAGGGGAGGAGGGGGGTTCGTAGTGGCTGAACAGGGTCTAGCATTTTTACAGTAAGTGAAGTGGGGGCTCAACTCATTTTAATTGGACGCATTGGTGGGCTGGAGCTGGTTCATATTGGCTCACAAGAAGTGATTGATAGGCCGGGCGCGGTGGTTCACACCTGTAATCCTAGCACTCTGGGAGGCCAAGGTGGGAGGATAGTTTGAGGTCAGGAGTTTGAGACCAGCCTGAGCAAGAGTGAGACCCCTGTCTCTGAAAAAATAAATAAATAAAATAAAAATAAAGTAAAAATATATAAATAAATTGCCAAATGCTACAAATCAGGATTCTCCCCCAAAGCTGGTGCCCTGCCAAAGCGGGTGGTTAAATATTTACCAGTACGCCACTGATCAGACTCCATGAAGCTAAACGACCTAAGAACTCTGACAGATATTTGAGTTACACAATCAATTGATCTGTTCTCTCTTCCAGAGAAGTGAAGAATGCTGCTGATACTTCAAAATCTAGAAGTTTTTGGAAAATTCTTTGCAATGCAATGTGTATTTGTCCTACCAATCAAACTTCCTAATTATGTTTTTCTGAAGCTGATACTAAAATAATCTCTTTTTTCGAGCACATTTGCACAGGAAATAGTTTGATCCACAAGGAAATTCGGTCCAGAATTTAAAACATCACAAAGAACCAAGCTATAAAAGAATATGTTCAGTATCCAAGATATCCAGAGTTGCTTTTATTTCAATTTATTCTTCTGATAAATATTCTATAATATTTATGTGACCTAGTCCTATTCTGACTGAATTACTAACAATAGCAGTATATCAATGATACTATAAAAAATGAAATGTAATTAAATGCTTTATTATAATTTCATCAAATCTTATAAGTCTATAGGCAATAAAAAACTATGACCTTGTAAAGAAGCAAAAGAGAAGAGAATTAAATCTAGAATTATAGCTCATAGGGATAATCACTGTTTACAATGATAGATTGGAGTCTGGAAACTGTATACCGCATGGACTGGCAAACCATATACCGCAGGGGCTGAATTCAGCCAGGCTCACTCATTTACATACTGTTATCAAAGTCAAAAGAAAAATAGAGAGCTGAATCTCTCAAATTCAACATTTCATTTGGGAGGAAAGAATTGCAATGTGAGGCATACACACAGACCAGGTGGTCTTCGGTATGTCCAAAGAACAAAGAGCAGGTTGGAGGTTTTGTGAAAAAGAGCAACGTTATATATTGCTCTTGGAGAAAGTTGCTTGATGTTATTAAGTTTCTAGGGAGTTGACAAGTTTTGATTGGTGAATGACAGTGGATAAAATTAACCCTAGAGTTGCAGTAAGTTATTTCAGCAGCTATAGATAAAACTGGTCTCAGGTTATAGCAGGCAGTTTCAGCAGTTGGACTTGTAGAGAACTAAGTTTTCAAAGCAATGTTATGTGTCCTGAGCACTTTTTCTCACTAGCTTCTCAATTCTGTTTTTGTTGGGTATGACAAGAATGACCCAATTTGTACCATCAACTTTCACACTGTGGATGATTGTTTTTGCGCTACACACTGCTTAGTAACCTGCTTCCCTTCCCCACTTACACTATGTCGTGGATGTCCATGTCCTTGAATGTTATATTGCATCATGTTTACAGTTGTGCAGCCTTCCATCTTCTTGATGTAAGAAAATTTACTTGGATTATTTCCAATTACTTATTTAGGTAACAAATATATCTCCTACAACCCTTTCCTCTTATCTCTGATTATTTCCTTAGGGTAAATTTCTAGTTGTAGAATTGTTGGTTCAAAGCTGGACATTTAAAAATCTTTAAGATTTTTGTAAGATTTGCAAAGCTTCCTGACAAAGAGGATTTCTCCATTTATATTAAAACTACCTTCCTATGAATTTTAAATGTAAAAGGACAATGTATTTTCTGGTGAAAATTCCCCAAGATTCTTTCAAAATGTTAAGAATAATGTCTTTTTAAAGTACCCATGTGAGAAAAAGATAAAATTGATAGTCTTCATGTAGATACTGTATGCTTCAAATTTTAGTCCCAAATGCACATTGTAAAAGTATATGCTCTGTGAAAGTCTATAATACTGACTATATATTTAAAAAAAGTGGTTACAGTAAGTAATCTCTCTAAGCTTCAGTTTTTGCTACTATAAAATGGGATAATACAAACTTTTCCAATCTGAGAGATTATTGAAATAATCAAATGCTACTTGCATAAGAAGAAAGTATAAATATTCATAAAGTGCAAAAGTAAGACCTGATGGTTTAAATTATTTCAACAAATTTCTCTTTAATGCATTTTATTCTTAGATATTAAAATGTAATCGATACTAAGATTTTTAAAAATAAAAAACATTTGTAACTGATAAAAAAAAAATAGGAATGAGATAAATCCCCCCCCCTACAACCCTGTTTTCCTTGAGAGGAAAATTCCCCAAATGCAAGGCCACTTGATAGTTCTGGGAGGGAAGACGCTTGAGGGTTGCAGAGTCTGGAGATGGCGCTCAATGGGCAGCTGCAGCCTCTTCTACCCATTCCCCTTTCTTTCAGCTCCAAGACACTGGACTCTCTTGGTGGTCCTGCTATCTCACCGCTCATTCCTTTTCTGTCTCCTTCACTGGTTCCCTCTCTTCAGCTTGTCCTTTGAACAGTGAGTGCTCAGGAATAGGTACTCCCATGACGTCTGTCGCATGCCTATAACACTGATGATTCCCTGCACCTAGTCTGGCCCAGGCATCTCTCCTGAGTCCCAAACTCCTGTGTCTCGCCACCTGATCAGTTTCTCTACTTAGATGTCTAATAGTGTCTTAAAGTTAATATACTCAAATCTGAACTCCTGGTCATTCTCTCAACCCACCCACCTCCCCTCTCCATTCACAGCCTCCCCCCTCTCAGGTGATGGCAACTCCATCGTTCCAGTGGCTCAGGCTCCAGACTTGGAAGTCATGCTCACCTCTACTCTTTCTCCCATACCACACATGCAGTCCATGAAGGGACTAGGTTGGCTCTACCTTGCAAGTGGATCTGGAAGCAGACTACATCTCACCTCTTCATGGCCATCACCCTGGCCGGGCAGCATCCCCTTTTCTCTGGGTTGCTGCAATTATCAGCTGCTTGTCTTTATGCTCACACACACACTATTCTCTACATGACAGCGAGAGGAATCCTGTTAAAACAGTTGCTCTGATCATGTCCTTCCACTCTGTGGCCACCCATTTGGCTCAGGGTAAAAGCCCAGTTCCTTATAGTGGCCCACGATATGCTGGTGTTATAAAGGTCTTGCCATGGGCTGCCCTCCCGTGGCACCTCTCTGACCTCCTGCCCCAGCGTTTTCCCTTCCACTTATTCCACCCCAGCTGTGCTGACCTCCTCCTTGGTGATCTTCAATATGCAGCTACGCTCTGGCCTGAGGGACAGTGTTCCCACTGCTTCCTCTGCCTCCTTGCCAGGAAGGCCCGCCTAGTTAAAACTGCAGCCCCATCCTGCCTCTATACTTTTTATCCTGCTCTGGTTTTCATTTTTTCTCCCCTAGCACATAGCACCTTCTACCACATGATATAGTTACTTCTTTATTGTTTAGTTAATTATGTGTCTTCCCCCCTCTAGCATGTAAACTCCATGTGGATGAGAACCTTTCATTTCATAGATTAAATACTTAATAAACAGCTACATACTCACTAGATAATTCTGAGACTGTATCAAAATTACGGTTAAAACAGACTGAAAATTTACAGGGATAAATGTAGAACGAAATAAAGAAAATGGGGTAAGTAATATTTTTATAAAAAGATTCCATGCTATAGATGAATTAAACCTCAAAAAGAAATGTATTGAAAAACAAGTAAGGAAAGGAATAGAAAAAATGGATAGAAAAGACTTGTCGTAACTAGAAATCAAAAAACCTCCAGAAAAGTCTCTACTCTGCCGCTTATTTTATTTTTTAATAAACATAAACTTTATTCAAAGCATTGTTCCAGGTGACCAAGACAGCTTTTTTTTTATTTGTTACATTTTTACTTTATTTCAAGATAATATGAAAGTGCACGCATTTTGATTGCATTTTATCTTTGCCTCTGCCTAACAAGGGTTAAAGGTATGCCTTTCTCCTCCACAATGCTCACCACATCCCTCACATGTGGGTCTACCCCCCTCAACCCCCAAATCCCTGGTGAACACCACCACTATTTGAGCACCATAGTGTTAATCTGCCGCTTATTAACCAAATGACCTAGGAGCAACCAAGGTCATAAGTAGTCCACAGCATGGAATGCTCTAGAAGCATCGGTTTTCTAATCCATAAATTTGAAATAAGCATATATTATTTTATTTTCTTAACTCAAGGAGTTATTGTCAGGCTTATAGGTAAACACTCCTTGTAAATTGTTAAGTGCTTTATAAATATGAGTTATTTTAATGTGCTGCTGTTAAAATACTGGCTTATGTTGGCTTTGGGGGGCTCTTAATTGGCAACTGGTACTTAGCACATTAAAAAGCCCTTGAGTAGTTTCCATGTAGGAGAAGGGAAATTGATCCCTTCCTCCCTTAGCTTTCTCAGCAACACAGAAAAGCAAGTGGTTGATGGGAGGGATCTCCTAGGAAATAACTGTTTTCTGCCAGATTCCCAGCAGCACAGCCTTTGGGAAGTAAAATGCCTTCTTCTTAATTGGCAAAAGAAAAGCATGGAACATTCCCAAAGAGTGAATGTGTACAGCGGCTGCATAAATGATGACAAAGCATTTTTAGTAAAGTCTTAAATCAAGAGGCCATCTTTTTCTATGTTCACTCCTACATCATGTTATCTATGTTCATTAATAAATATATCAATTAATTGACCAGCAACTGATGTCTTAAAAATTTAACAACGATTAGATAAGTAGCCAGAACCCAGCTGTAGCGGACTTCATTTATTTAAGGCCTCCTCTTCAGGCCTGCTTTCAATTTGTTTTATGAGACTGATAATATTAAAATAACTTGAACATGAAAGTTTTAAAACATATTAGAAGCTCGATGTAGAAATCTGTAAACAGAGATAAATAAATATGTGAAGATCTTGCAAGCGGCTCCTCTAGCATTTGTAGTTCTTTACTTGAAAAAGACGCTCTCTTTTTAAGTTGTGCTAGTGCCCTCTAGCGGCGGTTGGTGTGGCGTCTGCAGTTTTATTAGCTCATTCCTGGCCTTAAAAACGTGTGTGACACCGCCCACCCTACCCGCAAAAGAAAAAAAAAAAAATCAGCCTATCAATATTACAGAATCATCAATTTTTTACACTGCTGTATCCAGAGTAGAAGAAAAATATACAGCAAAATTAAATGAATCAGACATTATGATTAGAAATAAAGCTTTGTATAATAATGGAATCTCAACAATTTGAAGAGAAAAGATTCCATCTGGTGGTTCCTTACCTTTCAGAGTCAAAGATGGAATTGAGAATTTCGTATAAGCCATAGATTTTTTTTCTCCAAAAAAAAAAAAAATTGTGCATGCACCTATAATTTCAGGGGCTCATGTCACACCTGAAGGCCTTGCATGCCAAGGTAAGACTTTGAGGTTTATCCAGCTATATACACATCCCAGGTTCCACAAGTTAAAAATCCTAGCTGAAAAGGCAAGTTTAAAGACATGTTGGAGGAGGATATGTACAATATAACAGTATGCAAAAAAAGGCTACACAGTTTCTATGTATGCATAGTAAAATTATGCAAACTATGGGAATGATGAACATTGACTTCATGGTAATTGTCACCTCTCAGAGCAAAGGAGGGTATTTAGATAGGGGGAAAAATAAAGGTGGCCTCAGTTATGCTTGTAGTGTAACATTTCTTCAGAAATTATTCAAGTATATATGGCATAATATTATTTTAATAAAGCATGATGGTAAATATATAGATAATGAATTTCTATTATTTTATTTTTCATTCTTGCTATATATTTGTTATACTTTCCAATTTTAAAAAGTTTAATAAAAAATCTGAAAGTATTATATTTTAATAATATATGATCTAATTCCATTGCCATATAAAAAAGGTTAATTTTCCAAAACACCCAAGTATAAGTTCATTTTCTGAGAGACACATTTAATTCTATACTGTATAAAATCATCCAAGCTTATTTTAAAATATAAACTAAAATATTAATATTAAAAAGGAAACCGTTATTCTCTTCACAGAGTCTGTAAGTAGAAAAGCCTTTATTTTTATGGCTATAATTTGATTTCTTGATGGAGAATGAGGAAAAGGAGCAAATTCTTCTGAAACTAATGTTATATTGGAACAAAATTTATTATCGATCCATATGCATTCTACTATGAAATACAATGAAAGTTTGGATAAGGCATTATTCTTTCTGAGGATTTTGTATATATAACAAAGTCAGTGTGAAGCTGACTGTGTCATTGCTTGAGAGTCTGAACCTAATAACCGCTTAATTGATTCCTGCTCGTAGCTGCACTGCTGCGTAGCATCCCAGAGAGTTCAGATGCTGCCCAGCAGACACATCCTACCACGATGCAAAGCAGCAGGGCTGGTGCCTCCTTTGCCTTAAATGGAATGCTGGTGGAATGAGGCGGTACAGGCGATCTGGAGGCTGGTGGGGAAGAAGGAAGAAGATCAGCTTCTGGTTCCTTCACCTCCCCATTGATAAAGATGACAGAGCCTGGACAGGCCTGGGGAGGTAAGATATGACTGTAGCATTAACCAACTGTGGGGCCATATACACTGTTGGCCTCGGGCGTCAGATCACGGCTCCAGTCCTCCTGCCCTCTGCTCTTAAGGAGAAGCAATGTTCATTTCTGAGGACCTTTGCTGGGTCATAGTGTTACGGCAGAGGCGGAACGTGGAGTGTTATGGTAAGGAAAGGGGCAAACCCTGATGCTGCTCTGGCTATGTTCTCCAGCGAGATTAGGTTTCTTAGAGATTCTGTCTTTTTGGACTTGTCTCATTAAAATGACATCCCCTGCTACCCCCAGCGGCTGCTCTAGCCAGAGAGCCAGGCGCTGCTTTCCTGGTAATTAACTCCTCCAGCGGCCTCTTGTCACCACTCTACTTCCTGTCTTGCCAGAAGAAGGCCTGGCCTAGAGTAGAGCGTCTAGCTCTTTCTCCCTACCCTCCACTCCCACCCTTTTGGGTTTATCTCTCTCTCTCTTTTTTTTTTTTTTTTTTTTTTTTTTTTTTTTTTGCCAATAGAGTGAGAAGATTTGGAAGAACTTATTTGTTAGACCTTTGGCAAAAGATGCATAGGAATATTTTCAGCCCTATGTAGACTAGCACAATTTGCCAGGTCTAGGAATTCCAATCAGGATTTTGGCACCAAATAGCAATAAACAGTGTGCATATGCCTGGCCTCATCATCGTGTGTATAACACGTCTCCCATGGGGAATCCAGTGGATGTGGCTGTGACTACAAGTGGCTGTTTAGGGATTTGGTGATCTGTTTAGGGATTTGGAGTCCTGGCCTAATATCGACTCAAGAAATGACTGACATGCACTTTGGAACGGTGTAGCATGGGGAAAATGAAGATGGATGCAAACTGTGTCCCATCACCATCTTAAGGTAAGGGATAACCAACATGGCTTCTCCAAATACCTAATGTTTCTGAAACACCTAAATTAGCTCTCTCAATATTTGGATATTTAAGCTATTTTTACGCCTTGCTTACATTTAAGCTACCTCCTAAAGCAAGTTCCATCCATCCTAAATGATTTGCTTTCAAATCATTCCTGTCTTAAACATATTCCTACAAATAAACTGGTGTCAAATATTAATATAATAGGTAAATAGTCACCTTTAGATAAGAGAACTGCATATTTCACCATCAAATTTTTTAAAAAGCAAATAATCTTTTCTTACTCATATTGAATGAGAATTCACTTCAGAATTTCCTTCTCATAAGGCAGAGCTTGACATTTAACAATTCACACGTTTCATTTTCAGAGGCAAATGAATATGCTGCAGTTAATTTGAGAGTTGATTCCTAGTCAGAAGTAAATGCAGGAATGTGAGGGAAAATACCTCGTTTCTTTAACTAATTAGAATACACTGAGTGCTATAAAGTTACTCACAGTTCTGTACATATCAAGTAGATTGTTCACAGCCAAGTAAGGGTATAGGATCAATGTGGCATCAGGACCTGAACCATATTAATGATCTATGCCAACATGGATCATGCACTGAACTTCTAGAACTGTCCTTAGAGAAATTCAGAAGTTGATAATACCAATCTTACCAGAGCAGAACATTTTATTTTACATGGGAAAAAACAGGTTAATGAAAAGAATTTGGTCTCTCAGTGTAGGTGAACCTGCATTTGAATCCCAGTAAACACTGGCCATGTAATTCTGCTCAAAGTCTGGTACCTAAACAGATACTTAACAAATCTTAGTTTCCTCTGAAACAAGTCTGTGTTAGTTTCGTATTGAGCTGTAACAAATTACCACATGCTTCATGGCTTAAAACAGCACAAATTTATTATCTTATAGTTCTGAAAGTCAGAAGTCCTAAAATCAGGGTGTTGGCAAGGCAGTGTTTCTTTTGGAGGCTATAGGCAAGAATCTGTTTCATTTCCAGAATATTGCTCAACTACTATGATATATTGGACTCTAGGTAAGAAAAAGAAAACTCTCCTAACCCAAATTGTCTGCATTTCATTGTAAACACAATTAACCACATTATTCTTCTGCAGCAGCAATTTTCATACTTTTTGTTCTCAAAACCTCTTTATACTCTTAAAAAGTACTAAAGACTGAACAGCTATAGTTCATGCAGGCTGTATCCATCAATATGTATTATATTTGAATTAAGACAGGGATTACAAGAGTAAACAAATAATACATGAACACACATTCCATTAGCCATCAGAATGATGGTGTCATTACAAAACATGGAGCCACTGGAAACTTGACTCATGAAAGAATGAGAGTGAGAAAAGCAAATAACATCTTAGTACTACTGTGAAAAGGACTTTGACCTTGGAGACCTCCTGAAATGGTCTTAGAGGTCTCTGGGCCACGCAGTAAGAACTGCTGTTCTAGAATACTTTACTTGATGAATGCCAAGATCAGTCTTGAGAGAACAAAACATAAATTTCAGAAGATATGAGCAGATATTTGTCAAAAGTTTATCCCTGTGATGGAGAAAGAAGTACACTGTATTAAATTCGAAATAATCAACAAGTTGTAGGCATTTCTAGATTGAGTTCAATAACATTAAAGTAAATAAATTCTCAGTAAATAAATACAACTTTTACATAGTCATACCTTTCTATTCCCTGTCAATGTCAATATTTATAAGGTAAAGGAAGTGCAATTTAAAAATATTAAATAATAAATTTTATTGAAAGTATAGCATAAATACAGAAAAGTGTACAAGTCATAAGCATATAACTCAGTGAACTTTCAAAAAGTGAACACATCTGTATAACCAGCATTTTGATCAAGAAACAGAATGTTATCACCACCTCGAGGAACCCCTTCACATCACCTCCCAGACTCCACATCTCTTACCAAATAGAACCACTACCCTGATTTCCATTCCAAACAACACAAAAATGTGATTTTCATGGATGCTTCCAAGTTTCCTGGCTAAAATAATCACGTGAGCATCACACCCTTACTTTGGGAAAACACAGCAGGGAGATTTAGGAAATATAAAAGATGGCTGAGGGATGACTTGGATTTGGAATGGTCCCTTCCCTTCCCCATGATGGGGAGCTGAGATGGGCTGGACTGGGGACTCTAGGGTGAGCAGGGGTGGTTAACACGTCCCAAAGAGGCTGGGGTGTGTACTAGGATGGCTGGTATGTCAGGAGTGGTGGGTGAATCCAACTGGTCGGTGTATCTGGAGGTGTCAGTATATCCAGGCCAGTGGAGAGCTCAACCACACCTTAGCAATTTTAAGAAAACTCTGGATATGACTGAATGAAGTACTGTCCCTCCAGGTAGATGGGCCACCAATGTCTGGGAGGGATGTGTGGGAAGGAGGTGAGTGTGGGAGTCTCTTGCAAGTCCTTTCCAGCAGTCAGACTCTTTTTACCCCAGCTCTACTGTTAAAGGAGCTAGTTTAGGCCATTGCTATTCCACACTGGCCCATCTTGCTTACCCAGGACACCCCACAGGCAGGAACAGGAACCAGATCCATTTTATTTCAACCATCCTCTTCTCTTACTTTCATAAGAGGATCCAGACACTGGTCTAAGGCCCAGGTGATCTAGATCGTTGAGCTCCTCCTTTCCCCAACCCCTCATCCCCTCACTAGCGTCTCAAGTCATATACCCCTGGCCCTGCCTAAGGGACTCCTGGAGGCTGTGATGTCCCTGGGTGGGTTGTCACACTTCTTGATCTTTACAAAGGGAGGGTCAATAAGCAGAGCGAGAACTGAGGGACCAAGGCCAAGCTCCAACATCCAGCAACCTGGTGTTGAAGTTTCCAATAGGCCCCGGGTGAAGAGCAAATATTTTATACATATATGTATAGAACATTTCGGGATATTTTCCCCTGGTTCAGCTGAGTACTCTGTTCATGAGATCCCCTGACATTTGCCCATTGGAGTAATCACGTGAAAGCATGGCTGGCTGAACCTTGGGAACACATGCCTCGGTGTTTGTAAATATAGCAATTACAGCAGGGCACTATAGGTGAGAGATTGTTGATAGACTACACAGGTATAATTACAGTCTGCAAACCTTCACAAGGGCATTGTGGTTGAGGACAATGAAGTCAGCCTCATTCCACTCCCTAATTAGATATCTGGACAAAGCCAAACAGCAACATGGGACTCAGAGAGAAGTAGAGGGGTCCACAGCAGCTCTCCTCGAGGTGTGGTCTGAGAATTGTTTGTGATTAGTTCATGGGATGAGAAGTACAGAAAATGAGAGTGAGAATTTAAAACTTTTAGAAAAATCTGACAATAATTGTATGTCTGTTGAAAGTAATAATAAAAAAAGTTTTTATTTTGTATGTCTTTTTGATTTTTCCATTGTTCTAGTACTTCAATTTTATAAAAGTTTTGATCTGCAACAAATTGTATGTGGATAGGAGTAGGGAGACTGACCCATCATCAAAGGTAATTTGTAAAGCACTGATCTAGATGTTGGGCCCTTAGGTCTATTGATAGAAATCTAATTAATTATTTTAGACAAAAGTACTGATTCCACATAGTTATGGTCTTTTAAAAAGTGTTTCTCAAGTTTGATTAATCTCAGTAAATCACTGAAGTCTGAATTTATGCTTTAGATTTGATAATTTCAGAGTAAATTATGAAATTTACTCTGTACTATTACTATCTGTACTATTTACAGAGTAAATAGTAAATTAATTAGCAGTTATGCTCATCAGACGTAAGGCTATTTAATATCATTTTCCTTTGGCTGATCCAATGGTTTATAGGTTTCCATGAAGCAATACTATTTAATCAAATACTAACAGCATACTTGTTTCATGTGATGCTACATTCCATAAGCAACAATAAAAATGCTAGCAAAAGCCAAGAGAAATGACTTTAGTCTAGATAAGTGAAACACAATTTAATTGAGAATATGGATCAGAAAACTTAATTTTAAAAAAGCAATTTTCTCCTTTAGGTTTGTTCTATCTTTATAGTTCTATGCAAATTTTTAACATCCAATACAGATCTCATAGTGTTATTATTGAAGCTCACGGTTGAAAATACTTGTTTACAAGTGTTTATCTTGCCAAACAGATAAACATTAAGGTGCCCTGTAATGGGTTTTTGTTTTGAGTTTATCCATTGATTTGTAAAATTCAGAGTGAGTAGATCCCCTGTGTTAGGCTTTTAAATTTGCAAGCACAGGAGTTCAATCAATTCCAATTGTTGGAGTGGGACCAACATCCTTAGGTGAAAGAAAACATTACCTGATAACTCCTTTTATCTTCTTTAAGCTAAGAAAAGCAGCAGTCTCATTCAAATACCAACTTCCCAATGAGAAACACACACTTTCTACTTTATCTCTAACATAAGGCAAAAAGAATAAGAGAATTCGGCAAGCAGGAGAATATTACATTGTGTCTGAACATCTGATAGCCATACACAGCAGAAACAGGTTGCAAATTGAATGGTTCGTACTTTGTTCATGGATACAGCAGTTATTAAATGGACTTCTTCCTTTAGTCATAAAAACTAAGTCTTTATATTTCCTCTCTCATATTGTAAGTATTAAAGATTTTTGTTACCTTTTTCTGATTATAAAAGTAATAAATGTTCATTATAGAAATGCATAAGAAAGTAAAACATCGCCCATAGTCTTACCACATTTAGAGATAAGCATTATTATTATTTGTAAATACTGCTTCCCTTTTTTTCTTTGGGTTGTTATACATACTTAATTTCTACATACCAGAGAACATGCATGTGTGTATATATGTATCTTATATAAACATTTTCCAAGGTGAATAAAAATTATTCGAGAACATAATTTCCAATGGCTGCATAATATTGCATTGTATTGAAGTTATAATCATATAAGCATTGTCCTATTGTTGAATATTTACTTTTTATAGAGGTTGCGAAGAGGTTTTAGAGTCAATCAGAGTTGGTTAAAATCCTGGCTGGCTCTGCCACTTATTAGCTATGTGACATTAGTCAAGTTACTTAATCTCTCTAAACTAATTTTCTCATCTATAAAAAGTGGGATTATAATACAAGCTACTTTATAAGGTTGTCATGATAATAAACAAGATGACGCATTTAAAAGAGTGCATCACGTATCTGTGTTTTCTCAGTAAATATTAATTCTACTGTGATACTGTGATGAATATCTAAGATCATGCAACTTTGGTCTAGTTTTTAAAATTATTTAATTTAGACAAATGCCAAGAAGATTAGAAATAGACTAGAAAGAAAGCACCACATATACTCACCAGCAAACTGGTATTAACTAAGCAGCACCTAAGTGGACACATAGGAACTACATTAATGGGGTATTGGACGGGTGGGAGCGGGGAGGGGGGCGGGTATATACATACATAATGAGTGAGACATGCACTATCTGAGGGATGGTCACGCTTGAAGCTCAGATTTGTGGGGGGAGGGGGGGCAAGGGCATTATTTGAAACCCTAAAATTTGTACCCCCATAATTTGCTGAAATAAAAAACAAAAAGAAAGAAATAGACTAGAAAGAATATATTTTTAAGAGTATTTTTTAGCTTTCAGTACAACCAAGAGAAACTATTGGGCAATGACCAGACTTTGTCATAATATGTTAGATTTCTGATAAGTAAACTGGTACAACAACATGGAAACGTTAGTGGATTTAAATGCTACAAGAACAAAAACATTTGTAAATAGAATTATTCACTTGGAATTATTCATACATCTTCAGATAAGTGTTAAAAATGGAAAGATCATTGTTTGGTTCACTTGGTAAAAGATGTGAAAGATAGATAGATAGATAGATAGATAAACACTTCGCACATATCTTCCAAGAAATTAAACCCTTAATGTGCAATAACTCTGACCTACCCAGGTTCACCATCACCTCGACCCTCCCTCCTTCTTCTCCTTTGTTCATCCCTTACCCCACAACTGACCAAGAAAAGTAGCTGATGATTGCTGGTCTTCTGTAGAGATGGTTACTTTTCCACAAAATACTTTCATATACACAAATCTGTTTGCTCCATATGTCATCAAATATGGGAAAGAGGGAAAAAAAGGACAGAAGAACCTGACACATGTTCATGCATGCTGTGGACTGAACTGTGTCCCCTCAAAATTCCTATTCTGAAGCCCTGAGCCCCAATGTGATTGTATTTGGAGATAGGGCTTTTAGGAGGTAATTAAGGTTAAAGGAGGTCAAAAGGTGGGCTTCTAATCCCATAGGATTGATGGATTTATAAGAAGAAGAAGAAGAGATCTCTATGTATCTATCTACATACATGTGCACCAAGAAAAGGCCACATGAGGACACAGTGAGAAGGTGGCCGTCTGCAAATCAGGAAAATGGCCCTCACTATAACCCAATCATGATGGCTAGTGATGGAGCCTTGATATCAGACTTCCGGCTTCCAGAATTATGAGAAAATAAATTTCTGTTGTGTAAGGCACCTGGTCTATGGTATTTTGTTATGGCAGCTCAAGCAAACTAAAACAACATATACAATCATGTTTATAATCTTGAATACATGACTTCTAAAGTTCTAATGAATATTCTTTTAAGTATATACAGGAAAGCACCCCTTATATATAGGAAGAGTTAAAGGAACTATCATAATTATCCAACTCCATATACTCTCACAAACATCTGAAACACTGGTAAGAAATACAAGTTATTTATCCTAAAATTAATTTATTACGTTTGTCATAAGAATGCACATGCATTAAATGAATAATTTTTCCTCTACTTTATTTACACTCTTAAAAGAGTTGGGGCCATGGAGTTTATAATGACAGCTATAGCAGCTAGTCCCCAAGGTGGTCCTGTGTAGTCCCTTCCCACATCCAATAAAGCTAGCCTGTGAGGTCAATGGGAAACTAGGGAAATGATAGAGCATGGATTCTTTTTTTATTTAATTTTTTTCTTTTATTTCATTATATTATGGGGGTATAGGTATTGTTAGGGTTACATATATTGCCCCTGCCAACTCTCCCCCCAAAGCATGGATTCTGAGTCTAAGTCATAAAATACATTGCTGCTTCTACCTTGCTCTCTCTTGGGTAACTGACTATGGTGGCTGCCAACCACCAAGTTGTATGACACAGGCAGCCCTAGGACAGGGCCAAGTGGTGGCCTCCTGTCACCAGTCAGTATCAACTCACCAGCCCTGTGAGTGAGCCACCTTGAAGCAAGTCCTCCAGTCCCTGTCAAATGTCCCAGATGACATTTTGGCTGCTAACCTCATAAAAGACCTTGAGCCAGCACCACCTAACTAAGGTGTCCCAAATCCTTGGCTTTCAGGAAATTTATGATATAATAAATGTTTATCATTATTTTAAGCCAGTAAGTTTTGGAGTAATTTGTTATGTGTACTGTGATAAATAGATAACTAATACAACAACTAATATAATAATAAAAATAATATTGTAACTGTAGAATCAGAGTTGGTTAAAATCCTGGCTGGCTCTGCCACTTATTAGCTATGTGACGTTAGTCAAGTTACTTAATCTCTCTAAACTGTAATTTTCTCATCTACAAAAAGTGGGATTATAATACAAGCTACTTTATAAGGTTGTCATGATAATAAACAAGATGACACATTTAAAAGAGTGCATGATGTGTCTGTCTTTTCTCAGTAAATATTAATTATACTGTGATACTGTGACAATACTTTAATGAATTATACTGTGATACTGTGATGAATGTAGAGTTACAATATTATTTTTATTACAATATTATTTCTATTAGAGTGTTCAATTAGTTCATATCTACCAAGTAAAACTTTATTTCATGATGTATAAGAAGAATTTAGCATAACAAGTTAAAAAAGAACATCAACCTTGGGGTCAGATAGGGAAATTTAAAATCTAGCACTTCACAGGCACAAGCTAAGAGAGGATATTCAACTGGTCTGTAAGCATATGAAAAGATACTTAACCTCATTAGTCACTAGGATAATTCAACATAAAACAAAGATGAAAAACAACTGAACACCCACCAGTGTTGGCAAGAATCTGGAGCAACTGGGATGCACACACTGCTGAAGAGAGTATACAATCACTTTGGCAAACATTTTGGCAGTACAGTAGGTACTAAAACTAAACTCATGCATACCCTGTGACATAATCCTTCCACTTTTAGTAATGAACTGAACAGAAATATATACATATGTGCACCAAAAAACATGTACAAAAATGTTAATCGCCAAACACAGGGAACAATCCACATGTCCAATAGCAGTAGAATGGATAAATTAGGATGTGTCCATACAAAGAAATACTATGTACCAACAAGAAATAAAGAAATTACAGACATACCCAACAACAATAATAAACCTCATATATTTTATTGAGTGAAAGAAGCCAGTGTTTTAAAACAAAAAGAGTGCATATATGTAATTCCACTCACATAAAGTTCAAAAGCAGGCAAAACTAATTTATGGTGATGGAAATCAGGATAATGGTTACCTCTGGGGCGGAAGAGGAAGTGACTTGTATAGGACACAGGGTGGGAAGATTTTAGGTGCTGATAATGATCTATTTCCTAATTTGTCTGGTGGTTACACAGGTGTGCTCACCTGATGGAAATTCCCTAGGCTGTATACTTATGATTTGTGTACTTGTCTGTAAATATGTTATTTTCAGATTAAAAGTTTACTAAAAAAAAAATCCAACCTGGTAATGTATCAAACTTCATTTCCCCATTTTCATGGTTGTACTTTCATTAGATGGGAGAATGCTCTTGTTAAAAACTGCATACTAAAGTATAAAAAGGTATTAAATAGGGCACATGTATGTAATTCTCAAATGGCTTAGGGCTGAAAATATAAAATATACAAATTGTATACATAAATTATATATAGAAGAATATATATGTGTGTATATATAAAGAGAGAAAGAGAGAGAGCATCAGTGATGAAGCAAATATGATAAAAAATAATCATATTTTTTATGATTTATGTATCTGTAAATACAGATGGAGATTTGCTCACTTGCTCACATCACTCACTTCCAGCTGTGTGGCCTAGTTCCTAACAGGCCATGTATCAGTACTGGTTGGCAGCCTGGGGTTTGGGGACCACAGCTGTAAGCCACTCAGTTTGTGATCCTTTGTTACAGCAGCTCTAGGAAATTCATACACGCATGTCCATTATTATTCTTGGTACCATTAATAACATCTGCTATGTGACATTCAGTGTGACATTTGCTTGACTGATTTGTGCAGTAGATGAGAGTGTAGGTTTTGGAGTCAGAATTCCTAGGTTCAAATCCTGGCTCATACTTATACTAGGTGTGTGACCTAGGGCAAGTTATATAACTGTTACCTGTTATTTCTATTATTTTCTCAAATCAATGTAATAGCCTCAAAATAGATATTAATATCTCCACTTAAGAGTGGAGCCTTCTGAGACACAGAAAAGTTCAATGTATACCCACAGAAATACAGTTAGTAAGTGAAACTGTTGGGTGTTTTTAAAATATATTTTTTAACTTTTTATTTTGAAATAGTTTCAAATTCATAAAAAATTACAAGAATAACATAATGAATTCTCATATACCCTTCATCCTGACTCCCCATTTTTTTTTTTGAGACAGAGTCTCACTCTGTTGCCCGGGCTAGAGTGCCGTGGCGTCAGCCTAGCTCACAGCAACCTCAAACTCCTGGGTTCGAGCAATCCTTCTGCCTCAGCCTCCTCAGCTGGGACTACAGGCATGTGATACCATGCCCGGCTAATTTTTTCTATATATTTTTAGTTGGCCAATTAATTTATTTCTATTTTTAGTATAGAAGGGTCTCACTCTTGCTCAGGCTAGTCTCGAACTCCTGACCTTGAAGGATCCTCCCGCCTCGGCCTCCCAGAGTGCTAGGATTACAGGCATGAGCCACCACGGCCAGCCCCCCACCCTGTCCATGGAAAATTTGTCTTTCATGAAACTGGTTCCTGGTGCAAAAAAGGTTGGGCACCGCTGGCTTACAGCAACAGAATTTTATTCCTTTGCAGCTCTGGAGACCAGAAGTCTAAAATCGAGGTGTTGGCCAAGGTATGCTCTATTCAAATCATGTAGGTGAGGATCTTTTCTCCCTCTTCCACTTTATTGTAATCCCCACTGTTCCTTGGCTTGATAGCAACATAATTCTCTGCCTCCAACCTCACATGGCCATCTTACCTCTGTGTGTGTGTGTGTATGTGTTCCTGTGTCCAAATGTGTCTGTGTCTCTTCTCTTATTATTATTATAAGGACACCAGTCATATTGGATTAGGGCTCTACCTAACTCAGTATGATCTCATCTTAACTCCATTACATCTGCAAATGCTTTATTTCCAAATAAAGTCACATTCATAGGTATTGGGATTAAGGATCTCAACATATCTTTTGGGAGTGCACAATTCAACCCATAACGATGCTTAAGAACTTTCTGCCATTTTCTTGCCAAACAAAGTGAGTTTAACTGGAAGAACTTTCCCATTGATTCCTGGAAAGAAAGGAAATGATGCTTGGACATGACAAAAAGAAATCCTTTCGTGGCTTTTCCTTCTACTTATAGACAATGAAATGGAGATACTCCATTTTGTTCTCAGATGTGGTCATTTCAAAGTCTACCCAGTTCTTTCAATATTAAAGGGTACGGGGTAGGCACAGTGGATCATACCTATAATATCAGCACTTTGGGGAGGCCAAGGCAGGATGATTATTTGAGGCCAGGAGTTCAAGGCCCCCGTGGGCAACATAGCAAGATTTTCATCTCTAAAAAAAATAAATAAGTTAATAAATAAATTAATTAATTAAAGGGAACCAACCAAGGGCAGATAGTTCAGGAGTGCTTGAAAAGGCTCAGTTTAGAGGAATAACAAAGGGGTATTAATTACCACTCAGGGTAATAAATGTAAAGCACTACATATTCGTGAGCAGGGGACCCTGGAAAATTATGTAATATTTAGGTAAAGGTTTCTCTTCCTCTCTTAAAAGTACCTTTGTCCTTGGAAATATGTGTGTCTATGTAAGTACCAGATTTGGTAGTTGGAAGTTTCCAGCAAGAGAGTCTATCTCTATTTAACACTGGAGTGGGCCGAGAAGGGAAGAATGGAGGAAATGTGACTTGGAGTCCAGTGTTCATCTTACACGGTCAGGTTGATGCCCCGCCTGGGATGATATTCAACCTTGGATAACTCAAATTTTCAGAAATGTCATGCTGTGGATTATTATGTCTAGAGATTGCATTGCATGGTGGAGGAAGATCAGACATATCCCTGTGTTTAGGGAAGTAGTTTTCCCAAAAGGAAATTAGAGGATTATACATTCTGGGTATGAACAAGGAAGTCATTGCTCAGAAATGTGGAATTGAGGGTGGGAGATCAAGGAAAGCAGCTGAGTTGAATCCACAAAGGGAATCTTTCACAAAGCTTTTGGGAGGTTTTTCCTTGGGCAATTGGAATAATGACATGCAACACAGTTTAACATTTTTTTCTATGTTGTAAGTCTATTTACTCCCAACACGGTAGGTGAGTCAGACACATCTATACAGTCTAGTGTGGCAAGGATATGGAATTAAAGGACGGAGTAACAAGGGGGAGTGTGGTTGGATGCTGCTCCCTCTGGAGCCAATCACAGGAGGCCTATTTTCCAGGATATGAAAGCATTGTTAGCATCAAAAAAAAAAAGCAGAACAACATGAGATAGGGAGGAGCACAAAGCCAAGAAAGGCAGCAGTCAAGAGGATTACTTAGGATTTGGTGCATAATAATCCAATTTTCTAATATGCTATGGAAAAGTGATCTTAGGAAACTCATGGATAGGGAAAGGAAGTGTGATTATTACATAAACATTTGTAAAAGCTTGCCCCCAAATCCCTCCACCTCTACTTCATCACTTACTATCTTGTAGCATATGTTCATATTTTTATAACTGGTATTAAGAAAAATTACCAGAAATTTGGAGGAAAGGCAAAATGATGATTCTGTTATTTTTTAATATCATATAAATAAGTCTACCTCAGGGCCAGTTGACTAGAGACTATAACTATTCACTACTGATTAGTTTCTAAAGTCTATGAAGTCAGATGTTTAACTTGTAAAAACTGATAACTGCAAATGATTTCCATCCAGAAGAGAAGCTAACCCTGAAGGTTATGTTTATTGCCATGTAGGAACACTAATCAGATTTGCATATAATTTATCAATGTCATTTCAGTTTTCATTTATTGTTTTACTTCCCATATATATTGGTCTGATATTCTCATTTGCACTGGTTTTGTTAACCTCCTGGGTAAATAGAAGTTTGATTCATCCTATCAACTTGTATACAAATTACATTTATATTTTGAAATTATACATTAATATCTCATAACTTGTAGAAAATCATGTCAAAGGACATATGCGTTCCATTTTGAGCCTGGTTGGTTAGAGGTAGAATGGGAAAAAGGAGAAGGACAAGAAAAATACATTTCAGGAAATGTGTTTATAGTCTGAACGAGCAAACTTAATATTATAATATTTTAAATTTGACTACAGTGAATAAGCTTCATAAATTTATTTTAGCTGGTGGGAGTATATAGATGATAGCAATGACTTTCAGTAGGAGCATGAGAATTTTATGTTTATTAAAAAAGGACTTATGGATTCAAAAGAATTGCAAAACATTCCTTTAGGAAATTGTTCAGTATTATAAACCTCATACACAGAACTATGATATACTATTCTGTTTATTATTATGTTATTTTTTAAAATTTTATGCATAAACCAAAATGTGCTTGCCGCAATATACTTGAAGACTTTATCTTTTGGTATACCGTAAATAATCATTTCGTAAGTTACTGTGGTGTGTGACCAATTAACTCAGCTTGTTAGTTACTGGGCTAATGAGGCCAAGGTCTCAGATCTGATCCCCAAATGATCAGGCCCATCTTGCAAATTCATGTTGTGTCATTAGTCACAAGAAGGACCTGATTAGTGAGAATCTGGATGAAATAGCACGAATCCATTGGCCCCAAAATAGCTGCAATGGTACACCCCAAAGTTCACAGACTAATCACATTCTTTATCATGGTATGAGAGCTATAGGAACATTTCAAATCTGGAACTGATTATGGCCAGTGATTTCTTTTTTGCTTTTGTTCTTCTTTTTTTTTTTAACTAATGAAAAATAATGTTCCTTATAAAATTTCATAGAATGCTTTCATTTTAATAATCCATTTGCCAAAATATTAATAGCTAAAGCTTCTTTTGTATAGAAAAATTGTTTTTGCTCTAACCATCAGTTGTCATAAATGAGAGCTTTATCTGACACTAACCTACCCTCAAGCTTATATTTAACTCACTGTGACTCATTTGGCTTACCCAGGGACTGTGGAGTCCTTGCCATCAAATCAGCCCTAAAGGGTGTTAAAACCCCTGCAGAACTTATTCCTTTGCTTTAGGTGGCTTAAAAAAAATGTACTCTCCTCTCACTATCTAGGGACTCAGTCTTCCTTGGTATCTTTACATAAGGGAGATATTGGTTCTTCTGTTTTATCTGACAAAAAAAGGGATATAAGGAGAGAGGGAAGAAAAGAAAGAGAAGGAGAAAGAGAGAAAGAATTGTTTCTTGAAATATGGAGAAATATTCCTATCAAGTATTTTTATTGCTTAATTTCCTACACCAAGTCCAACAGAATTCTGTACCCAAAGCAGCAGATTTCCTAAAGTCTATTCTCTCTTAAAAATATCATATTTTTAAAGCAACATTTACACACATTAAAATGAGAGTGGCTTCTCTAGAGATTTTGCCCATATATCAGGCAATTTTCTCACTCATGATATGCACGTCTGTGTGATGAATGAAGCAAAATACTAATGTTACTCCATTATTTTATCATTTTTCTATAACTAGACTCAAGTTCCAGAATTTTTATTTTTAAATTCATGCTTGCTACATGTTTTCATTGTAGACTGTTTGCATATCCCTAAGAAGATTCTGTCTAGAGATAATTTCAGTAATTTGTTTTAGAAAACAATAGTAATACTGAATTTTTAAAAATGTTTTGCCAAATTTCACCCTCACAGTGAGTCGGATAAACGCTCTCTGGGTGAGCTGGCATGCTCCTTGAAAATCTTGGTCCAAGTAAGCACATTAAAGCTATGGTACAATGAAGTAATTTTCCCCAAGTTCCTGTGCTCATTGGGTTCCACAGGATGGGGAATCTAGCAGGGCACTCCCTCCACGAGCTTATGAAAAACACATTGAGCTCCCGAGACCCACAGGGCAACACTCCCCTGTCATGCTATTGCCAAACACTGGGCTTTCTAATCACTTTGTGTCCAGTCAGAGATCCAGGGAGTCCAAATTCAGCCAGACAAATGCAGCTCAGTTCAGCAAAAGCAGTTCTAACAGGTGCTTTGGGAACCTTCCATTGCTGCCATCCTGGGAAAGCATGTGTCATAGCAGAAAGAGCTCTGGTGATAAGACAGCCCTGAGGTTGTACCCTGGATCTGTCACTTACTAGCTGGGGTTTCTCAGATAACTTCATATCTGAGGTTCATTTTCATCTTTTCATTTCTTTATAAAATGGAAATTATCATCATAATAATAATGTTCAATTGACAGTTGAACCCCCTGGTCAAAAGCCATGGGCAGGTCTGTCACTGTTAATCTCAAGTAGAAAGTCTGAAAGATTACTGAAGACAGTTTATGTACAAGAAACATTTTGGCTTGAGCTCCTTCCCCAGTGGTTAACATCAGGCCTTTCTTCCCTCTCTAGATGCAATAGAGAACCCAGGTCCCTGGTTCTGCATGCTGTCCACTACAGCATGCTGGGCATCCCTTTTTATTTAGCTGCTTGGATACTAGAAGGGAATAGAAATTCTAGCCTGATAATTTCCACCCTCGTCCTACCTTCTAAATAATCAAGGCTGATTTAACATTAACAGAATGTTCAACTCCATTATTTCAGTAGAGAAAATATAGTAAGTTAATAAAATCACCTCATTTATACGTAAAATTCACAGCATGTTAGGTGGTACTAAGGCTCGATATAAATTAAATTATATGATGGAAGGAAAGTATGGGAGGATGCAAAGGAGTTTTGTAAATACCTGAGTAGCTAACTCTCTGCTCCTTCAAGTCTTTCCTTCAGTATCATCTTGATGAGGCCACCCTGACAACCAGATTTATATTCAAAAGCATCACTGATGCTCCCTAATATGTTCTACTTTATCTTTTCTCCATGAGATTTAGAGCCAAGTTCACGTCCATATTATGTCCATTGCCCCTCACTCTGTAAAGACAGGAATTTTTGTCTATTTAATTCCCAAAGTTCTGGAATCTTGCATGGCAGAGAATAAGTGCTCAATAATTATATATGGAATGAATGAAAAGTGCAATCAGGGATGGCCTTCTGAAAAGTTGACAATGTGGAAAGACGTGGAGGTGGTAAGGAGGGATCCTTGAAGGGGGAGGCAGGACCGGCATGTTGAAGAAGCAACAGTGCCCACTGTGGTCACAGTGGGACCAATAAGATAGCCAACAGCAGAAGAGGCTGGGGCCGGGGCTGGGGCCAGATTGCACTGGGCCTGTGGGTTATTATGAGGACATTGGCTCTTATCAAGAGTGAGAGGGGAAACCACTGGACGTTTTAGAGCAGAGGTGTATCACGGTCAGATGTGCTTTCAAAAGGTGGCAGTTGCCCTGTTAAACACAGACTGCAGAAAGCCAAGGCAGAAATAGGAAAGCCATTTAAGAGGCCATTGCAATAATCCAAGAGGGAGATGACAAGTACTTAGCCCGGTTGGTGGTGGTACAAAGCAGTTGGATCCTGTACACACTTTAAAGGTGAAGTTGATGGGATTTGCTGACAGATTAGACATGGGATATGAAAGAAGCCTGGGGTGGCTTCAAGGTATTTGCCCTACACAGTTGGTTTGATATAAAGATGCCATTGTAAAGACTGTGGGAGGCATTCTTGGGGAATAAGTGTTGGAAATCAACACCTCTCAGCCAAACTCTCCCAATTCCATGTGCCCACGTGCACACACACACACACACACACATCACCTCTGTTGACTAGTGAACTACAAAGTTAAGCATTAAATTCTAGACCCCAATATTTAGCCATCCTGTGAACGTGAACTCAGGCTGCTTTGTAACAGCCTGTCTCCACCTTTTTTCTGTGTTTTTTGTTTGTTTGTTTATTTCCCTAGACTGGTAACGTTGAGTACTCACAGCAATAATAGATATTTAGAGCTAAAATGACTCCTTGTAAATACTTCTAGCATGGTACTTAGCACACAAAATTGTATTTCCATATCCGAGCAGAGATGCCATTGATTGTAATATGCACTGCTAAGAAGGAAAAACACAGGCATTTGAAATATTATTGATGTTTTCCTATCACTTATTTATGACTTACTCAGACATAGTTTTTTAAAATTCATATACTCATACATATACATAAAATATAAGTAAATTAGGTGTAATACTTCTAAAATATTAATATTTTCTTCTATTAGGTTATTAAGAACATTTCTTCAATGTTATGAAGTCCTCACTTATGCAATTAATTACAGTTAGAACATTATGCCCCTAATTAGTATTAAGTTCATAAATTTCATCAATAAGCTTTAGGAAACTTGAGTTAGACAAAATAGAAAAGGAAAAGTAGAAAATAGGCCAGAAGTTAAGGGCAGAAAATAGGGGATAGGTTTTGCCTCTCTTGCTACCAAATTATCTTTAAGTCTCACACCTATTTTAGACGAACAATTCAAACTAGTTAGGCTGGATTCAGTCAGTGTGGGTGGTAGATACATCATACATAATTATATGAATATCTTTCTGTCCTACAACTTCTTTATATTCAGAGTATGCCTCTTCTAAAACACATTTCGTTTCAAACCTATGTTAGTTGTATAACAAATCACTCCCAAATTTAGAAGCTTAAAACAACAAACATTTATTACCTCACAGTTTCTGTGGGTCCAAAGTCTGGGAGTAGCTTGCCTGGGTGGTCCTGGCTCAAAGCTGCTGACAAGGTAGCAGTCCAGCTCTCAGCTGAGGCTGCTGCCGTCACCTGAAGGCTTGACTGAGGCTGCAAAGTCCGCTTCTGAGATCACTCACATGGCTGTTGGCTGGAAACGTCAGTTCCTAGTCACTTGGGCCTTTCCATAGGGCGACTCACAACAGGGCAACTGGCTTCTCTTGAGCTAGTGAGTCAAGAGAGGAAAAGCAAGTGTGAGCCTGAGATGGAAGCTTCCCCATCACTTCTGCTGTGTATTACCGGTCACACCAACCACCTGTTACAATGTCAGATGGGGCCACACAAAGGTGAGAACACAGGAACGTGGGCATCAATTGGGACTATTTTGGAGGCTGGCTCCCACCAGCCCAATTTTATCAATTTCTATGTTTTCACACAGTAACTCCCTGTGAACCATCAAGAAAATTAATAATGCAGTATTTATTAAAAGAATGTTTCACTATTACTCTCTTCTATAAGGAAGCTAGGAGAAAGGATTTTCTACTAAGCTACCAACACTCATTTTGCATTTAATGTTGGTACTGTCTTGATCATATCACGTGTCACTGGAAAGTGTTTTTTTCTGAAGAATTATCTCCTCATCCCAGTGCAAGACACATAGCAGGTATTCTATAAATATTTGTTGAATGAATAAACCTTTCAGATGATCTACTCTAATTCCATCATTTCAATATTAGTCCATGGTTTCTCAGCCATTCAAAAACTCTGGATATCAAAGCAATTCTGTTTTCTACTTGCTGAAATTGCCTAGTCATCGTTGGCAGATGAAAATATACACAAGGCAAGAGAGAGGCGGGCCTATGTAAGGATGCAACACAAGGGTGGAGAATGTGTATCCACTCCCATAGTGTTATTGAGAGGTGTTGCAAAGTCCACCCCTACCAAAATGTCTTCTCTTTTGATACCAACCACCACTACTACCTGACCTAAAATTTGGCATTGCCTTTTTAAAGGTAATAAACACTTTTGAGAAGGGAAGGAAATGATAGGATCCTCCTGTTGTTTGGCTAATGAATCAGGAATGATCTGGCAAAGCATCACTTGGAAATTTCAAGTAAGTACTGGCCTTAACACAATGAGACAAAGGATGAATTCATTTCAGTATGAACCAAGAAGAGGGAAAATTAGTAGTCACAAGGCCATAGATGATGAGAGTATAGACCATTGTCTCACTGAACCACTTTCTCTAAAAGACTGTGTTCAACACACACACACACACACACAAACACACACACGGATACTTGAATCATTTATATACAGTACTTTTTAAAGTTTATGACACATTTCCTTTTATTATATTTTAATTTTCTGAAATTAGAAATTAGTGTGGAATGTGAGACCTCTCGTCAACAATGACAAGATATTAAATACCTTCCCTCAACAACAAAAACTGATATAAAATCAATGGTTCATATTAGAATTGAAAAATTCAGTGGTCACTACTTTCTAGGCTTAAATTTGTGCTCTAGGAGGGTGTCTTTTATCATTAATTCTCTATACCAATTAGCCCAGGCACAGACTTCAGAGTCAGAAAAGGCAGTTTTTCAACTCTACCACTTTTTAGCCCTGTGACCTTGAGCTTCTTCAGGCCTTCACTTTCTGTATCTGAAAAACAGAGGTAAGATTAGAAGGGCCCTCTTTGGATTATAATGAAAATGAGTGATAAGAGCACTTCATTAACTGGAAATCATTGTGCAAATGTAGTTGGTTATCCTTGTCTTTGAAATCGAGTTGATGCTGATGCGAAGGGACAACCTTTGCTGCTCCCTAGTGGTGGTATGTTCTCCTGGGAGCACTGTTCCTAGAAATAAATCGTCTTTCCTTTCATTATCCTTTGAGGAGATGCTTTTCTGATGATATGCTTAATATTTTGTGTAGAACAACTGTATGAACTCATTGCATAAGGAATGTGTAGACTATAAAAATCTAAGCAGGGAAAAGGTTTAATTAAATATTCTGCTGAGACTGTACCTTCTTAACCGTCTCCATTTCCCCACCCTTGTTACGTCTAAATGTCCTAAATGCCCTCCTTGTATCCATTCCTATCTCTTTCCCCTTGACATCTGTGCAAGCACGAAATTTTAGTGAGGAGGAGCAAGCCTATAAATGAATTTGTGCCATAGGCACTTTCCAACTCACATATATGGTCTGTTAACTGTAATCCTCTTGTCGGGTCACAGTCTGAAATGTCAGTTCTTGGTGAGATCTTGGTGGAAGAATGACCAGACACACTAAAAGCAAGGTAAGCACAAAAATGAGGTTTATTGAGGAGAGAAAGATGGGATTACAGAACTAGAGCAACATATGTAGGTTTACAAAGTGAGAGCAAGATACATTCGCCACAGATAAACGGACTCCTTGTCATGACAAAAATGCCTTGGTTTTGGTCTGGGTCTTGTTTTATAGAGTCTGTATTGGACCCTCCTTATGGCTCAGACATCACCATGGAACCATGGAACCACTTTGATTGGACAGTTGGGAGTTGTATGACTTGAGTTTTACTACACATGTGGATCTCCCATGAGCTTCTTTGAAAATTGGTTGTTCTGGGTCACTTTTCCAGATTCTATTGTACCTATGCTGCTTGGCCCCTGGCTAGGGAGTCCTCTGCATTCTTTTGCAGTTGGTGCACTAAGTTCTGATTGGCAGATTCACGGGGTGTTCCCTCCTCCCCCAGGTGTGGCAGGCACTCACCTTGTCCCCAGGAGGGGCCAGAGGTCCCTAGTGTAAACTAACACTCTTACTCCTTTCTAGCTTGCATTATCCTTAAAATAAAAATAAACATATTTTAAATAAAAAATGTTATTGTAATGTAGCTCTTTATAGATTCCTTTTGTCTTTGGCCAACACCACAGTTTTTCCTGAGGGCAAAAACCATGCTTATTCTTTATCATGTTGCTTTAAGAACCTAGTCCTTGCCTCTGTACTCTTCCTGCTATTCATATCCATGCTGAGTCAATCCAAAAAGCAAATAAAGGAGACACAGTCTTAAACGTTGATTGAAAACCTAGCATTAAAGAGCCCAAGTAGACTATGTTTGGGGTTTCACAATATCAAAATTTAAAAATTATATTTATTTACAGTTGACATCCTTTAAAATTTAACAGTAAAAAATGTGATAATAAATTATACTGATGCTATTTTCAAATTTTGCTTCTGCTTGAAAGGTCTTTTGGCATCCAGGTTCAATAACAAATAGATGCAGTGTGTGATCTCTTTGGTCTGATATTTAATCTTAATCCTGAACTAGATTCTTTGGGGGGAAAGAAGAAATGACAGATGACAACTGGATTTCATCTTATAATAGAGCATATGGAGTCTTTCTTAGTACTCTTGAAGGGTTACACACTTTCTGCTCCAAGAAAAACATACAAGTATTTTATTATGCTCTTATTGTTCCAAGTGATCCACAATATTTTTCTTTTGCTATTGATTTTTATATAGAACTGTTCCAGATGTTAGATTGAAGATTTTAGTTTAACCTTGCAGACTGAACTTTTCTGTCTTAATGTTTAGGATATTGGTTTCAAGTTCTGAAAATATGATGCACTATGAAATATTTTATATTTATGAACAAATTGTGAGAAAGTATATCTGATTAAATGAGTTCATCTATGTAAAGTGTAGAAAGCAGTGTGCAGCATGTAGCAGTGATATATAATTATTAGCTATGTATTTATAATGGACATTTCTATAGCTATATATTTGTAATGGGCATATATACATTGCTAGACATCAGTATAACATATTTTGTTGAATAAAGTTGTATAAAATTAATGTAAATCCATACAAATTATTTCCTTTAAACATTAATGCAGACAAAGTTTTTTAAAAATCTGAAATATGGAAATTTGCTTTACCAGGTATTAACGATGATGTACACTTTAAAACTCTATGTATATATTCAACTATTTTATTTTTAAAATTATAAAATTGACATATTGACAAGCAACCCTAAGATAAAACAACACTTTCACATGGTGATCACTTTTCAGCCATCAAGCCTCAGGGAAAGGATATGATTTACCCACCTCCTCAGAGTTCTGTAAAGAAATACAAGGGTAGTCTAT
Organism: Cheirogaleus medius; assembly: GCA_008086735.1. NCBI lineage: Eukaryota > Metazoa > Chordata > Mammalia > Primates > Cheirogaleidae > Cheirogaleus > Cheirogaleus medius. Next base: position 53,202,510 of record VBSM01001562.1, read on the forward strand.
ATGAGGCTATAGCTTACTACGGACTAGGGCTGCCATTGTTTACAAGAGTTGCCATACAAAGTACTACAGACTGGTTGGTTTAAATAAGAGAGATTTATTTTCCGACAACTCCATAGGCTAGCAGTCCCAAATCAAGGTATTGGCAGGTTTGGTTTCTTCTGACTTCTCCCTCCTTGGCTTGCAGATGTCTGCCTTCCCACTGTGTCCTCACATGGGCTTCCCTCTGTGCACACACAGCCCTGGTGTTTCTCTGTCTTCCTATATGGACATCAGTCATTTTGAATTAGGGCCCACCCATATGGTCCCGTTTTACCTTGAGTGTCTCTTTAAAGGCTCTATCTTGCCGGGAGCAGTGGCTCACGCCTGTAATCCTAGCACTCTGGGAGGCCGAGGCTGGAGGACTGCTTGAGCTCAGGAGTTCAAGACCAGCCTGAGCGAGAGCGAGATCCGTCTCTACCAAAAATAGAAAGAAATTAATCAGACAACTAAAAATATATAGAAAAAATTAGCTGGGCATGGTGGTGCATGCCGGTAGTCCCAGCTACTCGGGAGGCTGAGGCAGGTGGATCATTTGAGCCTAGGAGTTTGACGTTGCTGTGAGCTAGGCTGATGCCATGGCACTCTAGCCCAGGCAACAGAGTGAGACTCTGTCTCAAAAAAATAAATAAATAAATAAATAAAGGCTCTATCTCTAATATAGTTACATAATCTTCCCACATAGCACTGGGGGTTAGGGCTTCAACAAATGACTTGGGAAGAGGCACAATTTAGGCCATAACACAGACCATGTTCTATTTCTTTTTTTTCCTAATGATAATTACATTTTAAAAATCAAGTTTTAATTTAACTTTTCTTATTAGAAACATAATCTATCATGGAACTAAAAACCTAGGATTTTAGAAGCAGAGAACTTACATTTCTGATCCAAAGAACTGAAACAATACAATATACATTTGTATTTTAGTATCTAAAAAACAGGAGGAAGATATGAAGAATACACCTGTATGGTCTGGTACCAAAATCCTGAAATTATGCAAACTAGATTCTAGATAATCAATTTTAAATCTCTGGAATTCTGGAAAAACCAAATATACATTGGTTATCACTTTTCTAATTTCAGAAATTTCCTAAAATGTATAACTTACAGTTGAGTCATGTTATATAAATAAGATTTGAAAAGTATCAATCTAAACTTTTTTAAGGAATTCTGTGCCTTACCTCAGCTGGCAACTGAGAAGATGATCCAGTAGAAATAGAAAGAGAATGACATATGTGATTTTAAATGTTCTAGTAGCCACATTTAAAAACTAAAAAGAAAAAATTAAAATTAATTTATTTTATTAATACATTTTATTTAACCCAATATATTCTAAATGTTATCATTTCAGTACATAATCAATTAAAATTATTAGAAATATTTTGCATTATTTTTGTTGTAGTGGTCTGAGTCTTCAAAATCTGGTGTTTATTTTATACTTATAGAACTTCTCAGTTCAGGCAAGCCACATTTCAAGTACTCAATAGTGACATGTGGCTAGTGGCTACCACAATACAGTACAGGTCTACATAGTTCAGTGGTCAAGAACATATTACATTAGGTGTGGGTCAGTGCTATCCTTTGCTAGTTCTTTCTGAAACAATTATATTTATTTATTTTTAAATATTTTGAGATGTTTTAATTTACTTGCATAGCAGATTTCAAATCAACTGCCTTGAACAAAAATGAGAATGCTTACTAAAATGTTAAGTTTAAAAGTAGGGTGGCTCAAGATTTGATTAATTCAGAGGATTCATAATGGCATAAAAAACTTAGAGTCCTCTCATTTTTCTTTATCTTCAGGGTAGATGTTCTCATAATTAAAGGATAGCTGTCACAGTTCCTAGAATTATATCCAACAGAAGAAAAAATGTTGTTTTTTCCTTAAGCCTCTCTCTAAGAGGTAGAAAAAGCTTTCTCCCCCCAAATCCTCTTAATACAAAAGAAGACAGTAAAGAAAGAAAAAAGGAACAACAACAAAAAAGACATGGGACACATAGAAAACTAATAGCAAATGGCTTACATAAATTTAAATATATCAATAATAACATTAAATGTGAGTGGACTAAACAATGCAATTAAGAGGTAGAGATTGCCAGAGTTGTCCTGGTATGAACAATAAATTATGGTTCACCTAAATATAATATAGTTTTACTTGGTTTTAATGTCATTAATAGGTAAAAATTCATATTGAAATTCCAATTCTAATAATTTATTAGTAGGAATTTCTTAAGGACAATTTTAAGGAATTATGCCCAGAAATTGGTATGAATTTAAAGTTTTTGAGGTATCGTTTTCATTATGGGAGTCAAGGAAATGAAAAGCCAGAGTATTTAATGAGTCATTGATGTGGCTATCGATTTTACCAAGATAATTGTAAGAGTTGAAGTGAAAAAAATGACTGTGAACCAGATTCCAAAATCTCTGTGAATCAGTGACAGTGTCCATGAATCTGAGGTGACAGAGACTAGCAGAAAGAGTAGTAGAGACAAACTTTTTAAGCCTCTATAGTTACTGTTTGTTATCTACTAGTTATTGCATTAGGCAGTTGGGTAAACACAGAAATAAAATGCAGTCCCTTTCATAAAGGGGGGTTCAGTGTAACCTGATAGACAGCTTTATAAAAGAATGAGTGCAATACAATGATACAAGTGTTAGAATTAAAGTAAGCTCCAGGATCCAAAGAGGAAAAGAAACAATCTACCATGTGGAACACGGACAATCAAGAAAGCCTTTGGAGAGAAAGATAACATAAGAGCAATTTGTTCTTTCTTGGGATTAATTCATTATGATGTTTTATTTGTAGAAACATACGTCGTAGGAGTCCAGGTTCTAAGAAAGCGGTACCAACTACCAATGCTGATGGTGGCTATTCAGCAGTGAGAAATATGATAGAGGCCTGGATTAAAGAGTAATTTCTAACACCAGCTCTGACAAATGGTTGACCCAACTGATCTAAGATAAGTGGCAGAGGATCCTAACAGCTGGGCAGGGCCAGCCAGAAAGACCCAGGCATTAGCAATACTTGAAAATCCAGGCAATTATGTCTGAGAGGAGTAGAACAGGGAGACTGATGAGAAAAGGACAGGACCCCAATCCCAGCTGAGGATGGGTCTACTTTGTGGATGACTGAAAAAGGAAATTCAGACAAGAAATTAAAACTAAAGGATTTTTGGCAAATCCTTCCCCAGAATGCCCTTTGTCCAAACAGGCAGCACACAATAGCTAAAGCCCCACAATCAGTCATCAGTTATTATTCTGAAGGTTATACAATAGTGATAATTTGGCTTTAAGTGCCTTCAATACCTAGGGGAGCTAAAGTGACTACCAAAATGAAAAAGATATATAAAAATCTTAAATGTGATACCAATATCTGGACATAATATATTAGAATTGCCTTTGAAAAATTTCTACCTATTATTGTAATTGGTATTTCATGCTGAGTTGTTTATTAGTCATGAAATTATTACCAATAAAAACTCCATTTGAACTACATAATGTATTGTCCAAATAGGGACACTTTTGAAAGTAAAAGTTGGAAAAACAAATACCATATGTACTCACTTACAAGTGGGAGCTAAACAGTGGGTATCCATGGTCATACAGAGTGGTATGATGGACTTTAGAGACTCAGATGGGAGGAGGGGGAAATGGAGGCTGAGGGATCAAAAACTACCTATCGGGTACAATGTACACAATTTGGGTGATGGGTACACTAAAAGGCCTGACTTCACCACTATACAATTTATCCGTGTAACATAAAATAACTTGTATCCCCTAAATCTATTGAAATTCTTTTTAACAAGAAAATAAAAGTTGGTCCTATTAAAGTACCCCAGGACAAGAACTGTAAATGGCAGTGTCCCAGACACACCAATAAACTTCTGTACACTCTAACTCAGCTTCCCACTCCTATGATCATACTCCCCAAACTGCTCCACCCCTAAAAAACCATGCTCTAAAGCAGGGCTCCCATCCCCTCAGTTTCCATAGCCCATAACTATTCATCCTCTTGCCTTTATTTCCTCCCTGTCCTACTTAGCTTTCCCGGCCCATCAAGTCAATCACACTTGCCAAAATCCCAAACTCTTTTGACTCTTATTTGCTTCTCAGCCTCCTGACAAAACCCCAATCCTGGATGAATGGAGCCATCCGCCTTCTTGGTGTCTGTATGAGGACTACTGAGCTGTTGGAGGAAAATCCCACCCCTCCACAGTCTCTATAAATTCACCGTCATCAATTTGAAATTCTTGACACTGCTTGGCAATCTTCCTCTAGCCTGGCTTCTACTACCACTGCTACACTGAAGCCGATCTTACCAAATGTCACCATTGACCTTGATAGTGACAACATTGCTAACTATAATGGTCACTTTTTGGTCTTCTTATGCTTCATAAGACTAAAAATTCACAGATTTGAATAGACTTATTCCAGTAACCTAGCTGTACCACTTCCCTTCACTTTCTGCATTTGAGGTACACAAGGCTTCTTCTAGCTCTTCCATAAAATGTAATCTTTCCTTCCTTTTGGCCTTTGCACATATTGGTTTCTCTTCCTGAAAGAGTCTCTCCTCCTCTATCTCCTGCTCTAACAAATGCTTAACTTTTTGAAAGATACCAGTTCAAAAATGATTTCCTTTAAGATGCTTTTCCCATCCCACCCACACCTCCTAGGTAGGACACTCTATCATAAAACTTTATTCTCTCCTTCACTGTCAGGGTTCCCTCTTCTCTACTGGATCAGTCTCATGGACATAGAAATGTGGCTTTTTGTCATATCAGATTAAAACAAAATAAAACATCAATAACTTCTCTGTACTGACATCTACCACCAGCTACCACCCAATTCCTCTATGTTCCTTTTAGAGTAGTGGTTCTCATCTGGAGATGATTTTGCCCCCCAGAGGACATTTAGCAATGTCTAGAGATGTTTCTGGTTGTCACAGCTGGAGGGGAGGTGCTACTGGCATCTAGTAGGTAGAAGCCCTGGATGCTGCTAAACATCCTACAATGCACGGGACAACCCCTCACAATAAAGAATTATCCATTCCAAAATGTCCACAGCGCTGAGGTTGATGAACCCTCTTTTAGAGCAAAACTCATTATTTTATCTCTGTCCCACATCTCTACTTCCTTCTGTCATTTTCTCTTGAACCGAACCCAGCCAGGCTCTTGTTCCTACCACTTCCCCACGTGTGTCCTTATCGGGGTAATCCAAGATCTAACAGTCACTGTCAGTCCTCATCACCCTCGACCTACTGGCAACATTTGACACATAATATAACAGGCATCTAATATCCTGAACTTCTGTTCCTCCTTCCAGGGCTACTATGTTTGTATCCTTCCCAATTTTAGCTGGTGTCAACTTCCTTCTTTCCGTTGTCCAGGCAGTCATTCTTGCTTCTTCTCTTCCTCTCACACTTTGCATCTGATTTGTCATCAAATCTTATTGGCTTTTCCTTCAAAATGTATGTGGAATTTTATTACTGCCCCCAACTTCCACTGCTGCCACCCTAGCTCATGCCACTTTCATCTCTCGCCTAGGGTCAAGGTCCTAGATTATTGCAACAGCCTCCAGAAGGATCTCCATGCTTCCACCTTTGCTCTCATACAACTGCAGGGAGCATATAAGAAGGTGAGATGTTGCTCCTGACCCAAATTCTCCATGGGCTTCCCTTCTCATTCGCAGTAAAAGCCAAAGTCTTTTTATTTTTATTTTGGGGTTTCTTTTTTATTTCTTTTTTCTTTGTCATTATTAAATTATTTTTTCCCAGAATCAGGTGATAAGCCATGATAAAAACCAAAGTCTTCATGATGGCCAGTGAAGCCCTTTCTAATGTGACTGCTGACATGGAGTCCTCCTGCTCTTGGTCTTGCTTCTGCTGTTGCAGCCCTAACGCCTTTCCTGATGTCCCTTAAACACTACAAGCACATTCCTTACACAGGAGCCTTTGCATTTGCTGTTCTCTTTCCCTGGAACATTCTCCTCCAAATACCCTTATGGTTTGCTAGCCACCACCCAACACTCAGCTCTTCACTCAAATGTACCTTGTCAGTAAGAAATCCTCTGGCAAGCCTACTTAGAACTGCAGCTCCATTCTGCCCTGCACCTCTTCTCTGCTTTACTTTTTCCAAAAGGATAAAGTATCTCCTCATGTAATACTTTGTAGATTTTAAGCATTTTTTTTTTTATTGACTATCTCCTCCTCTGACAATGTAAACTCCATGAGGGCAGGTTTTTTTGTCTGTTTGGTCGGTGGTTGCATCCTCATTGCCTTCAGCCCCTGGTACATAGTAAGCCCTCAATAGATAATTTTTGAATGAATTAATGAAGGAATGAATGAACAGCATCTTCAATAAATACTCATCAAAGAAACACTTGCCTTAATATCATTTTTATTACTCTATCAACCACTGGATTAATTATATGGAGTCTAAATGGTTAAAATCCACATGCACACTTAGAATATTTAATGCTTGCTTGAATGAATTTCCTTTCTTTGGCCTTCTTTCTTGCTCAGGCTATTTGCTAGACCTAATTAAACAAGCTTATCTTCTTCCAGGCTTCAATTACTACTTCAGTGTCATTAACTTTCCAAATTTATTTATCTTTGACCTCACTTCCATTCCTGATCTGCATTTGTATTTCCGACAACTTACTGTATAATTTTAACTGTGTTCCTCAGTTACCTATACTTCAAAATCAACATTTAGAAACTCAAAGCTATTTATTCAACCCCTCACACTGACTTTACACAAAAGTAGACACACATTAAACTGTTCTTTCTCTTTTTTTTTTTTTTTTTTTTTTTTTTTTTTTTTTGAGACAGAGTCTCACTCTGTTGCCTGGGCTAGAGTGCCGTGGCATCAGCCTAGCTCACAGCAACCTCAAACTCCTGGGCTCAAGTGATCCTTCTGCCTCAGCCTCCCGAGTAGCTGGGACTATAGGCATGCGCCACTATGCCTGGCTAATTTTTTCTGTTTTTAGCTGTTTGGCTAATTTCTTTCTATTTTTTTAATAGAGACAGGGTCTCGCTCTTGCTCAGGCTGGTCTCGAACTCCTGAGCTCAAGTAATCCTCCCGCCTCAGCCTCCCAGAGTGCTAGGATTACAGGCATGAGCCACCATACCTGGCCTGTTCTTTCTCTTATACATATATTTTTATTTTTGTTATTTGCCTCAGTAGCTACTCATATGATCAAGCTAGAAATGTGGAGTCATCCTTATTTTTTCTGTCTAATATTTTCTTTATCTAATTGATCCCCAACATTCTATTAATTTTAACCTCTGATGTTGTCTCACGTAGAGCCTTTCTTTTCTGTGTTCTCAGATCTTTGGTTAGGAGTACACGTGGGTGAAAGTAAAACCTTCCTAAGTGGTTTCTCTGCCTCCAGCTATTCTAATTCGTTCTTTGTATTATTTCCAACTTTGTAATTACAAATAGCTCCAGGTTCAAATTTCTTAATAGGTCATAAAATGGCTTCATCTTCTGGATAAGGGCAGACAATAGTTTTGTAGAGAATACTTAATGTATTAATCCAATAATGCAAAAGCTCCCGATAATCACTTTATTTGACAGACTATACTCACGTGAGTAGACAAAACCTTGGAGCAATAAACCCAAATGGGGTTACTTTGTTAATCCTTAAAGTCCAATAGGGGATCCCAGATTTGGAAGTGGGATGGAGGCTTTTCGGAGAAAGTGATAAGTTTATACAAGAACAAATGACATAGAGGCAAAAACAGATTATAGCATATTCAAGGAACTGAGACAATTTATATATACATAATATTTAATGTATGATATGATATGATCTGAGGGTCTTTAAGCTTCATTTCGGAGGCATGTGAAGTAAGAGAAGAAGAAACGAAAATGTTACATAATCATTATAGTGCACGCATGTTCTTTTCTGCATGTCTGAAACAATAATGCCAGGAATAAACCCTGGGCGGAAGATGAGTACATGTCTTTGTGGGAGCATCTTCCATTTCTAAGACACTAGCTTGCTCATGACTAGCAGCTTTAAGGACATACTCTGATGCTCAGAAAGATACCTGATTAGCCAACTACATCAAGAGAATGAGCCAAGAAGGAGATTACACTTCTATATTACCCTCATTAGTCACTTTACAGTTTGCACTTTCAATTACCTGTACTTAATTGCTTCTTAAAATATGATGAGGACTGCAGAACAAATATTATGTCTATATTACAGCTAAGGTCCCCAAAGATGGAGTTGGCCAGGATCACAAAGCTGGTAAAAAAAAACTCATTTACTCTTCTTGCTGTTAACATATGGAGTACTTATCAAGTCTAGATGAGTCTAAATCTATGAGATAATTAGTCAAAATTAATCAGAGGAAACATCTTTAAATGAAAGGAGTTGTGTCTTAGTCTATAACTAAAAGGTGTCTACAAAATCAGTTTAATGCCCTATTTCCTCTATTAGTATTTTCTAGTCAAACCTAAATATGATTCTACATTTTCATTCCATCATGAGTTCCTTGAGGATAGTGCTTAGGTAATATTTATCTCTGTCTTCCAACATTGTGTTTCTGCCATTCAGGCAGAAAAGTCTCAATAGAAATTTATTGACTTGAATAAATATTCGTAATTCACGGGAAGGAAACATGCCCTGCTGCCTAACCACTGTTTATTCCCTGTTATCAATAAATCTCAGCATTGTTTTCTCCTTTCTCTGCTTTCTATTTACTATAAAAACCTAATGGTGACTGGCCAAGGAAATCTCCTTTACTGCTGGCTGTGAACCTTGTCTTTTTAAATGCAAAGCTGGCAAACACATTGAAGACACTGTGATAATCTTAATTTATTTCTTTTAGAAACCTGAGAAATATTCAGAGCAAGGAGTTAACATATTTAGAGGTCAAAAAATAGAACTCTTGATTCTAGCCAATAGGTATTTATTTGGGTGAGTAAAGAAGATATGGGAAGAATTGGAGAGGAGGCAAAACAGAAATAAATGGCATGTGGATAATAAGAAAATAGACTTCCTTTCAACAGCTGTGAACCCCAGACTAAAAGATATGCAATGCTATTATTTTGTAATATAATTCTAATAAGAAACATTTAAAAAGACTTGTGTAGACAGCAATATATATTTATGTTGTGGCAAAGGTGTCATTTTCAAAAAGAAACAAATGTGTTCAATTTTGCTTTCCTTGTTTTCAGTGAAGGAAAGATGGTCTTTTTCCACCCTGTAAGCATTATCACTCCTCCATGCAGGCTTGAGGCTAAATAATGTATACGGATCTGCTAGAAGACACTGTCTTGAAGCAGATTTTAGGCAGTTTTCTAACGTGGAATAAAAAATCAAATGAATGTCAATTTCACTTAGTTCTGCCTCTAATCTGTGGACTATGGAGTCCCTCACTTAAACCTTTAGGCCTTGGTTTTATTTTTTAAACCTAGTAAAACGGGAGGATGGCAGAAGATTGCCTAGATCCTTTCTAGTTTTGCCTATTAACTACTCCTCATGTTTCTTTTGTTTTCAGTAGTGATATTTGGGGCACTTTTTTCTACATTCCAGCCTCTGGGGACAGACTGCCCCAGGCAACAGGTAAGTTTGCTCCTGAGGCGAAAAGGTGGACCCTCTTTTGGGGGCAGGGCCAGATCACTGGCTCCCCTGCACAGATTAGGGCGTAGCAGACAGAATCCCTTCAAGTTCAAGCTCGGCCCGGAGCGCCAGCGGGAGGTGCCCCCGCCTTCCCCACAGCCCCGAGGCGCCAACTTCGCGCGGAGCCCGGCGCAGGGCGGGGCGCAGGGGTGTGGCTGCGATCACATGACGGGCCAGGTGCCCGCCCCGGCCCGCTTGTATCTGGAGTGCCTCCGTTTGGGCCGCGCCGCCTCACTCTGCACGTGGCGTCGCCGCCGCCGCAGCCGCTTCCGCCAGCTTCTTGTCCCCAGACCCCGCTCCTGCAGCCATGGCTCCCGGCCAGCTCGGTGAGGCCCGGGCGGGGACGCGCCCTCTGCGTGCTGTCCCTGCGGCCCCCCGCGAGCCCCGCGCCCGGCAATGGCGGCGGCGGCGGGCAGCACTGCGAGCCCGCGCCCGGGCCTGTCCTAGCCCCCGTGGGGCCCGCGTGTGCGGCCCGCGGGGTCCGGCCACGGCAGGCCCCGGGGCTGAGGCCTGTGATCGCTGGGCTCCGGGGCAGGCCTTGCGGTTCCTGAGTCTCCTCCCCCGGGTTCTCTACCAGGGCCTTGGAGAACACAGTGTAACATACTGGGAGTAATTAGGAAAAATGTCTTCTCTTCCAGCCCTGTTCAGTGTGTCTGACAAAACCGGCCTTGTGGAATTTGCAAGAAACCTAACTTCTCTTGGTTTGAATCTGATCGCTTCCGGAGGCACTGCGAAAGCTCTCAGGGATGCTGGGCTAGCCGTCAGGTAAGGCACAACATAGTTTTTAAGTCGAGTCGGAAAGGGGGTGTGACCACATTAACCAGGAAGTATTCTATACCAGGCACTGTGAGTAAAATTTCTCATTTACTCCTCCCCATCACGCTGCAAGGTTGGTACGCTACTTCCCCACTTTATGGAAGAGATTTCCTAACTTCTGCAGGAGTTTACAGAGCTAAGATTGGAACCCAGTTGTCCTGATTTTTGAGCTCTGGTTCTTAGCCACTTCCTTTAACAAATTAACTTAGGTGGGCCATTTGTTATGCAAGAAAAACTCCAGTTATAATTCACATGATCTGCTTTGACTGGCTATTTAGTACAGCTGTTGACATGAGGAAGATTCAGAACTACCTTTCTTAGAATCTCTGGTAACTACATGAAGGTACCGATTATTTATTCGCTCATTCGCAAGCTTTCGTTACCTACCTAGGCAATGGAAAGAAGGGATGTACAGGAGATTAATTGGGATGCTATTCCTGACCTCAAGGACTGGCATTCTGGCAGGAGAAGGAGTAACTCAACTAAAAGGTAGAAAAGGAAAAGGCCACAAGACAGCTTTTTCATAAACTGTAATGACAGTTCAAATGAAGAACATACCTACCCCTGAAATATGTTTTAGAAAAGGGATGAAAATTTGCTTCTTGGTCTCTAGATCCATGTAAAAGTAGATTATTACCTTTTTTATAATTGTGCGCTATGTGAGCAGCACACAGCTTCTCTAAATTTGACAAGTTCAGATGACAAAGATGCCTTACTTTATTTATTAAATGTGTGTTTTATATTTTCCAAAGTCCTTTTGCATCTTGTCTCTGATGTGGTTCTCATGGAAAGCAGGCCAGCCGGCTCTCTTCTGGTCAGCAGGGTGAGAATCCCAAATCCAGACCTGTGTTCTTTCCATTGGGCCAAGTTGGAGCCTCCTAGCATAGTTAGAACCTTCTTTTTAAGCAAAATCTTCATCCGTAACCTCTTCTTTTCACACCGAAGTTTGTATTATGGAAACATAATACATAATACATTTTGACATAATGAAAAATAGTATGATTATCCCTCACGTCCTGTATCTGTCACCTAGTTTATATACTTATCAGCTGGTTATTAATTCATATAGTCCTCACACCAACTTTTTGGAGTAGGTACTGTGTTTCCCTGAAAATAAGACAAGGTCTTATCTTTATTTTTCCTCAAGAAGACACCTCGGGCTTATTTTCAGGGTATGTGTTATTTTTTTTAAGGACAGTACAACAATCTACTTTTATTCAAATATAGTTAAGGTCGTCTTCTTCTGGAACGTCATCATAACTCTCCAAACCCCGAATTCCATCCTGAATTTCTTGCGACTCTATTTCCTTTAGAACCATTGGCCCAATCTCTCATGTCAAGCAATAGAGTTGTCATGGGGCAGATGAGAAGGGCTGCTCTTCTTCTTTACCACTCCACGACGAATTGCATGGGTTGTGCAGATACGCTGCATAGCCACGCCCATCACTAGGTCTTATTTTTGGGGTAGGGCTTATATTGTGCAAATGCTTAGAAATCCTGCTAGTACTTATTTTATGGGTAGGTCTTATTTCGGGAAAACACGGTAGTGTTAACCCCATTTGATGAGTTAGGAAACCGAGGGACAAAGAAGTTAAGTAACTTGCCCAAGATTTTACCCCTTTTAAGAGGCCAAGATTTTGTAGGCTGATGCTTCTGTAACAAAAGACAGGTTAACAAGACAAAAGTATTAAAAATTTATTGAATCCAAGTTTCATGTGACGTGAGAGCATTCAGAAATGAAGACATAAAGATGCACAGACAAGCACCCATTTTTATGCTTAGGTTCAGTGAGGACTGGACAGCAATGTAGGAATATGATTGGACAAAAAAGAAATGATCTAATGCTAGTAGACCGAGGTGGGGAAAGCCTGAAAGGCCTGTCCAGATTCTTCTTGCCTCTCTGTGGCATTCTTTCCTCCTGAGGGTCTTATGACCTACTATCAGGCAAGGTAGGTCAGAGAATTTCTTTATGGCCAGCTCCTAGAAGGAAAGGTGGGGAAGGTTAGAATAATAATTCTAGTTTTTATGGCTGGCTTTGGGGAAAAGGGGCTTCTCTAGTTTCAGTGGCCTGCCTTAGGGAAGAGGAATTCTGGTTTCCATTAATAAGGGGGAGATTGAGGGGTAAGAGGCAGAAAGGCAGGAGAAGATTGAAGAGACCTTGGTTCTGAGGCCTTCCACTGTCCTTTAGTTCAAAGTATTCAGTAAGGCATAGCACTGTACTTCGGGGTATCATTTTCTGAGCCTCAACAACAATTTTATCCCAGGAAATCAACCATTGCCTTGTCATGAGGTCAACTGAGATTTTAGTCACTTTGTATACAGCAGTGAGCATACAGAGAATTATTTCTGAAGTCTACAACTTTAACATACAAATTCTTAAGTATGAAGGAGCAGCATGCTTTTTAATTACCCCAAATGTTTAATTCTATGAATAAATTTGCCTTCTTTAAGTTTCTTTCTTCTTTTTTTTTTTTAATTTACATGATTAGTAATGCAATGCCTTCTCTAAGTTTTAAGTGATTCTTTTCAGCTGGAGGAACTGGATTTTATTTCCTGAACTCCAAGAAAGTGAATTTTGAATTTGAAACCATAATGTCACCAGTTTGTTCATTGATGTTAGAACTTAGCTATGTGTGTCTTTGTCTGAACACCAATGATTTACAAATGACCCTCCTTAATAGGAGAATCTACCCAGGAAATTCTGTATCTTAATGGTGAAATTTGCTGCTTTAAAATGTTTATTGTAGTCCCCAGCTACTCAGGAGACTGAGACAGGAGGGTCACTTGAGCCCAGGAGTTTGGGACACTAAGATTGGGCCTGTAACTAGCCATTGCACTCCAGTCTGGGCAACATTGCGAAGGCTGTGCGTGTTGATTATATTAATAGAACATTTGAAAAATGTGGAAAACTATGAAGGTAGTAAAAATGGCTTATAGTTCTTAACATGTTAATGTGTTTTTCTTCTAGCATTTTTATAAGCATACATTTTATTTCATAGTCATACAGTTTTTTGCTTCTTGCTTTTTTTTTTT
>VBSM01001562.1:53217518-53234281 GCA_008086735.1 Cheirogaleus medius
AAAAAAAAAAAAAAAAAAAAAAAAATCTGACTTGTCTTACTACATGATGAATTTAGGTTATTTTCCTCTGCTTGTTATTTAGTCTTGATCCGATAACTAATTTATAGGGTGGTATTTCCTGCTAGAGTTACTGAAAACATTTAGATTTTGTAGTATGTAATATGTGTAGTATGTGTAGTATGTAGTATGTAGTATGAAAAGATCTTAAAACAATTCAAACTTAGAATAAAACATTACAGTGTAACTGACTTTCAAAAAAATTTTTTTCCAAAGTGCTTTACATTTATTCATTCATCTAAGACAGCTAAGGAGCTTCAGTCAAGCCACTGAATTATGGGACACATAGCCTGTAACGGAACTAGCAACAGTTTTATATAAATCTACTTTACCATTTTTATATTTTGTTGCTCAAGAAAATGGGATCAGGAATGGATAAAAAAGACTTTTAAATAGCCTAATCTTAATTTTTTCTTGATAACTCCTCTACTATGTGTTTGGTATTTTTTAATTGAGACTATTAGGTCAGGTGCGGTGGCTCACTCCTATAATCCTAGCACTTTGGGAAGCTGAGGCCAGAGGATTGCTTGAGGTCAGGAGTTTGAGACTAGCCTGAGCAACATAGTGAGACCCTGTCTTTACGAAAAATAGAAAAAATTATTCGGGTGTGGTGGACACCTTTTGAAAAGTAAATAGAATTTTACTTAAGAAATCAAGTATAGTGAAAGATTTAAGAAACCAGAGTAACTTTTTTGTTCAACTCAGGCTCAAAAATTCATTAAATGAGAACAGTAGACTTAAGGATGGAAGATGCTTTGAATAGTATAAAGTGTACACCTATAGTCACAGCAACTCAGGAAGCCCAGACAGGAGGATCACTTTAACCCCAGGAATTTGAGGTTGCAGTGAGCTATGGTGACGCCACTGCTCTCATACCAGGGCAATAGAGCAAGACCCTGTCTCAAAAAAAAAAAAAAAAACCAGAATAAAAAAATATTAGAGGATTTAACTTGATTGATGATATAATACTATGTTGAAAGAAGTACCTTATTCTGACATATTTTTTTAATTAATACTTTGTTTCACTTTGTTAAATTAGGAATCCTGGCTCGTAATATTCCCGAAGATAATGCTGACATGGCCAGACTTGATTTCAATCTTATCAGGTAAAAATTTGAAGCTGAACTTTTAACACATTGAGGACGAAAAACAGTATGCCAAACCTGGTATCCCTCTCTTTTTTCTCACTCACTATAAACCTTTATTGAGTACCTTCTATGTGACATGGTATGTGTGTAAGCATTTTGGTTTGGTCAAATTTACATTACCAAAATAAATACTTAAACTGAAAACTACTTTTGTTTTTTCAGGAAGTTATGATCTAACTGTTAGTATATACAGGTTGAATATCCCTTATCTGAACTGCTTAGAACCAGAAGTATTTCAAATTTCAGATTTTGGAATATTTGCAGATGATATGCCAATTGAGCATCCCTTATTTGAAAATCTGAAATCTGAAATGCTGTAATGAGCATTTACTTTGAATGTCATGTTGGCACTATAAAAGTTTTGGATTTTCAGATTAGGGATACTCAACCTGTACAGCTAACTTAGTTATTTGCATAAAGATATTGACCATTTCTTTCAAATATATGTTAACAGCGTTATTGTGATACAATTCATATACCATACAGTTCACTCATTTAAAATATACAATTCAGTAGGTTTTAATATTTTCACAGAAGTTGTACAACCCATTACCACATTTAATATAACATCTTATTCACCTTCACCCCCCCCACACACACACAAACCTATACCATTAGCATTATTCTGCATTTCCCCCAACACTCTGCAGCCTTGGCAACCACCAGCCTACATTCTGTCTCTGTGGATCTGCCTGTTTTGTGCATTTCTTATGAATGGAATCCAACATTGCACACAATGTTTTTTGTGACTAGCTTCTTTCACTTACCATGTTTTCAAGGTATATCCATGTTATAGCATAGTATCTCAGCACTTCGTTTTGTTTTATTGCTGAAAAATAATCCATTGTGTGAACACATACCCCATTTTCTTTATCAGTTCATCAGTTGATGGACATTTGGCTTGTTTCTACTTTTTGTATACTATGAATACAGGTATGAATATTTGTGTGCAAGTTTTTGTCTGAATACATATTTTCATTTCTTTGGGGTACATGCCTAGGAGTGGAAATCTTTGGTCATGTGAACACTCTGTTTAACCTTTTGAGGAACTGCCAGACTGTTTCCAGATTGCTGCACCATTTTGCATTAACAGCAGCAGTGTGCCAGGGTTTCAGTTTCTCCACAGTCTCACCAATATTTGTTACTATATCTGTCTTTGTGATTCTAGCCATTCTAGTGGTTATGAAGTAGCATCTCATTGTGGTTATGATTTGTATTTCATGATGATGCTGAGCATTTTTTCATGTGCTTATTAGCCAGTTGTGTACCTTCTTTGGAGAAATGTCTATTCAGATCCTTTGCCCATTTTTCAGCTGAGTTATTTACCTTTTTTTTCCTCCCATTCTGTGGATTGTGTTCCTTTCTTGATGGTATCCTTTGACCATCACAAATGTTTTTAATTTTGATGATGTGGAATTTATCTTTTTTTCTTTTGTTGCTTATGGTGTCATATGTAAGAAACCATTGCCTGATCCTGGGTGATGAAGATTTTTGTGTATGTTTTCTTCAAAGAGTTTTCTTATTAGCTTTAGCTCTTTACTTAGGTCTTTGATTCATTTTATTTATTTATTTATTTTTCTCCCCACCTCCATTTTAAATTAATTTTTATATACAGGTGTAAGATACAGATCCAACTTTGTTCTTTTGTATGCGGCTGTCCTGTTGTCTCAGTATAATTTGTTAAAAAGCTCATTCTTTCCGCAATTGAATGGTCTTGGTACCTTTGGTCTACGGGTCTGTCATTATGTCAGTATTACACCATTACTGCGGCTTTGAAGTAAATTTTGGAATCACAAAGTGTGAGTCTTCCAACTTTGGTTTTTTTTATTTTATTTTTTTTAAAGTATTATGGGACAACTTTGTTTCTCTTATTCAAGATTGTTTTGACTATTTAGAGTTTCTTGCATTTCCACATAATTTTTAGAATCAGCTTGCCCATTTCTCGGGGGGAGGAGGAAGCAATTGGAATTTTCTTAGGGACTGTGTTGAATCTGTAGATCAATTTGGGAAATATTGCCATCTTAACAATGTTAAATCATCCAGTCAATGAACATGAATGTCACTCCATTTTTTTTATTTTCTTCAATTTCTTTCAACAATGATTTGCATTTTTGTTAAATTTTAAATATTTTCTTCTTTTTGATGCTTTTATAAGTGGAATTGTTTTCATATTTTTATTGTTCTTTGCTAATATTAGTACAATTGATTTTTATATATTGATTATATATCCCACAACCTTCCTGAACTCATTTCTTAGGGCTAATAAGTGACTTTTATGAGTTCTTTAGCATTTTCTATATATGAGATCATGTCACCTGGGAATAGAGAAAACTATACTTCTTACTTTCTAATCCAGATGCCATTTATTTCATTCTCTTTGCTAATTGCCCTGGCTAAAACTTCCAGTACAATGTTGAATAGAAGTGGTGAGAGTGGAAATGCTTGTCTTATTTCTGATCTTAGGGGAAAAATCTTTCATCATTAAGTATGATGTTAGCTGTGAGTTTTGCTCTCACTTTACCATGCTGAGTAAGTTCCCTTGTGTTCTTAATTTGTTGAGTGTTTTTATCATGAGTGTTGAATGTTATCAGATGCTTTTTGTGCATCTGTTGAGATGGTCAGGTGATTTCTGTCCTTTAGTAACATTACATTAACTGATTTTTAGATATTAAACCAACCTTACATTCCTGGGATAAACTCTGCTTAGCCATGGGGTGTACTTATTTTTATATTCTTCTAGATTTGGTTTGCTAGTGTTTTCTTGAGGATTTTTGTGTCAATTTATATAAGAGATACTGGTCTGTAGTTTTCTTGTGACGTATTTGTCTGGTTTTGGTATCAAGGTAATAGGCCTGATAGAATGGTTGAGAGTGTTTCCCCTCTTCTGTTTTTCTGTTTATTTATTTTCACCAGTTAGGCTTGTTTTGCTGCGGATCCTGCCCACAAAGCTCCCCACGTTGTAGTACTGGGAGTGGAACTCCCCTTTCCTGGTTGTTAATTTTAGATTAGTTCTGTGTTTTAAAATTATTCTTTGGCTTTCCTATCCCCATCATTCTTGTGACCTCTGTGAAAGCAAAACAAATATTTCACCCTTAGATTGCTCCAGTGTTTTTTATCATTGTAGACAATCTGTTACTTTTTGGGAAAAGAATCTAAATTTGAATGTCCTAGATAATAGTAATCACATTCCAAAATGAGAATGTTACCTGTAATCCTATATTTTACATTTCTATTAAAATTTTTTAAAAACTTTTTATGGCTTTTTATGGGTAGCTAAGGTTACCCCAGCAGCAACATTGCAATATGTTTTGAAGGGAATAATGTGTACCCAGATTCAGAGCACTGCTGATTAAATTACCTTCTCCAACAGTAGGATGTCCTGTTTTGGGTTGGGTTTTTGTATTTGTTTGTTTTTCTAAAGAGATGGGGTTTCGTTCTGTCCCCCAGGCTGGTGTACAGTAGTGTGATCATAGCCTACTGCATGCTCTAACTCGTAGGCTCAATCAATCCTAGTGCCTTTACCTCCCTACTAGCTAGGTCTATAGGTGCACACTACCATGCCTGGCTAATTTTTTTATTTTTTGTAAAGACAGGGTCTCTATGTTGCCCAGGCTGGTCTTGAACTCCTGTCCTCAAGTGATCCTCCCACCTCAGCCTTCCAAAGTGCTGGGGTTATGGGCATGAGCCAGGCACCTGGCCCATGTTGGCTTGTTTAACACACCTTTGTAGAATTCTAAAATGTTAGACTCCTAGTTTATATTTTACAGCTGTATGGTTTTTGGTCATGTTAATAGTACTAACTTATTCTTTTCCTAGATAGCGATAAAACCATGTAAGTTGAGTTTTTAATGACAGCTATATTCCTCTTTGTCTTAGAGTTGTTGCTTGTAATCTGTATCCCTTCGTGAAGACAGTGGCTTCTCCAGAGGTGACTGTTGAGGAGGCTGTTGAGCAAATTGATATTGGTAAGTTAGAAAAACCATTTAGAGGACTGATAGGGGAGAGGATTATTTATTTTAATTTTTTATTTGAAATAGAAAATATTTCTCCCAGATTATGTTTTGGGATGACTATAATTCATATATATTTTCTAAGCTGCTTTTCTGTGTGTGTGTGTGTGTGTATGTGTAGAAATTCATATGGATTATTTTTCCTTATTTTTTAAGCCAAGAATTAAAGCAGAAGTATGTGCACAATGATTTTATTTAAAAGAAGTTCAGAAACTGATATCAAAATGCAAAAACAATGTCTTGTTCTTCAAAGGTGGAGTGACCTTATTGAGAGCCGCAGCCAAAAACCATGCCCGAGTGACAGTGGTATGTGAACCGGAGGACTACACAGCGGTGTCCACAGAGATGCAGAGCTCGGAGAATAAAGATACCTCCTTGGAGACTAGACGCCAGTTAGCCTTGAAGGTGTGGACATACTTGCAAAATATTATAAAAACAGCATCCATCTAGTGCAGGAGTTTGCCAAACCAAATGATATCCAATTCTGGCCACTTACATCACCTATTGGAGCTGCTATTCTTTTGTTAAAAGTGGAGAGACTAAATATTACAGAGATTGTGTCAAAAAGATTGAAAGAGAATTGGAAAGGGATAATTTGTTGTGCCATTCAGTGTTATTTGGTGTCTTTCATGTGTGTGCATGTGTGCACAGGGTGAGGGCATGTTGTTCACTGTGTACCTAAACCCATCTTGTCCCTACTTTGGGAAGTGCTGCTGGTATCTCATAAAACTTAACACTTCTTGTAGGCATTCACTCATACGGCACAATATGATGAAGCAATCTCAGATTACTTCAGGAAACAGTACAGTAAAGGGATATCTCAGATGCCCTTGAGGTATGGAATGAACCCTCATCAAACTCCTGCCCAACTATACACAATGAAGCCCAAGCTCCCCATCACAGGTAAAGCCCACGTGTCATGTGGTAGTTTGCCATGTCTGGATACATGTGTATCTTTCTTTATATCTGATGTGGTTCATATTTAGAAGATAAAGTAAATTCTGTAATACGTCTTATAACCACCTGAAATTTGAGATGCCAGTTGGACCTGTGAGCATGAAGGTGAAGGTGCTCTGGGGTACTGAAGGGAAGTCAAGTTGGAGATAGAGATTGGAATGTCTTTGGCATACAGGTGTTTTTGAAGACATGGGACAGGGTCAGATGACCTGGGTTTCATAGAAGAGGGTCAAGACTAAGCCTTGGGTACTTTCCAGCTTGAGGTAGGCAGTGGAAGAGCCAGAAGAGAACTTGGAGAATTTCAACCAGTTGGTATGATGTTGAGAACCGAAAAGGGACTATTTGCTTTGGGAATGTTAGAAGAAAGAAGCAGTTTCCTTGGAATTATGAGTCTAGAAGTTCAGTTGAAGTGGGCTGAAGTAGAAGTGGAAGTTAGGAAATAATAATGATAAAGATAATTATTTGAACAGAGATTTTAGGACTTCCATGGGTTTGTAGAGATAAGAGAAGGCTTTTTTTAATTTTTTGTTCCAGTTTGTTCCTAAGGTATGCTATGAGAACATGTCCTACTCTAGTAGAAGGCAGAGTGGGGGTAGGGACTGAGGTAGAGTCACAGGCAAGAAGGCCTTGAAGGCCCAAGCACGGCAGGGAGGGCTGGCTGTTTGGGGGGGCCAGGGCGGCCTCCTTCCCTTAGGGAGAAGGCAAGCCGGGAGCACGCTGGTCGGTGCATTTGGTGGTAGGTAGATGCAATGTCCTGCAGTGTCCTTTTTCCCTGTCACCAGCTGAAGGAGAGATGGAGAAGGGAGTGGGGTGGGAAGTTGAGGGACAATTTGAAATATTCTTCCACTTACCACAGTTAGCCTAAGCTATCTGTGAAGAGAGGGAGATGGCAGAGTTGTACAAGTGGTATCTTGTGTTTTATATGCCTTAGAGTATATTTTACTTTTATTGTTTACTATTTATTGCCTAGTTTCTTCTATGCCTCTCCCATAAGTTCCATGAGGACAGTGTTTCAGTTTTGTTTTTGGTTGAAGGAACTATTTTTTTAAGCACTTTAAAAAAAATCTTTATTTTTTTAGAACAATTTGAGGTTTATTGTCCTCATCACAGTATCATGCAGAGGACTTTCTCAGCCCTAAAATTACCTGTGCTCCACCTCATCCCTCCGTTTCCCTCTCCCCAACCTCCTGCAGTCACTGAGCTTTTTAGTGACTATGTTTTTGCTGTTTCCAGAGTGTCAGGTTGTTGGAATCATACAGTATGGAGCCTTTTCAGACACTTTGACTTAGCAACATGCATCAAGGTTCCTCCACGTCTTTTCATGGCTTTCTTTCCACTAACTAATATTTCACTGTGTATGGATATCCCACAGTTGGTTTATCCATTTAATCTGTTGAAAACATCAAAACTTGAAGGATAATTTTTGGCAGTTAGCAATAAAACTGCTATATAATCATTGATGTACAAGTTTTTGTGTGGATATAAGTTTTCAACTCTTTTGGATAAATATCTAATATTTTCTTTCATGGTTGACTGTATCGCCTATTTTGTTTCTTATTTGCCTCCCCCATAAGCTCCTGGAGGAGGATGGTGATTATTTTGGGGGTGAGAGGGACTATTTTATTCACTAATGTGGTCCAAGTACCTAGAAGAGTACCTAATATCGTAGTAGGCACTCAGTTAATATTTGGCAAGGTATTACTTTTATTTTTTATTTTTTTATATAACAGCTTTATTGAGATATAATTCACATACCATACAATCCACCTATTTAAAATGTATAATTTAATGGGTTTTAGGTTATTCTAAGAGTTGTGCAACCACAATCAATTTTAGAACATTTTTATCAACCCAAAAAGAAGCCTACCCACTAGTAGTCACACCCCATTTACTCAAATCCCCTGTGCCCTAGGCAATCACTGATCTACTTTGTGTGTCTATGGATTTGCCTATTCTGGACATTTTTATATAAATGGGATCATACAATATGTGGTCTTTTGTGACTGGCTCCTTTTATTTCAGATATTTTTGAGGTTTATCCATGTTATATCCATGAAATAACAGTACTTCATTCCATTTTATTGCTGAACAATATTAATTGTATGGCTATACCACATTTTATTTATCCATTCATCAGTTAATAGACATTTAGGTTGTTTCCTTTTTTTGGCTTTTATGAATAATCCTGCTATGAGCATTCAGGTACAGATTTTTGTGTGATATCGATCTTGTACCCTCCAACCTTGCTAAACTTGCTTATTCTAATTGATTTTTTTAGTGGCTTCCTTAGGATTTTCTGTGTGTAAGATCATATCATCTACAAATAGAAATAGTTTACTTCTTTTTTTTTATTTCAAAATAGTAAGGGAGTGCAGATGTTTTCGTTACATGGATACCTTGTATAATGCTTAACTAAGAGATTTTGATGTGCCCGTCACCAGAATAGTGTTCATTGTACCCAATATGTAAGTTTTTATCCCTTACTCACACCACCCTCTCCCTTTCTAGGTTTCTAATGTCCTTAATATCTCTTTGTGCCCATGTATACCCATTGTTTAGCTCTCGATTATTAATGAGAACATGTGGTGTTTGGTTTTCCATTCCTGAGAAACTTCACTTAGGATAATGGTCTCTGGTTCCATCCAGGTTGCTGCAAAAGACATTATTTCCTTCCTTTTTATGGCTGAGTAGTACACTATGATATATATATACACCACATCTTTTAAATTCACTTGTGAATTGATGGGCACTTAAGTTGATTCTACATCTTTGCAAATGTGAATTGTTCTGTGATAAACATTCTAGTGCAGGTGCCTTTTTTTTGCAAGGTCTTACTTATAAAAGTATCCTCTAACCAAGATAACATATGAAGAAAATGAAATTATGCGTTTTTGTTTATAATTAGTGGTGGCCCACTATTTCTTCATGTGTGCTGAACTTCTTATGTTTATTCACAGGAGATATTAGCTCCTAAAAAAATCCTGCCAATGTTAAGAAAATAGGTAATGGAAAACTCTGAAATCACGTTCTTTTAACTGCAATTCCTCTTTAGTCAGAGTCTGCTGAGTCTGCTGTAGAAGAAGAAAAAACCAGCACATATTTTTTCCTCTCCTTGCCTCCCACCCACAGATCTTGCTTTAGTTAGTAATATAATTTTTTAAATTGACAAGGTTTACAACTTCAATTTTATACTGTCTCTATCATTGCCACAATTGTTTAACCTTAGCTCTGTATGTGGATCCCTGACTGGTCAGTAGTCTTGTCATAGTTTCCCATTCCTGAATCTCTAATGCGAATTTCTTTCTAGACTTGGCTGGATTTGATCCTCCACTGTTAATGTATGTGTGCATGTGTATTCCTGTGCATGTGCATTTTTTAAAATATGGGCTCAGGCTCAGCTGCTTTGTTCTTCTTTATCATCAAGTCTTATATGTTTATGTCTATCTATTTGCTTCTTAATTATACCTCTGCTTAAAACATTTGTGTAGTCTTGATATGTTACTTCTTAAGAAATGTACCTATGACCTTATTGATCCTGCTTAGTAATGTGTTTGTATATTTTTATATATTATAGTTCTAAATGGAGCCCCTGGATTTATAAACTTGTGTGATGCTTTGAATGCCTGGCAGCTGGTGAAGGAACTCAAAGAGGCATTAGGCATTCCAGCTGCTGCCTCTTTCAAACATGTCAGCCCAGCAGGTAAAGCTTTGCTCTGGAATGCCCTGGAACTGTTGGAAATGCATTTCTTTTAAATTTTTTTTTGAGACAGAGTCTCACTCTGTTACCTGGGCTAGGTGCGGTGGCGTCTGCCTAGCTCATAGCAACCTCAAATTCCTGGGCTCAGGCAATCCTCCTGCCTCAGCCTCCCAAGTAGCTGGGACTACAGGCATGCGCCACCATGCCCGGCTAATTTTTTCTATATATTTTTAGTTGACCAATTAATTTATTTCTATTTTTAGTAGAGACGGGATCTCGCTCTTGCTCAGGCTGGCTTCGAACTCCTGACCTTGAGCAATCCTCCTGCCTCGGCCTCCCAGAGAGCTAAAATTTTTTTTTTAATATTAACAAATCCTAATATGAATATAGACATTCTATGAAGTCTAAAGATCAAGTCTATTGATAACAGTATCAATAGAAAGTATAAAATCTGACAATATGACACATACATATAGTTGCATAACATCATTATGGGATAGGAAGACTAGGCAGTAGTTTTTTGTGGAGGAAATATAAAGGTTTAGAAAATAAAAGTGAAATGGCTTAGTGTAATAGACTATAATAAATACTTTTTCAGGTTTGAAAATGTAACTGAGTAGACATAAAAATGTTCTTGTGATACTTTATGTGTAGCCTTTTATAGCCATTGTATGAGATACCTATTGCTTCTATGTTTAAGTCCCTAATTCCACAGCTTAGTCGTCTTTTCACCAGATCTGCTGACAATCCAGCACATAATTAGTTCTCAGATGTTTATTGGATGTTAAAGCAATGTGAGTAGGGAGGAAATAAATGGAAGAAATAAACTGTGATGTCAGGCAGGATGCAGAGAGCTAGTCTGTAATGAAGTAAACCAGCTTCATTTGCACTCCGGGGGCTGTCCGGCTTCGGTGACTCCGTTTTTAGAGGCTGGAGAGGAGACGTTTCCCCCGCTACTTCACAACTATATTTTTGGTGTTTCATTATCTGGCTAAATAGATTTCTGTTTAATTTAGCACAGGTGCCAGGAAATATGCTGCATAGACTAGATGTTGAGAAAAATGTCTTGATTTAAGGGTTGACAAGTGGTAACTTGAGATTTTTGGGGGGTCTATTAATTATTTTATGATTTTCTATACCAGGTGCTGCTGTTGGAATTCCACTCAGTGAAGATGAGGCCAAAGTGTGCATGGTCTATGATCTCTATAAATCCCTCACTCCCATATCAACTGCATACGCAAGAGCAAGAGGTCAGATTAAGAGGGTTTTTTGTTTTTACAGGGAGAGAAAAAGCAATATTTTATCCTGCATAGAATAAATATATACATATTCTATATGATATATAGTTTACTGAATAAAATAAAAATCCTCTGTTTCATTATAAGATTTCAAATTATTTTAAATTTGTATGAGTGCTTGAGAATAAATTAGTTTCTAAAAGTTTATGTTAGTATTTCAATGTAGCAAATGGAAACTCATTGGAATTTGGAGAATGTAATTTCAGATTAGGCTATTGAATGCATTTGTATTTTTTAATATATAACTAAAATTGTATAAGTAGGCAAGCTATACAATTTTAGTCTTACCTACTTATACTAAATTTGGTTAGAGTAATATTTTACATATTTCAGAAACATTTAGTTTTTGAATTTAATTACCTATGAATATTATCATAATATTTATGGAAGATTATTGAGAAACCTGATGTCATAGTATATGCCACCTACACAGGGGTCAGCAAACCAGGGCCCTTGGGCTGAATCCAGCCTGCCACCTATTTTTGAAAAATACAGTGTTTGCATTGTCAATGGCTGATTATTGAACTACACCTGCAGCATTGAGTAGTTACAGTAGAGACCATGTGATGACAAAGCTTTAAAAAAATATTTATTCTGTGGCCCTTCCTAGAAAAAGTTTGCTAAACTCTAGGAAGTAAAATAAAAGAATACTTTCTTACTGATTACTTCAGTTCAATGACTTATTGATCTGTTATTTAAATCTTGTGTAAACAATAAGGTTAGCTTCTTTAGAGAAATGGATTTTATATTATCACATGGGGATTTTTAAGACATTGTCTTTTTGTACACAAGAATACTTTGTGATAAATACCTCATTTTTGTTCACAGGGGCTGATAGGATGTCTTCATTTGGTGATTTTGTTGCATTATCTGATGTTTGTGATGTACCAACTGCAAAAATTATATCCAGAGAAGTAAGTGGATATTTGTGTATTTTGATCCATGTGTAACTGAGTAAAGCTTTAATTGTTCATGATCTTTGAAACCATAACCTATAATATTTATATTATGATACTTGTAAATTAGTTAAGTTTATCATTTAATGTTTATATTTTATATAGAACATGGATCCTTGAATTAATTTTGGGATTTAGTGAGTTAATAGGATTTCAAATGGATATTTATCTGTTTTAAAGTTTTTATTTGCATAATTCTTTTAAATTCTCTGGTAGTTATATTAATGCCAAAGGTACCTTTTCCAAAGAGCAGAGGTTGCCATCTTAGATAGTGATAGGATAATGAATCTTACTATAAACCTTCATAGATCTATAATGAAAGGGACCATATAACGGGAAAAATATGAACTACATTGATAAACAACCCCCCCCACTTAAGTTGAATACCAAACAAGCATTCCAGAAAGGTGGAGGTACTGTTGGAAGTGGGAGTACCGAAAGAAAAAAAAAAGTAGCCCAAATAGCTTGGAGGGCAAAGAAAAATAGATAGAGATGAAGGGGCCATGTGGCTTGACGATATTTAGTTGCCTTAGGGATTCTTTCCATGATCTCTACTGTCCTTATGTCATAGGTTATAGCAAGACTATGACATTTGTATCTTTAGTTATGTTAAATCTTTGATTTACTCCAATCTTGTCTTGCTGTTGAGGAACGTGCCTTGCCAAAGGACATTTAGCTGTGTACTGGCCGAGCTAGAACTAGAACGTGCTCTTTCTAGTGTAAAACACCATATCCTGAAGAGAATACGTACTAAGGAATATTTCTTCCTGAGGTGTGTATTTTACAGCATGTCATTCATATATTCTTACTTAAAACTGACCAAAAAAGTTTGAAAGGACAGCAAGTGAGATAGGGTCAGCTTTAGAAAGCTGTATTCCAACACAGAATTGTCTTTTCTAAGCATTATCTGTTGGAGGCAGAAACCAGACAATGCTGCTACATTATTTAAGGCAGATAATTCCTATTAGATTTTTCATAGGTGGTCTCTGATTTTTTTAAAATAGAAATTAACATTTAATATATTTGTAGGTATCTGATGGTATTATTGCCCCAGGATATGAAGAAGAAGCCTTGAAAATACTTTCTAAAAAGAAAAATGGGAACTACTGTGTTCTTCAGGTCAGTGCAGTTCATGATTAAAACAGTAATTTGCTCTCTTATTTGGTGTCTTTTCCCCCACGGTTAATGTTTCCTATATGTTGACACACTTCTAATTTATCCCTCCTTACTGCAGTTTCTTTATCCTTAATCTTGCATTTTTAAAAATACTGTTAATTTTGGTTTTAAGATGAGGATAGCCTCCTTACTCTTTATTTTAATTTTTTGTAAATTTTTAAAAAAATAATTAATATATTTACATAGTTACCTATTCAAAAGCTATTGAATGTTATTTAATGGACTGTCCACCATCATTCCCTTCTGCCACTGCTACCTGTCTTAGAAATAACTAATATTTTAAATTTCTTGCTTTCCTGAAGTGTTCTCTTTAAAATTTATAAGTACTCATCAAATATTTGCATTTGCATTTCTTTTTCTATTTCTCTACAAATGTGTCCTGCTTCACCATCTTGGAAGTTTGTTCCTTATCTGTGTATCTTAGATTACCTAGCCAATCACCACCAGGCTTTATACTGCACACAGCCCTGCAGTGAATAACTTAGAAAAGTCCTAGGAGTGAAATTAGGCCTGGATCACAGGCTATGTGTATTGGTAATCTTAGTAGGTACTGCCACTCTCAGGTCCTACAACAGATTTAATGTCCTAATGGGAATGTATAGGGGTGCCTGTTTCCCAACACATATGCCAGCATTTTTTCATCTATCTCATTAGGTGTGAGGTGAACATCTTTTTACATTTAAGGATGTTTTTATTCCATTTTATGAACTGTCCATATTCTTTGATTTTTCTACTAGGTTGTTGAGATTTTTCTTACTACTTTTTATGAGCTCTTCTGTATTAAATAAGTTAGCCCATAGTCTAAGATTATGCATTGTTAAAGCAAAGAGTTATTTAAATTCAGAGTAAAAGTTTATAATGCTGTTTTTCATGAGGTATTGATTTCAGAAAACTTGTGAAATCTCAACTACATATAATGGAAGTTAAGTGAATTTCCTTGATTGTAAGATACCAATAATTCTATAGTTCACCATGGATTCCATGTCAGCCTTTCAAGGAAAGAAGAAAATCCCACATTAAATGTGCATACTTTCTTTTTTAAAAAGCCATTTGACAGCAAGTTGAACCATGTAGTTACAGCTGCTACTATATTCTTCAGTTTCTTAAGTGTTTTTAATTGTCTGTTCTTTTTTAAACTTTTTGTAAAGATGGGGTTCTCACCATGTTGCCAGGCTGGTCTCAAACTCCTGGATTCAAGCGGTCCTCCTGCTTTAGCCTCCCAAAGTACTAGGATTACTGGTGTGAGCCCAACTAGTTGTTACGTACTCTTAAAAACATAATGAAACTAATGAAATGGCCATTATCAGTTTTATGTATTAATAGCATTATGGTAAATATTTTCCAAAGCCTGAGCTCATAGTCATGACCTCTTTAACACCTGACAATAGCATGTTGGAAGGTGTCAAAGGAATACCAGGGCTTCATTAGTATTTTTTTATTTTAAAATCTGTGTTAGTTTGCACATTGGACACATAATTATAACCATGAAGCAACTTATTCCTTTATCTGGCATATGACAAGTTTCTTTTGACATCAGTTAATAGACTAGCATATCCATTTTAGAAGTTTTGCAATGTCTAGTGTGTGCAGTGGTGCTCACCTGTAATCTTTACTTAGGAGGCTGAGGCAGGAGGATCATGTGAGCCCATGAGTTCTTCAAGTCCAGCCTGGGTAACATAGCAAGACGCTATCTCGAAAAACAGAAACAGGCATAAAAAAAAAAAAAAAAATTCTGTAGCAAAATGGGCTCAGTTAAAGTGGTCTTAGGCATATTATTCCCCACATCATAATATCTTTTCAGTTCAAAATTTGGGAGAGGAAGATAGCAGTAAATGATATAAATTCCCTTCCAAATAGCTAAGACATAGACTACAAATCCTGTTTTCTCCCTTTTAACTTTTAATTCAAATGTTAGCTAGGTATTTTGTAATAAATTTTTAGAAAGAAAGGAAAACTAGAATTTAATTTTTGTGCCACAGCTTGTTTATTAGCAAATCTTTTTATCTGCTACCCTTCCAAAAGGACTGTACAGATAGTAACTTAACCAGAACTACACTTAGTGGAATCATTGGTTTTAATATGTTGTGTATAAGTTTTTAAATCTATGAAATGCTATAGGGTAGTAAAACCTATTAAAAAAAAACAACTTCAGAGCAAATTACTGGTGCCTGGCTATTGTATCATACCCATACTAAGATGATCTTACACATGTTTAAATTAGAAAAATACATATAGTGAAATCTTTTATAAATAAATGAAAAATTTGAAGGATGTGGATGTATTACCTTTAACTTCTAAAATTTGTATCTTAGATGGACCAGTCTTATAACCCAGATGAAGATGAAGTTCGAACACTCTTTGGTCTCCGTTTAAGCCAGAAGAGAAATAATGGTGTCATCAATAAGTCATTATTTAGCAATGTCGTCACCAAGAACAAAGATGTAAGTTTGGAAGTGTCCAAACTGACTGCTTGTGACTTCAGTAGGTTGTTTTCAATATTTATAAGTTTTACATTTATTAAGGGTCCATATCAACTGATTGATACCCACACAGTTAGTGCATCTTTGAGTTGGCAAGTAAGCCTGAGAGCTTACAAAATGAATAAAAGCCATACTAGAAGTTTCTGTACACGCATAGAGGTATGTGTTTCCAGTTATACGTAAATGGGATTATGTGTTCTATAATTCTATTCTGGAACTTGCCTCTTTTCCTTGTGCTAGGCTGCAGACGTGCTTCTGTGTAAATAGTGTAGATCCACATTTTTGTCTGAGAGGCCACGTGGCAATCCACATATAGATGTGAAAACAGACTGGTCAATGTATTTGTGTAGACAAGTTTTTGTGCTTGTTATTTGTCATCTTATAGGAGGGACATACTCCTAAGGATAGTAATGATGACTTTTGTATTTCATATATTATCTTATTTAATACTCAGGGCACACTATGGGTGACTGTCATCATTTTTACTGTAAAGACACAAAATTGTGACATAGGTGACAGTTAAGAAATTTGCCCAAAGTTACACAGTAAAGAAATAGATGAGCTGGTATTTGTTTTCTGAAATTACCTTAATTGGGCCTTCATTTTGAAGGATGCTTTTGCTGAGTCTGAAGTTGGCTGTACTTGTTTTTCAGTACTTTGGAGGTCTCACTCCATTGTTTTTTGGTCTGTTCTTTGGATATGCCTGGAATTTTTGATTGCTGGGCATTTTGTATGAAAAACAAACTATAGAGATATTTTGAGGGTCTGGATGTTGTTTTTTGTCCATATAGTTGACTTATACTTCTGATGGACAGCTTTATCCTGTCAAAAATTGAGTTGCTTTGAATTTGAGCTTCAGTGGACTGAAGCTTGAGGACTGGTCTGTTTATGGTTCACGCCTACTCTGCTGAAGTCCCGGGTATCATCTGGTATCTCTCTCTTTTTTCCCTGGTGTACTCTGAACTCCGTATTTTTTTTTTTTTT
>VBSM01001562.1:53234381-53326991 GCA_008086735.1 Cheirogaleus medius
CTTATGTCCAGCAAGACTGCCAAAAGCTGTGCTTGGCTTATTTACCTCTTAGTTTATTGCATGCAACTTAGAAAATGCCTTGAGGGGAAAAGCATAGCTTGTCAGGCCCATTTCCTTCTGGGTCCTTTATCTCTGGGATCTTTGCCTGTCAGTGCTTGCTGTCGCATCAGCTCTGTGTCTAGCTTTACTGTTAGTTTGTGGAAAAGGATTGGCTATTCACTGTAACAAGGAGAAGATGAGGAGCTGCAGCTTGTTCCCAGGTCTGACCCCTGAGGCTTTAAGTGGAATTGCTGGAAATAAGCTTTAAAATCTTTATCTGGATAGTTAATATATGTTAGTAAGCATATGGTGAGTAACACATCTTTGTTGATTTAATGGATATTCTTTCATTATTATCTTTGAAAATTCATGGTGCACTGAAGTAAAGAAACATGTAGGCATTATAAGTAGAAATACTTTCAGCCCTTTGGAATCCACTCTGGTTGGTTAATGTATTTAGAAAATAACTGAATGGGTATTGACCTAGGTTTCGTGGTACCCATGTTGTGATTACTAATTTAGTGATCTCTGATAGGTTTCATGCCCCTGAATATTTTTTACAAGAGTAGTGGGTGGATATGATTTTAATCTTTTGTCTAAATTTTTCTTTCCTTGTTTCATCTGCACTCCTAGTAGAAATTCAGAAGCTTAAGGATTAGAACGATAGCTGTATTCATCTTTATATTCCACTCCCTGCCTTTTAAAGCAGATTTTTGTTAACATTCCAGCCTCAAAATTATTAGATTGTACCATTAGAGCTGAAACTGTTTCAGTCCTGAGAGAACCAGACAGGTGGAAGGAGTGTGTATTAATACTGGGCATGTTTGAATTATTTCCTCTTCTCCCATGTTTCTTGAATAGTGCTTTAATTTGTTTTAAGTATAGCATGTTTCTAAGACTAAATTCCCTCACTCCCACTTCACTGACAATTTCCATATTCCTTCCTCCTAACTTAGAATACCAGGGTTATCTTTGAAGGTCTAGACATGGAAGGCTGGCTTTTGTTATTCACCTTTCTTGGAACCAAAGGAATCTTTATATACAGTTCGTGACTCAAACAACAGATAGAGATAAGAAAGGATAGATTACATTAATAACACCTTAGAATAATCAATTCTTCAGAAATCCTTATAGTGTTTTTTAATTTTGAGACAAATAAAGATTGTAGATTCACATGCAGTTGTAAGAGTTCCCTTTACCTGGTTTCCCCTAATGGTAGCATTTTGCAAAGCTATAGTACAGTGCCACCCCTGGGACGCTGACATTGATACGGTCACAAGGTACAGAGCCTTTCCATCACCACAGTGATCCTTCGTGCTGCTCTCCTGTAGCCAGGCTCACTTCCTGCCGCCCCCTCCCCTCCCTAACCTTGGGCAACCACTGATGTTTTCCCTTTCTATAATTTTCATTCATTGTACGTTTATTTACAAGTTTTTGTGTGAACATAAGTTTTCCTTTTTCTGTAGTGAATGCGTGGGAGTATTAGTTGCTTCGTGGTATGGTGGTTGCATGTTTAGTTTTTTAAGAATTGGCCAAACTTTTCCCAAGTGGCTTGTACCATTTTATACATTCCCACCAGCAATGGAGGAGTGATCCAGTTTTTCTGTATTCTAAGACATTCTGATAGGTGTGTAGCAATATCTCACTGATTTTCCATTTAATTTGTGTTTCCTAATGGCTCGTGATGTTGAACATTTTTCTTGTGCTTACTTGCTATCCATATATCCTTTTGTGTGCAATGTCTTTTCATGTCTTTTGCCCATTTTCTAATTAGATTGATTTTTTTGTTACTGAATTTTGAGACTTGTTTACATTTTAGGTACTAGTTCATTGTTGGATATGTGGCTTATGAATATTTTCTCCCATTTTGTAGCTTATCTTTTCATCCTCTTAACAAGGGGTTTTTCTTTTGTAGAGATTTTAATTTTGATGAAGTCAAATTTATCAATTTTTCAGTTAATTTGTCAGTTAGCTAGCTAGAGCTAATATCCTCTGTCCATTTAGCATACCAACATGGATCTTTGTCCTTTTCAATTTGTATTCACTCTTTATATTAAAGATAGTGACATTTTTGGCTATTATATTTGTTGTTATATTTGGACTTAGTAGTTCACAACAGTGAATAGTTTCTACTTAGAATATTGTAAACAAAGGAGAAAATGATCCTAATTTGGTTTTTCTGTGGACAGTATTGGCTGTGTGTGCGCATCACAATGATTTGTAGTGTTTATGAAAATTATTCTCAGCATCAGTTCTGAACATGAATTTTATCATGTCTCCAGATAAAGTACTCTGGTTGAGAAAATCTTTTTTGCCGGTTTAGAATGGGTATGGTATTATATCTTGTGTAACATACACAGGCTTAATCCCAAATTGCTGTAAAATGGCGTTAGTTTGAGTCTGTGACACATTGTGCTAAGTTCCACCACTTAAATATTTGATTTATTTTTTATTTGATTTATTTTAATTTGATTTTATTATTAAATATTTGATCTTTTAGTAAACAACAGGAGTATGTACCATGAAGAGATAATTTCCCTCTTTCATTTGAGAGCTATGACCACATTAAGTCTGTTACATTAAATGGCACTAAGAAGCTTCAGGTCACAGAAAGTTTAGAAGGCCCAGTGTGATTCCCCCGTGTCTGTTGCAGTTGCCGGAGTCTGCCCTCAGGGACCTCATCGTGGCCACCATTGCTGTCAAGTACACTCAGTCGAACTCCGTGTGCTACGCCAAGAACGGGCAGGTAAGCAGGCTGTCACCTCACCTCGGGGACTGTTGTTTTGCAAAATGATATTCAGAAATCCATCTGCCTCAGGTGTTGAGCAACTTGAAAGGGAAAATTTGCCAAGCTTTTCTCTTCTGGCTTTGTCAGTGTTTCCTCAGCCCCTCAGTGGACTGTTAAAAGCTAATGATGGTCACACAGTATCTTTGGAACAAGGACTAAAACTAGTCATGTTTCTTGCCTAGAGTGAGTTGGCACAATTGGTATTAGTGGGACTCTGGTAACTCCTACAAAACTGGTTTATTCACCCTCCCTTCCTCGCATTGGTAGTATTTCCAGTAAAGAGGAAGCAAGGAATGATACTGCCATCCACCAGCCTGTATTTTTGCAGCTTGCAAGGGATTTTCACATATATCCTATATTGTATTATTAAAATTCCACTGAGTAGAAAGACTGTTAGACTAGGAGTTAAACTGATCTTTTAAAATCAGGTTTATTGAGGCATAAATTATATACAGTAAAATTTAAAACACCTTTTTAAAGTGTACAGTTTGACTAGTTTTCACAAGTTATACAGTGTGTATAATCCATACTGTAATTTCATAAATTATACAGTGTGATCAGATACTGAACATTTCTCACTATGTGATATTATGCAAGATACAGAACTTATTTCCTAGTGTACTGAGCCATGGATTATGAGATTGAGCTAGTTCATTACTGAGGTCTCTTTTAACTCTAGGGTGAACTTGGTTTTTTTGTTGTGGTTTCAGTAGCATTGGGAGCCCTTTCTTCTCAGTGTCTTGAGCTTGTCTCTTGCCATTTGTTAAGTTTGGGGACAATCAGGGGCAGGTGAGTATTAATGATCATGTGACCTAGAAGACTCAGGATCGCCAATCTCTGTAGTAACAAAATCCTGGGAGATTGTGGCTACTGGTGTCCTTGGGCTCAGGTTCTAATAAGTTCCAAAAAGTTCATGTAGAATGAATGCTTGGCTCTTGATGTCCAGAAGGAGCACTTTGCACAGGTGTCTGTGGTCTCGTTTATTCTCTTGTAGCTATGAGCAGACTTGCCAGCTGCAGGCTTAGAAAGGGGTGGCCCAATGGGCGGACAGCTGAAGAAGTAAGTGTTCAGTACGGAAACTGAAGCCATAAAACACACCTCTGCATTAAAGTCATTGATGCTTAGAATTCAACCCACAGAAACAGAGGAAGGAAGGAGAATTTTTGTGTCCAGTGGAATTGTTTTTATTTCTTAGGATACCCTTGGTCAGATCCTTATTACATCAATTTCTGTGATTTAATGTTTAAACTGTAGGTTATAAACTGGGGCAGAAAAAGACTTTCAAATAACCGTAGCTATTTTAATGGTCTTTTATTTTATTTTAATTCTTTTTTCCCCCTCAAACCATCAATAATATAATTTGATTGTTCTAGAAACTTCCAGAATATTAGTATTAGCAGTCATATGTCAAATACCATTGAAGAGGTAGTAAGGCATAAATAGTAGTTATAAATCTCTTAACTCCTCTTTTTTAATGGCTTAAATTATGTTTCTCTTATTTTGGCCTGATGTTTTCTTCTGTAAAATTAATTGTTAGGTTTTGAGGAATATGCATGTAAGATCTTTGATAAGAATACATTGGAAGAAGTATTCATCTTAATGTCTGTGTTCCTCAGGTTATTGGCATTGGAGCAGGACAACAGTCTCGGATACACTGCACACGCCTTGCAGGGGATAAGGCAAACTATTGGTGGCTTAGACACCATCCACAAGTGCTTTCAATGAAGTTTAAAACAGGAGTGAAGAGAGCAGAAATCTCCAATGCCATCGACCAGTATGTGACTGGAACCATCGGCGAGGTAAAAGGCTTGTCCTTGGCTTATGGATGGGCTGTGTTAATATTCGTTCACCCTTTTATGAGTAACAGACTTTAATTTCACTACTACAGAGTGAAAAGGTGTTTTTCTTGAAATTCTATATTGTCTAAAATTATTAATTTAATTGAAGCTGCTTCTGTGTTCTTTCTTCTGTCTCATTTAACTTCATTGTTTTTTATCCCTTTCTTAAACCACAAAGCTTCCTTGTCTTTTTAAGTTAATGACAGGTACTGCCTTTCACCTGTCTCGAGGTGTCTATAATAACGTGGAGCATGATGATTGCAAGTGACTAGTGTCTGTCTTCCCCCACCACATTTTCTACAAGCAATTTGCTGCTAGCAATTTGATATACTTTTGTTACATTTGATGTTCTTTAATGTCGTGTATTTGAAGGGGTGTGTGGGAGCATTAAAATTGCTTCCGCCAGGTGAGGACTAACTCACCCCCTCAAGCCCTTTTATAAGACACTAATCCACTTATGAGGGCCCTGCCCTCATGAACTGATAAGCTCCTAAAGGCCCCACCTCCTAATACTTTTGCATTGAATATTAAATTTCAACATGAATGTTGGAGTGGACACAAATATTCAAATGATAGCAAATGCAATTAATCACGTTTGATTTGTCTGTATCTCTTATATTTGAGACTAAGTGTGGTATAAATGTCCTAGAATATTCATTATGTGTTTCCTAGATTGGATATGGAGGGTTCTTTTGAAAAGCCTTGGAATGTGACTTTCTATTTGTCTCCTTTGATATAGGGATATAAAGTAATTGATTTAAATTAGAGATTTAAGAATAAAATATGTTTGGAATAAACCAATTTAGAAAGTAAAATGATAATCATCTCTATAAATTTGATAAACTTAGAATCACTTTTCTTTCTTAATGAAAATGTTTTTAAAAGCTTCAAGGAGAATCTAGAAATATGAACTTGCATATAAATAAAAGTCATTATTTAAAATTAAGTCCTAGGAAAAATGCCCAGGTGCTTTCTGGCTTGGTGGATCACATCAGATAGAAATAAAGATGATGTCAGACTGACTTCTGCCCTCCCCTCCTCCCGTAGGATGAAGATTTGATAAAGTGGAAGGCACTGTTTGAGGAGGTCCCTGAATTATTAACTGAGGCAGAGAAGAAGGAATGGGTTGACAAACTAAGCGAAGTTTCTATCAGCTCTGATGCCTTCTTTCCTTTCAGGGATAATGTAGACAGAGCTAAAAGGGTAAGTATGGAATTGGTGTGCATTTGCATAGAATTGAGCATTATATAGAAACTATTTCAGAAACCCTGGAGAATTATTTGACTTCTCCGTTGGATGTATGGATGACACAAATCCTACTTTGCCTTTTTGACTGAGTGCATCATTGTTAGTTTAGGTTTCTTAGAGGGAGCTTTTAATTTTTGCAGGTTTTCACATACAATTGTGTTTTGAAAATCAGTGTCTGTCTGTCTTTCCCTCAGAGTGGTGTGGCATACATTGCTGCTCCCTCCGGCTCTGCTGCCGACAAAGTCGTCATTGAGGCTTGTGATGAACTGGGAATAATCCTCGCTCACACCAATCTCCGGCTCTTCCACCACTGATTCCAGCACACTGTTATTTTATGGTTTGCATCTGTGCAGGTGAATTCGTGTGTGGAATTTTGAAAATAACTTGTTTTTAAAAATAAAACATTAAATCTTAATAGTTGGTAGTTGTGTTTTGTCGTAAAGATACAGGCTCTTTAGACTGACACATCGCACATCACTGTTGGTGTGTGAGGACTGCCCGAGCACCCCTGCCTCCTGGAGCCCAGCTCACCCCCCCAGCACTGGAAACAGGAATCTGCAAGTAACCAGGGAAACTGAACAGCCAGAGCGGATGACACAAGCATGTTAAAGCTCCCCAAGTTTCCTCATAGGGGATTCTTCTGCTGTTTGTTTTAATGACACTTCTAAAAGGCTTAGTTGTCTATCACCTGTGAGCTGGAACCTTAGAGGGGATTAATATGTCCTGTTGACCCCATCTGTAGACTATGCTAGTGCTTACTTTTCCTCTGTGTTAAGTGAAACATTTCCCATAATTTCAGCAGCCTTAGATCTGTCCTCTGGAGCTACATAAAAAATAGAATCAATGTTTGATGCACAGAAATGGACCACATTATTCCAATTATGGGCTTAGGGCAGTGCCTGCTTGTGTCAGGCAGGACAGAAGTGTGCATCTCTAGGTCCTGCTTGTGTGGTCCTGACTGTTCACATATGCTATACCTGTGGTCAGCTAAACCCTTAGGCATGGTCCACCTCAACAGATGTCTTGCCCTCTTCCGAAGTCTTTAATCTTGCTGAGTAAAAGTTTCTGAATTTTTATTTTTTTAAGGTCATCATTCTAAGTCATTTCTATATTGGCTAATCTTCTAGCCCTTGTAGAGTATCCTACCACATTGTAATTTGTGTGAGCAGTAAAATACTGCAGGGAAAAATGTATGACTTCTGAGGCTAGGTCCTAAGACACTGTCACTTCAGCTTGCTTGCCTTGGGGTAAGCCAAGGCCATGTAAGAAGGTTTAAGCAGCTCTCCACGAGGAGAGAAGCCATCTCGCTCTTGCTAGCTGCCAGCCACGTGTTTGGGCCACCTTGGAGGGGCAGCCCCCGGCTCCACTCAGGTGATCTCTGGCTTCAACCTGTTTGAGACCTGAGCAAGAACTGCCCCAAAGTGCTTCTCACAAATTCCTGACCCATAGACACAGAGAGATACATATGAGCCACAAAGTTTTGGGGTCATTTGTTATATAGCAGTAAACAACTAATAAGGATTTTGGCCTATGAATTTAGTGTACATTTTGTCTCCTCCCAGTTATTAATGGTTCTTCAGCTTGACCAAAGGTTAACATTAAGGGTATGATGATTAATGATTGGAACAGTCTTTGTTCTGTTTAACACTGTCTTGTCTAATCATGCTTAAATGTAAAATTCCACCAACCATTACCATTCTGAGTTTTAAAAAATTATATATTGTGCCTCTACATTTGAGAGATAATAGTAGGATTTCTGCTTACACAGTCATCCTTTCTGCAAATGTCAGATTATGATTAGAGAATGGATTAGTTTGATGAATTTGACAATTTACCTAATTGAGATGTTTTACAGTACCGTTCTTAAGAGTATTTGTGTAACCATGGTTAGGCAATTAAAAAATATTCAAACCCAGGTATGATGGCTCATGTCTGTAATTCTAGTGACTCGGGAGGCTGAGGCAGGAGGATCACTCGAGCCCAGGAATTTAAGACCAGCCTGGGCAACATAGGGAGACTTTGTCTCTACAAAAAAAAGAGGCTGCAGTGAGCTATGATCATGCACACTGCACTCCTTAGTTTGTGACAGACTGGTCTATTCATGTGTTTTTTTGAGATGGTCTCGCTCTGTTGCATGGGCTAGAGGGCAGTGGCGTCGTTATAGCTCATTGTAACCTCAAACTCCTGGACTCAAGCGATCCTCCTGCCTCAGTCTCCCAAGTAGCTGGGACTACAGGTGCACGCCACCACGCCTGGCCAATTTTTCTATTATGTAAAGATGGTGTCTCACTCTTGCTCAGGCTGGTTTCGAACTCCTGGTCTCAGGCAATCCTCCCTCCTCAGCATCCAGAAGTGATAGGATTACAGGCATGAGCCACCACCCCCAGCTGGTGTCTTTGCATCTCTATGTATTCCTAAAAATTAAAAATTTTTGCCTACTTACCCAAAAGTTATGAAGATTTTCTCTTATGTTTTCTTAGACATTTTGTAGTTTTCACTTTTACAGTTAGGTCTATTCTCTTTCAATTTTACTGTGATGTATGGGTCAAGTGTTTGTTTGTTTATTTCATATATTTTTCCAATTGTTCCAGCATCATTTGTTGAAAAAACTTCTCCATTGCATTGCCTTATTTCCTCAATTGACCTTATCATATCTGTGTGGGTCTATTTCTGGACTCTATTCTGTTCCATTCCTATGTTTGTCCTCACGGCAATACCACACCATCCTGATTACTGTAGCTTTATAGTGAATTCTGTAGTGGAATAGTGTGAGTTCTTCAACTTTGTTCTTTTTAAAGATTGTTCTGGCTGTTCCAGGTCCTTGACATTTCCATGTACATTTTAGAATGAACTAGTCCATTTCTAATAAAAGGTCTAGTTGAAATTTTGGTTGGAATTACATTAATTTGTGGAGAATTGACATGTCCCCTTCTTCCTCTTTGAGGGTTGATCTTGTCCGATCTTATCCTTGAAATATAATATATAACCACATCCATTAGCTGAGAGGGCCTAGAAGCAATGATACCCTTAAAAATGAGTATACCTAGTTCAAGATCTTGGTTTTGAATGCCATTCTCCAATAAAAGGATTTAGGCATCTTTGGAGAAATAGCTGACTCAAGGACTGGGGCAGGAAATAAGATAAGATGCCTGGAGCATCTTAAAGTGCTAGAAAGTAAGAAAGTGCTCAAAACAAAACAAAAAATCAACTTACATGATAGGAATATGTCAAAGGATATAAGAGCCAACTAACAGCTCCCAATGGCCAAACCCAGGACAATTTGAGCAACAAAATAAAGTAGTGTTGGACTGTAACCCAAAGTATAAAATATCTGTGAGTTCATGCTGATATAAATAAATGTTATGAATAAATAAAGGTGAAGTATGCAAATCTCCCATGTAGAAGGATTCTAAGTAACTTACACAGATTCTCTACCTTTAACGTGGGCCTAACTCCCCACCCCTTAGTGTGAGCTGTGCAGAGTGACTTCTTTTCAAAGACTAGTAGTATGAAAGGGGAAATAAGAGAAAAAGTGTGCAATCCTGACAAACACTGCCTCAGCCAGGTGATAAAGGTCAGCATCAATATCATGTTGATAGTACGTACATCAGAATGTGAATGGCACTTTCCCTCTTTGGTATTTTTTCCAAAAACCTATAATTCCAGTCTAATCATGAGAAAAACATCAGACAAATCCTAGCTGAAGGACCTTCTATAAAATAATCTGTCAAGGTCATCAAGAAAATGAGAGAAGTGTGAGAAACTGAGGAGTCGTGATGACTAAATGTAATGTGATATCCTGGATGGCATCCTACAACAGAAAAAGGACATTAAGTAAAAACTAAGAAAATGTGAATAAAGAATGTAGTTTAGTTAATATGCATCAATATTGGTTCCTTAATTATAACCATAAATGAACCATACTAATGTAAAATATTAATAAAAGGAGAAACTAGGTGTGAGATATATGGGAACTCTATGATCCTCATAATTGTTTCTGCAAACCTAAAACTATTAGAAAATAAGTCTATTTTAAAAACTATACCATGGCCAGGCGCAGTGGCTCACACTTGTAATCCTAGCACTCTGGGAGGCCGAGGCGGGAGGATCGCACAAGATCAATAGTTCGAAACCAGCCTGAGCAAAAGCCAGACCCAGTCTCTACTTAAAAAAAAAAAAGAAGAAGAAAAGAAATTAATTGATCAACTAAAAATATATCAAAAAAATTAGCCAGGCATGGTGGCATATGTCTGTAGTCCCAGCTACTCAGCAGGCTGAGGCAGAAGGATTGCTTGAACCCAGGAGTTTGAGGTTGCTGTGAGCTAGGCTGACGCCACGGCACTCTAGCCTGGGCAACAAAGTAAGACTCTGTCTCAAAAAAAAATAAAAACTATACCACAATTCTAGTATCACACTAAAAAGCTTAACAGTAGTTTTTAATATCAAATATCCCATCACCATTCAGATCTCACACATTGGCTCATTTTTTTTTCCAGTTGATTATAAGAGTCAAGATCCATGACATTATATTTGATTGGTATGTCTCAATTTTCTTAATTGGTTTCTCTTTAAATTTTTTTCTTGCAGTCAATTTATTGAAGATATCAGAATTTTGGTCCCATGGAGTTTCCCATTCTGTGTTTTGCTACTGCATTCCTGTGATGCCATTTAGTTTGTGCCTCTGCTCCTTTATTTCTTATAAATTGACAGCTGTTAGTTTGATTAATCAATAATTTAGAAAAAAGCTATTGAAACCTGTGATGATGAGTTTTCGAGTTTCTTCCTGCAGGTTTATATATGTTTGCTTCATATGTATTTGAGGCTAAAAAAGTGCACACATGTTTAAAGTTACTATTGACTTGGGTTTTATTTTTTAAAATGCCCTTTGTAAACCTTTGTCTTTACATTCAGCCTGTCTATATTTATTTAAATTATTGAAATTTTTGGACCCTATTTCTACCATCCTATAAAATTTGACCCACTTTTTGCTCCTTTACTGTTGTTTTGAACTGATAGCCGTATTGCCCCCAATATAAGCACTTCCACCCACTTTCACGCTCCCTCAAACCCCCCCAACAAACTCCTATCATGTTGATTCCTAGACTTGGAGATAGATTTTCTCTTGGCCTTTTTTTCCCCTAAATACCAAACTTTCCAAGCTTTCTTTTTACTTACACTACACATATCTCTGGCAGTATCTCCTGAGTTTCTCCTCTCATATAAACTATGCAGTGTCTGTGTGGCAAAGCCTCAGACTTTACACTTCTAAGAATATTTGTGTTACGCCTGTACATTCGAATTCGCTTTGACTACACTTATAATTCTGGGTTCTAAGTTCTTTGATACTTTGAAAACACTATTCCATTTTATTCTTGTATCCATTGTTGTATTCAAAATTTGACGTCAATCTGGTTCTTGTTCCTTGGCAGGAAACTTTGTCTAATTTTCTCCTTGATATTTTCAAGCTGCTCTACAATGTGTGTAGGTGTGGGTTTTTTCCTTATTTCTCCTTTCTCCTTGTTGCACTCTGTACATTTTCAATAGGTCTTTTTTATTCCCCCTTTTATTCTAGGAAATCTATGCTTGTTATTTCTACTAGTGTTTCCTC
This sequence comes from Cheirogaleus medius, assembly GCA_008086735.1. Taxonomy (NCBI): domain Eukaryota; kingdom Metazoa; phylum Chordata; class Mammalia; order Primates; family Cheirogaleidae; genus Cheirogaleus; species Cheirogaleus medius. The sequence goes on from VBSM01001562.1 coordinate 53,245,903, forward strand.
TCTTCCATTTTTATTTCTCTTTGTGGGATTTCTTTTTTCCAAATGTTAGCATTTCCAATACAATTTCTGTATCTCTTAGCTTTTCTCCTATGTTTCTTTTTTCTTCCTTTGTCCTTCTAGGACCTGTTTTTAGTCTGGTCTTCCATTGTACTAATTCATTCCTATGTTGTATCCATTCTGCTTTGTCCCATCTATTGAGCTCTTTATTTCAGGAGTTATATTTTTTTCACATCTAATATTTCTGGGGTTTTGTATATTGTTGATACCTTCTTTCTAGCTCTGTTTTATGATTTCTACCTCTGTCAGAATCTGTAATCTAGTGCATTATTTTTCTTTTAAAATATTTGTTCTTAAATGTTTTGGTGTGCTGGCCAGTGAGCTCCTTTCCCCACCAGGACTGGACACTCACTCCACAGACAGCACTTGAGGCAAAGCAGTTGACGGTCCTTGCCAGCCCCAAGGAATGTAGGAAGGGGAGGTTTGAATGAACCCTGATGAGGAGCATCCAAGCAGCAGAAACCATCAGCTTTTCTTCACTCCACCAAACAACTCAGTTTAGGGCTTCCAGCACTTCCTTCTTCATTTTACCATCCCATCGTCCTGCCTTAAGCCAAAAAAAAGCAGTACCCTATCTTAAGCCAGCAAAGCCACCACCCCTTACACACGAGCTCATTCCCTGGTTTACTCATATTTTGCTCTGTAATTTACTGTTTTCCTTTCTATGTACTCAATCTTGGTGGGGGTGGATAATAGCCAAGGAAGTTAGGCACTTTGGAAGGGTCTGGACCCGGGACCCCATTAACACAGTCTTTTCTGTGATCATGCAATTAAAACATCAAAACTGTAAGACTGGAGTTTCACTGGTGTTTAAGTGAAATGCATAATGATCTTAAGTCTGTTATTTCCATGATACAGACAGGCAGAACACCCATAAAACGCCTGGACCAATATAGAATGTATTTAAATGAGAGGAGCCCCTGGAGCACAGGGAGAGAAGACTTATTCTCAAACACAGCCTCTGGGAGGTGTCCTTTGACATTTGTTTCTCTCCAGGGCACCTCTTTCTAAATTGCACTCCATGTCCCTTCCTCCGAGCACAAAAACCTACAGGGCTTTAAGCTCTAAGTGCCTTTTATTCTCAGACTCTCTTAAACCTTCTTTTTGCTAAACACTGGGCTAGGCACAAATTTATCTTTTAAAAAATGATAAATCATATGTAGAGAAAAGTGCATGAAACATCTGCCATTTATTTATTTATTTATTGGAAGACAGAGTCTCGCTCTGTTGCCTGAGCTAGAGTGCCATGGTGTCAGCCTAGCTCACAGCAACCTCAAACTCCTAGGCTCAAGCAATCCTCTGACTCAGCCTCCCAAGTAGCTGGGACTACAGGCATGCGCCACCATGCCCGGCTAATTTTTTCTATATATTTTTAGTTGTTTGGCTAATTTCTTTCGATTTTTTTAGTAGAGATGGGGTCTCGCTCTTGCTCAGGCTGGTCTCCAACTCCTGAGCTCAGGCAATCCTCCCACCTCGGCCTCCTAGAGTGCTAGGATTACAGGCGTGAGTCACCACGCCTGGCCAACATCCACCATTTAAAGAGTTTTTAAACAAACACCTGTGTCACTGCCAACCAGGTCAAGAAATGGAATATTGCCAGAACCCCCCACATTCCTGTCTATCCTTGATTACGGCCCTATCTTTTCTCCCATCTTTGTGCCTTTTAAAATAATCACCCTCTAGTTTTGCCACTCAGCAGCTGGGTGATCTTCGGCACATGACTTAACTTCTTAGAGTTTGTTTCTTCTATAAAAATGAGGATGGATTCACTCCTTAAGAGGCTGATAGCTGGCCATGTAAAAGCACATGTCCTGGGCCTAACCTGTCAGGTTCACGTCCCAGCTCTGCTACTGACAAGCCATGTGACATTAGGCAATGATGGCGATGACAATGCTCATCTCTTAGGTTTGCTCTGAAGAGGGAATGAGACAAAATATTAAGGGCATTTAGAACACCACCTGGGACATGATAAATACTGTCTAGAAAAAAGTGCTAGTTAGGCCGGGCGCGGTGGCTCACGCCTGTAATCCTAGCACGCTGGGAGGCTGAGGTGGGCGGATTGCTCAAGGTCAGGAGTTCCAAACCAGAGCGAGACCCCATCTCTACTAAAAATAGAAAGAAATGAATCGGCCAACTAAAAATATATAGAAAAAATTAGCCGGACATGGTGGCACATGCCTGTAGTCCCAGCTACTCGGGAGGCTGAGGCAGAAGGATCACTTGAGCCCAGGAGTTTGAGGTTGCTGTGAGCTAGGCTGACGCCATGGCTCTCTAGCCCAGGGAACAGAGTGAGACTCTGTCTCAAAAAAAAAAAAAAAAAGTGCTAGTTATTTTCATACAGTTTTTGTGTATACGGAAGCATGGGAAGTGGTGGGAGATGCATTAATGTATGGACATTACTATGAAAACTGAATGTGTATTTATGGACGATTTTATTTGTTACCAAATGGGTAGCCAAAAAGTTTCTGACCTCCTTCAACCTTCATCTGCTCTCTTTCCTCATACCTCACTTCTTACCAATAAAGCAAAAGGATATTAAGGAGATTTTCTGTAATTAAACTGGTATTTTTTTCTTTTTTATTAAGGCAAAATTCACACAACATAAAATTCACCATTTTGACCATTTTAAAGTACACTCTTTGGTGGTTTTAAGCATAGTCACAAACTGTGCAGCCATCTCCGCTATCTAGTCCCATAACGTCTTCCTCACGCCAAAAAGAAACCCTGCACCTGTGAGCCAACATTGCCCATTGCCCCTTCCCCAGCCCCCGGCAAACACAAATCCACCTGTCTTTATGCATTTGCCTCTTTGGGACATTTCACACACATGGGATCACCCAATATGTGGCCTTTTGTGTCTGCCTTCAACTTAGCATAATGTTTTGAAGGTTTATGTTGCAGCATGTACATTCCTTTTATGCTTAAATATTATTTCATTATATGGACATAGCATATTTTGTTTCTCCATTCATTCGTTGATAGACATTTGGGTTGTTTTTCACCTTTTGGCTATTATGAATACTGCTGCTATGAGCGTTTGTGTACAAGTTTTTTATGTGAACATATGTTTTCAGTTCTCTCGAGTATATATCTAGGAATGGAATTGCAAAGTCATATGGTAACTCTATGTTCTAACTTTCCGAGGAGTCGCCGGACTGTTTTCCATAGCAGCTGCCCCATTTTACATTTCCACCAGCGATGTATGAAGATTCCAATTCCTCCACCAAAGCGGAGTGTTTTTGAATCAAAAGGGCTTTTCAGGACCTGGCTCAGCACCTTACAACTAAAGCTGAACTACAGAGATGGGCCGGTTTCCTTGTAGGGTCCTGCCCGGGGAGGTCTCCTGGCCAAGGCAGTGCTTCCTTCTGGAATGAAGTGACAGTTTCCGAAGTACCGCGGTGCAAAGAGCTCAATGGGAGAAACCCATGGCCCTTGATGTATTTTGCCTAAGGGAGCAGTGTGGTGGGCAGCCTGCAGGACAGGGCATCCAGCCCAGGCAGTAGGAATCCTGACCTTCACCCCAGGGTGCCGACCTTCACCCCTGGCCAGATGCCTTGGATAGCCTCAACCAATGCTAATTTCAAGCCTTTGAGGGCTCCACACAAAAGCTATTTTAAAGATAAATTTGGCTCCTAAGATTGTTAAAACCTTTATATCTCTAAAGAGTAAGTAAAAAGGAATTCAAGGAAATGTAAAACATGCTTTAATATCTCATACCTGACTCTACTGAGGAATGTTAAAAAAGGAACTTCCCATTTGGGGCTTTCAGACAAAGCCCCATTTCCCTTGCTCTTTCATTACTTACAGTATTTTCTTCTCTTCATTTGTAATTTATATAGATTTTTGTTTGCAATTCAAATTGAATCTTTTATTTTAATGAGGATTCGGAGTGAGAAGACAATGCAGTAATGGAAATAACTCACATAGCAAGTGTAAGTGCCATATACTCTTGAAAAAGAACTTTTCTCAGTTTGCGCAAGGTCATCTTTGTGTTTCTTCTGCTTTATCAGCCTTAATGGTAATCTTTAAATGTTTCCAAACATGAGAAGTCCCAACAGTGGTGCATTTTTTTTTAATAGTTGAATTGTATCCCCTGAAAATGGGATTTTTTAATTGTAGTCTGCCACATTCCCCACCACAGTAATGGGAAATTACTAAATAGGAAGCAATTTCAGCACTTAAATTTGCTGATGTGATGTTTCTTAATCACTTTAATGAGTTTCATACCACTAGAAATGGAATAGAATTTTCAATGGAAATATAATTAAATAGAAAAGTCATTTCCTATACTTGTAATTTCCACCTGATCATTTCTTTATTCACCTCCATAGAAAGTGTGCCTTGCAGGCTTATAGTGATATTATCACACAGACCAATTTGCATAATTCACTTAGGTCATTAGAGCTGAAAACAATATAAATACCCTAACAATAAATTTCATTACAAATCAAGTACAGCAAAGCAAGGTGAATCTTTGAAACTATGATTTTTTTCTTTTTTAAAGTCTGACAATATTTACTAGGTATACCTGATTTCTCTTGAATTGTCAATTTCTTGCCTAAATCCAGATTTGTCTTTTAATTATGCCTGTTCAATTGGGCGTCCCGAAAACAATTCTCAGGGGAAGCTATAACATGAGTCAGTAGAAACTATAAAAGATTTTTGGCAACACTGGGTTCTCATTCTTGAATGATTTTGCTGAGAAACGGTCAGTAAGAAAGGAAGTTTTATTATTCTTGCATTGTGATGCTAAAACAGAAAGGCCACTTAAATGTGTTTAATTTGTTCTGAGCTTAATTTGTAAGTTTAATGTATTACTTTTGAGAATCCATCAGACATTCTGGAAAAGGTGTTTTTTTAAAAAAAATTTTAATTGTGATTTTTACATTTCAGCATAAAAGTAGTCAAAAGGGCTTCTTTCCATTTAATTAATACAGTCCAGCTGGATTTATTTAAAGTGCATTTTAGAGAAAATCATTTTAGGTTTGTAGTTCGGCAAGTGGTTTGAGGCATAATCACTCTCAACCCCAAACTTCTCTTCATTTATGTTTTTAAATAGACCTTTAAACAAGAGCTAACTGAGGTGCCTACCTTACCACCTCGCTTATGGACCTGGAGGCACCAGCTTGCTTTCTTTTGGGCATGTTTTCAGTGGGTTGTTCTAGGGTACATAATGTAGATTGGTATTGAGTCTATTCCCTCTCCAGTGAGCAATGACCCACATATGTGAGAAGACAGTCATTTATATCACCTCGATCTCTACTTTCTGTGATTTTTAAAAAACATATATAGAGTAGTTATTTTGGTAACTATTGGCCTGATAAAGCTGAAAGATTAATAATGTTTAGAAGTCCAGGGTCTGGGAATGTATTTTGCTAAGGAAAACTCATCTGATGTAGTCTCTGTAAAATTAAGCTATAAACCACCCCCAAATGAGATTCTAAATGTCAAAGCATTTTATAAACTGTAAATCAATTTAAATGTGAGTATTTTTTAAAAAACATAAATGAACTATGAGGAAATCTCTTTCTGTATTTAGTCCTGCTATTCTTTGCCAGGTATTTATTGAAATTCTTTCATTGCACAATAATATATAAAAAAGTGCTTTCCACGTTTTGTGTATCATGAACTACTATTTTTATTTTGCTAATAGTCATCTATTTCCAGTGCCAGTATTTACTATTCTGAATGTCAGATTTAATTCCAAAGTTTCGTCATTTCCCCAATGTTAAATTGAAAAGGAAATGACCTTTGCAGACCAGCAGTGAGCAAACTTTGTTCAGCTAGGAGTTTATCAAGTCATGCTACAAATATCAGCTAACACAAATTAAGACAAATTGGATTGGGGTTATTATACCATGGGGTTTCCCCAAGACAAAACTCCTCTACACCATACTAGTCGAATGCTTTTAACATCTTAGTCATCTTTTTTATTTTCCTTGCATGAAATCTCTTTGAATAGATGTTCATTTGAAGAAGGAAGGAAAGGAGGAGGGAGGGAAAGAATTATAATGGTTAGAAAAGAACTAAAGGTTGTTTCTGAATGAGCTAGCAATTTTAATAAATAATTGAGTCCACTTAAATCAATTAAAGCAGAAAATATTAAAGCTATCTCCACTACTGAAGAGATGAATTGATAACAATGAATCTGTGTTTTGGAGAAACAGACTTCAAAATCTTGTACTGAAATCAACAAGAATTAGAGCCTTGTACATCATAGATTTTCAAATGTTTGCTGAATTGAAAAGAAAAAGAACATACATGAGAATTATTATTTTCCCCCCAAAGTGTCTTATATAAAATAGAATGACCTTCAAGTTGTGGAATGTAAATCTTTTATTAAAACAGTTGTCTTTCCACAGTAGTAAAGCTTTGGCACATACAGTATAAAAAATAATCACCAACCATAATTATACCAAATTCCTTTTATCAACTGCATACTAAGTGTCTTCAATACAATTTTTTCCATATAAAAATACTGGGAAAAATTGATAAATAACAGGTAAGAGAAAGATATCTCTAGGCAATTACTGGAATCATTTGGAAAAAGTGAGTACTGTAGATATTTTAAATATCACAGTCACAAGGACATGCCGTTCCTACAGTATTGTAGGCCAGGCGGTTAAGTGAAAGCAGAAGTGTTTGGGTAACTTTCCTACTTAAAATTTTGGTCATGTCATTTCAATGCATTTTGCATCCTGGTTGGCTGCCTATGCTTCCTTATTGATCCCAAACCAAATCACAAGTTAGAATCATTTCATTTAAAATACTGAGCGGTATTGACTACTTTGAAGCAGAACAGGCAACATACTGCCTTCATTTACGAGAAGAGTCTCAGAACACTCCCAGGGTGATGCTTGAGAAGCTGTGAGTTGAGCTGAAGCTGGAGAACTTACTCCAGAGCAAAGGGCTTAAGAAAGAAACAAGCACTCCAAGATGGGTCTGCTAACATCACTCCAGTCTGGATGGACTTCGGCAGAGAGACATGCTTGCTCCTCTGGGTTGGAAATATTTACTCTCTGGAATCGTCTCTGTCAGCCTGTACATCTAAAGGCATGAAGCACTCGATTGGGCAATTAACATTCTGTTAAAATGGAAGAAGAGAAAAATTAGTGGCAAATACTGTATAGTGTACAGCAAAAAAAAAAAAAAAAATGTGGGAGGTAGGGACTTCTATGACAATTGCTTATAGATAGGAGAATATTTCTTCCTAGTTTCAAGAACTTAGCAATATACTGGTCAATAAGAGATCTTCAAGAGTTTAATTACTTATAACTTAAATTGTGTTATAGAATACAGTATTCCGCTTGTCATTTGAGATTTTTTTTAAAAAGTAAAGAAAATTTGTTTCATTGGAAGAAAGGTACCCACAGAAAGAGAGACTCTAGTATGGATCTAATTGTATTTAGGGGAGAGACCCTCTTGGGGCAAATGCACTTACAGTGTTTGTTCTCTGATGGTATCTCTGAGAATACTGGTTGTAGGAGTGGCCAGTGGAGCCTTCGGGTTCGGCCCCAGGTCTGCGACAGTTGTCACAGCGCCAGCCCTGAGAGAGTAGAGGCATGAAGTCAACGGGGTTTAGGACAACCAGAGGACATCATAATATAGTGCTTAAGTTAAAGAAAACTTTTAGCTCTTATGCACCGGCAAAATATAAGCAGCTAATCTCTAAGGAAGCTTTGATGATGATTTCGTGCATTTATAGCTCTTAGAATACATTTTGGCTCATTACTGTATCTTATATACCTACCTGTATTTTATACCTCTGTCTATTTATACTTTTTCTTTCTTATTCCTATTCAAAACCCACCCATCTGCTAAGGCTCATTTCAGTCCCAACTTCCTCAACAAGCTTTCTACACTAGATGACAGAAGAGGTTTTCATAGAATCCTAGAGATTTTAAAAGGGACTGAGATCACATGGACAAACACCGTCACTTTCCAGGAAAGGAAAAAGAGACTCAGAAGAGAAGAGTGACTTGCTCAGAGGGAGCAGGGAAGTCACACAGTGGAGTTGGGGCGGCTGGGGTGGAGCTGGGGTGACTCCTGGCCATGTTCTTTCTAATGCAGCACATTGCCACTCCCTTCCTAAACTCCCCTAGCCAGTGACATGGTAGCCTTTCACCTGGCCAGAGACAGGATGGAAGATGGGAAGAGGACCAAGTTGTTCTCTCCCATGATGAGGCCAGTGAGCCAGTGAGTTCTCTCCCATGATGAGACTGGAAACGTGAGAAAGCACATGTTCTCTTTCACTCTTTTGCCTAAGCTGGAAGAAGGTAAAAGTGGAGCTCATGGAGAACACTGATGTCACCATGAGCAGGGGCCCACTGGAGAGTGGAGCCAGTGCAAGAAAAGATACGAGCAAGGGAGAGACTCCAAATGCCATTGCTGAGCAGTCCCTGAAGCTGGTAGATTCTGGGACTTTTCCATTATGTAAGCCATTTTTGTCTAACTTGAGTTGACTTTTACAACTAAAAAAACTCTAAATAATATAAATAATTTTCTTTCTTATATTATAATTTATATATTTTAGATGTATTTCTCCATTTAAGAGCATGTTCCCCATAATACCTAATGCAACATAGGTAATGCCTACTTACAGAATCAATGAATCATGCTTTCATATAAGAATGTGATAGTTCCCACTGCCTTAAGAGTTTCATTTAGCACCTTTCTTGAGAACACAATAGGTGTCACACATGAAAGTTCTCATATGTGCATAAATAATGAGAAGATGCTGAAATGAGATCAAAATCTACTTCCCAATAAATTCACTCTCTATCACACATTTTTATACCAGGATGACTGAGTTCTATGATCATAGTGTTTGTAAGTGTTAATGAGAGAGAGAGAGGGAAAGAGAGAGAGATTGAGATTGATTCCACAGTTTCTCTCCCATCAGAATTGGGAGCACATATCTCCCCACCTAACCTCAAGGGGTAGAAGAACATCAGAGCAGTTTCCATGGGCTGCCCCAGGTGGGGAAGAGACAGGCCCTTGAAGACCCTTCCCTGCTGCCAGATAAATTTTCCTAAAGACTATTTTCCATCATGCTCCTTTACATCTTGGTTAATCGGTAATTAGGTAATGCCAAATGCATCAACCCATGAAACTCACCCTTGGGTGGGGAGCATGCTCCTCATGTGTCAGAACCTGGGGAGCTATGGTTGTCTTCATTGAAAACAAAGGACTGTCCTGTTCTGTAGCTCTTATTTGTGTTACAAGAGTCATTTCATTTTGAAATTTCAAATAATATTAGAAGAAGGCATAACATTTTTCGTTATACCAAATCAAAGCAGAGCATGTGTCAGAAATGGTTGAGAAGTACAGGCTGAAATAACGGATTTCCGAGGTCCTCCATAATCCACTTCTTCCCATCTGATTTCTTACCACAAGACACCAGGCAGGGGGTTGGCCCACTGGAGCCCATCTGGACCAGCGCCTTCCTATCCCAGGGGGTGTGTTCTCTGTCTCTCTGCTTCTTCTCCTCCCAACCAAATCTTTGCCATCCTAAGCCCCAGACAGGTCATGCTTCTCTTTCTTGCTAATGCCAGCCTACCTGGAGCTGTATTTGTCAGACTCACTCAGAAACTTATTTAATTAGCTTGACTTTGCAATGTATATCAATTTAATGTTTTCAATGATACCATTAAGCGCCAGGACCATTGCTCATTCTCTGTTTGTTCTGTATTACTTAGCACAGTGAGACCTATAAGAAGGACCTATTTTGAAATTGAGGGAGGGTACAAAGAAGTGGCATTTTCTTACGTCTGAGGTATTATTCAAAACATTTAGCAACGATGCCACGAGGACACCTGTCCAGCAGAATGGAGCTGGAGGCCCAGCACTACACAGCATTTGACACTTTAGTTGCTGAAGAACAGGGACAGCCTGAGAATAGCAGGCACCGGGAGAGGCTGAGGCTGCCAAGGAGGGGAGAAGTGAGGAGGGGCAATCCAGAGCCTTCCGTCGGAAGCTGTGTGCCAACAGGAAATGTGGTATTTCAACGCTTCATAAGGGGCTCTGCCACACCTGAGTGGACAGCACATTCATGCAGGGGCCTCTCCTTGATCTTATCTAAATTGCAGGGAGCCTGGCACATCTGGTCTTACCCGCTGGCCTCCGAAGCACGTGCAGGAGCAAATAGCACCGAGATACTCCTTCTGCCACTGTTCTCCTACATGGTATGTCTTCCCATCATCGTAACAGGTTGCCTCATCTAGGCACAAGTCAGAAGCACGTGTAAGACTGAGAACAATCATGCAGACTTGACATAGGTGTGGTTCTATTTCTGTCCTAAATTTGGACCATCATAGCCCAGATCCCATATATTTATGTGACTCATCCGTAAGAGAGGTACTGCTCTACAGAGCTTAGGGCAGCCTTTCCAAAAACTAGATCTAATAAACTGGAAAGGGTCCAACAGGAAGATGGAAATCATATTTTAAAGGCTGAATCTACAGACCAATAAAGCTTCCTTGTAACATTTCACTGCAGATAATGGTCAAAATACTCAGGTTGGAAAAGTGCTAAAGTGCCCTGTAATAACATTAAATCATGACTCGTTTCTGAAGCTTGTCTCCGCTTTCCCAAATCAAAAGATGAACAAACCCGCTGTTCACTCCTCAAGGAGACCTAAAGTCTCCAATCACTTCTGCGAATGAGAGTTACGGCCCGGTAATGAAAGCGGGAGTGCTTAACAAGACACTAGAAGTGATCTGTGATGACATACGAGGATCACACTTGAATTCTCCTTTTCCGTTCCCAAGACACGTGCAGCTCATCATCTGGCCGTTTTCTCCCTGCCGATCCCACTTCTCTCCAATCTTGTAGTTCACGCCATTGTCATGGCACCATTCTGCAAGGGTGGGGAAGGTTGGGAGCAAAAAGTTATTTGTATGTTCTGACTCACAAGACATCGAATGAGCTGGCACCTGCCACAGGATTTTAAAAGCCACGGCGTATCTGGAAGGAGTGGCAGAGAAAGTTAAAGATCATAATCCTTGCAACGAACCATTTCCTTGGTTGGATTTTAAAATACTAATTTTTGCCATTTAACATTTTCTAGGACATTTTAAGATCCAGTTTATTCCACCACGCTCATGTCATAAGAATAGTCAATGACTTCCATTTGAATGCTCACTATTAAGACATAAATCTGTGGAAAACTAAAGTAGGATTGGAGTAGTCTTTTAGGAATAGATCATAGACAAAAAAATCACTTTTGGATTTGCAGAGACTCTAGATACAAAATGGTTCAATTAACCATAAAACAAAGATCAGCTGATTTCTACATGCCAGCACCCATTTCATATAAATGGAAGAGTAAAAAATATGCCCGGGTAACAAAACAAAACAAAAACAAACATAATGATCAATCAATGATTATCCCTACAAATAAAAGACTGGTTCTGACAAATATCCAAAACTTACAAGTTACGATCTTTACTAAACATAAAGGATGACTTTTTAATCTCTAAAGTTTATACTAAGACAAAACACTTTAGAAGTTTATATAACAATACACTACTTTCATTCTATCAACAATTCAGCCTTCCTTATACTATAAAGAAAGCAGACAGCTGTGACATCTAAGCAAAGATTATGTAAATTGAGCCAAAGAATCACATAAATGGACTTAGAGCTCTGCTCCCACAATTGCACCAGGTACTCACACAGGTGATAAATATGCAAACTTAAAAGTAGTTCCGTTCCAGAAGTTAAATAACACCCAGTTGATGTCAAATGTTAAAATTTCCAACTCCTAAACAGTATGTGACACTTCTATTCTGCTTTTTCATTTTCAGGTGGTCAAGAACATAAGTCTACACTGAAAAAACTGGTTTTTTAATTTCAGTCTGGATTAAACCATTTCATGTCTATAAGTTACTTTAAATCCTTTTTTAAAAAAGTCTATTATATTTTATTTCCATAGAATATGATTTCTTTATGTCTATAGGAGGCTTGTTTATAAGGCATGATGGTTAACACCTATAAAAATGAACCAATTGTCCATAATAATCACATCTTAAAACAAAGAATAAATGGAAGGTTTATAAGTTCTAATACTAACTCTGAAAGCATAATAGATAATTCCTAGGATCACTTTAACTAAAAAAAAAGGAATTGAAAAATTAAAACCTCTTTATAATTTGAAAGTGAAATATTTTTCAATTGAAGTTGATTCTGAATTATCTACAAGTGGATTATCTGTAATTTTCCCTTTATATTTCTAGCAATGCTCAAGCTACTTGGGTTGTGTTTGTGTGTGTGATGTGAGAGGGTATGTGTAATATGACATGTAGTTTGTGATGAAAGAGACTATGAGTATAAATGTTCACCTCCAACCTCACTCAACACCAAGGATTAAAAGAGATTGGAAGTTTCTCTGTGTCTCTGATACCTTTTTCTTTTTTTTCTTTGAAATGGGGTCTTGCTCTGTTGCCCAGGCTGGAGTGCAGTGGCACAATTGTAGCTTACTACAACCTCGAACTCCTGGGCTCAAGCAATGCTCCAGCCTCAGCCTCCAGAGTATCGGGGACTACAGGTTTGTATAACCACACCCAGCTACTTTTTTAGTTTTTTTGTAGAGATGGGATCTCACTATGTTGCCCATGCTGGTCTTGAAATCCTGACCTCAAGTGATCCTCCCATCTTAGCCTCCTAAAGCACTGGGATTACAGGTATGAGCCACCATGCCCAGCCTGATACTCTTAATTAGACCTGACTCCAAAGAGTTTGACTTTGTTGATTAGTTTAAAGAGAAAATTTCCAAGACTGAATTACCACCACAGTCTTATTTTTAAGTAATAGTTGTATTGGCATACAACCCTTAAATGAAGCAATATCCAACAAGTAAAATTTCCCATCATTTTTTTATGATGCAAAATGTTACTTTGAGTCAAACAATATCCCCTTGTTTGCTTCATGTTTGGAAGAGCCTGTGTCTGCCAAACATGCTTCCTTGGCACATTAGTGCAAATGTGTGGAACTGGAAGAGATGGACAGACAGGTGGATGGACACAGCGAGCTACTCACTAGATGAATCACATCTGAAATGACCACTTCCAAAGCCTAAGCACTGGCACGAGAGTTTAAAGCCAGATTCAGACAATCGCTCCCACTCCTCTCCAATGGCATAGTGGGAAACAGTGTAGGGGTCGAAGCAGGAGTCATCTGTAGGTTGGTTCAGGCCTTCGTTGACTATGACGAAAAGGAGGAAAAAGCAAAAAAAAAAAAGACATCTTATTGGTGGTTTGAGACCGTAAGAAGAAAACTGAATATTTTATACAATGAATTCATCTAAAACAAAATCTCCCGTAGCATTAAGAGGCATTCATCTGTTCTATCAAGCCATCAGCTGCTCTAACAAACAATACTTAGATGTAGCCAGTGGACACCTGCCACAGGCATCTTAAAAGGAGCCCATGTTTCATTTATTCCTTCAGTTGTAAAAAATAATCATTTCTGATAAATCTACTTGATAGAACTTGGAACAGATTTTGAGGCAATTTAAGCTAGTTAAGAGCTTTAGTAGGATACACAAAGACTAGCAATGGCTTTCCACTGGTACCCGAGTGACCTTGGGCTAGTTATTTAATATATCTTGGGCTTCTCTCATCTGCAATACAGGAATAATAATAAAAATATCTCTACCTCCTAGGGATCTAATGAAGATTACATGAGGTCATGAATTCAAAATTATTGGTCCTTTGCCAACACTTAGAACATGCTCATTAAATGAAGAATAATTATTAGAGGCTATCTTTTGCTCATAATGCAAAAGTGTTAGCATTTTAATATACCATTATAATGCAATCTTCACTTTTATTATTGCATTTTTTGCATAACAGTGCAGAAATCCTAGGTATTTGCACATTGTTATTATAATGGCAAAATTACTTTTTTTAATCAATAAAATCAACCATTCCAAGTAAGAGGAAGCAATGGGATATAGGTGATTTAGAAATAAGTAACAGAGTCTCTTCATGTTACCTAAGATCTTGTCTCTTTACGATTTGGAAAAGTTTACTTTAAAATAATCTATGCAAACAAAGCATGCCTCAAATTATTCTCTAAAAATTAAATAAACTAATTGACTTTAAATCTCACTGTGTATATTTCTTTTTACAGTGCAAAAATCAAAACCTCAAAAGCAATAGATATTTAAAGTGCCTGGTGTTTTTAAAAGGCATCACCCTAGAAGAAAATAGTTTTGAAGAACTAAGAAGTATGAAATGTCTAGAAGCCAGGAGAACCTGGTTAGGATACAGAATATTGCTACTGGGAATAAGAAGTTGCAAAGAAAAATGAAAGGAGTTTAAACTGTTACTAGGGGGTTCAATACTCTAAAAAGGGCCAGGAGTTAAGATTCCATCCTAATGAAAGTTATAGAGATGGAATCTTTTTTTAAAAAATGAGGTAGGAAAGCACAAAGACCTTTGTACTCTTGAAAATTCCATTCACGTGGCATTGTACTAGTAAAACCAGAAAGGCAAAAGATAAGCAGGATGGTGGATATGTAATACGGTGAACACAAAATAATCTCCTCCTCACCCCTCTCTGGCCAAATACTCCACTGCTTAATTCACAGGAATTTATCCATGTAAAAGAGCACAGTCTTCCATCAGAGGAGGAAGGAGGCTGAAATTAAGTAACTGGTTCTAGGAATAAAACCTGTCACTTGGCAAAGACAGAATTTAGCACCCTTTGCGAATGAGGAGTAGTGAACCCTCCCGTCAGAAGATTCAGGATTCATGGTTTTAATTATTCCCCATCTCAGGTGCTTTGGAGAATCTTCACCTGCTGCAAACTGAAAAGCCAGGTGGCACATTACTGGTTTAAAAGGACTTTCCAGGTGCTACAAAGAAGAGTCAATGATCTTTTAACCTCTAGTGAGGCTTTGGATCTATATAATCAGAAAGAAAAAAATTGAAATAACATTGGAATAAGGGAGCTCTTTAGACAGAAATGGGCTATGTTGGTAGCATTTTACGTCAGGAGCAAAGTACTAGCTGTCCCTAATGTCTGCAAGGGGGGAATTTCTTTATAGGTAATCAGTTTGGGAACTTAAGAATCACTCAAGAGAACAGCAGCGTGATGAGATGGAGAGGGTCTGGGAAAAGAGGAAGCTTGTTCCCTAGATCAACTCAGACACTCACCAGCAAGGACTCCAGAGTACTTGCACTAAATAATATTTGAAGTCCCTTGCTGGTCTATCATCACCTCACCATTTGAAAGTCTGTCAATGACGTGAGCATTTTGCAAAGACACTAGTATACTGTGCGGGGCAGGAGGGTGAGGGTCGTAATTTAAAGTTGCTCGTTTATTTCATGTTGATGAGTAGCATTATTTTCCAAAGACAAAAGACAATGCAACAAAGGGACATTCAATAGAAAAAGCCACCTCTGGCACAGTCCAGCGAGGAGCGTGTGCCTGCATCACACATGTTTACATACCAGAGTTACCCACGGTAACAACCTCCTCCCGAACCTTGTGCCTCTGTTGATCTTTTAGCGCCTCCACTATGATGTTGTAGGTGGCCCCTCTGGTAAGGCCTGTCAGAGTGGCACTGGTAGAAGTTCCAGGAACTCGGAACTGCAATTTTGATACATCCAAAGCAGAGGAGAAAACATTGAATTGAGGACTGTTTTCTGATCAGTAACCCCAATGTTTAAACAAAGCAACAGGAGCCAAATGAAGAGGGACGGTGTAGGGGTCCCAACCAGCTAAGTGAGGGGCTATCATTTCTGCCAGATTGTCCTCCCAAAAATCTGTGTATGTGCTCCATAGTTCCCAGGAGCCCTCAGGAATACTGGAGACGTCCTCCACTTTATCTTGTTGCAGTACAGGTTTGTGCGAATCCTTTGGAAACCCTGGCCAGGTCCCCTTCACATAAAGCACGGGCACTGTACTGTTTAGGAGATATAGTCATGCTATGATGCTATTCAGGGTGATGTCTGACCCCAACACGGAGTACTTAAAATATTAATACTTCAGCAAAGTCCTCAAACTCATGTTTCTAAGCTCCTACATTTCCCACAATATAGTCAGTGTTTAAAATTCTGCCACTTTCTAAAAATAAGAGCACAACAAAAATTGATACCAGCAAGACAAATTAAAGAACAGAAGTTTGAGTTAGAGAATCAATCACTTATAACAGCTGTGACACACAGCTTCCCCCAAGTTCTTTTTCTTTAAACGTGTTGCACATAATGGGCTTTTTCAAGGACAAGCTATAAAGATGGTGTCTCAGACTTCTTCACATACATGTGAATTCAGGTAGAACATTTTTCTTTCTTTTCTAGAATTATCTCTCTGTCTCATTAAGGAGCCTCACATGTGTGAGAATAGTAGAAATTATTTCATTCTCTCCATTAAATAAAAGCTAATGACACTTGCTGGTACATCCTCCAAAGTGGAGCCATTTTGAGATTAAAAAGAAAAAATCTTTCTCAGATGCCCTAGAAGAGTAGCTACTTTACATCACACTGCTGGTCACTTCAGCTACATTGCTCCTTTCTGGGCTGCCCTGTGAGAAGTGAAGAATTACTTACCTGTAAGGGCTCTTCATCAATGCCAACAGGATGACATGAAATGATGTACTCAGAAGTTTCTTGGAATGGGGTCCAAGAGATGGTTGTCTGAGAGAGAGCTTCTTGTCCTGTAGAGGCATTTGGATTGAGTCCCAGAACGTGAGGGTAGAGGTGATGGTCTACAACTCCCCCGGGGACGTGGCCAATTTGGATCTCCTCCTCTACATTCGGCAGGTATGGTCTTGGCCTATGCCTTACGGGGGTGGCCGTTGTGGGTGGTGTGGTCCGCCTAAAACCATGTTCCTCAAAGATCATTTGTTGCCCAACACTGGGTTGCTGACCGGAAGTGCCAGGAAGCTGAATACCATTTCCAGTGTCATACCCAGGGTTGGTGATGAAAGGGGTCTTTTGAACTGTGGAAGGAACATCCAAGATCTCTGGTCCGTGAAGATTAGGGTGTGGAAGGGTTACCAGTTGGGGAAGCTCATCTAGCCAAGAGAGGTTAGAGCCAAAAAAGCAAAGCACGTTAAGCTCCAGGAAGCAGCAGCAATGATCATTATCAATTCAGGCAACAATGACTGTTCATCAGTGTGATCAAAGCCCCCAGAAAACCAGCACATATCAGATCACAAAACACTTTTTCCAGAAAGAAATCTTTATGATATTTCTCAAAGGTTTCTTTATGGTTTCGAAAGAAAAAAGTGTTAGTATAAATTTATCATACGCACAAAGCTTTGAACCACTAAGCCCCTAGAAGCTGCGTCTGCCCAAATTAAGCCTAATGGAACTAAGATGTGCAGCCTTTTTTCTTTTTTAATTTGAGAAGCAAGTTGTAGGAACAAGAATCTGGACTAATCATATTAGTGTCTGAAGTATGAGAATTACAGAGGTTTGGCTCAACAGTTTTTCATGATTTGAAGTGGTAAAAATAGATAAAAACACACATGTTCATTTTTAAAATTTTTCTATCCCCATGAATACAGGATTTTCTTCATATTAAACTGAAAGTGGATGAAAACGTAAGACAATATTTAGTTCCAACTTTAACCAAATAACAAATAAAGACAAATGGGAGGTGTTACTCTCCCTCCTTTTTGTTTTCTTAAAGATTTTAAAATTCAATGAAAGGTATAGAAGAGTAGCAATGATAGCAACTTGGTTTTATAGTTTAAAATCTGGTTTGAATTTTTAAAGGTGAATAACAAAGCTTTTTATTGACTGGCTGTAGTAAAGACAAAAATAAAACCAAACTCTGCAGAGCATGTTAGATTATTCCTGCTACCAAAGAACACATATATAAGCTATGATATTAGAAAAAAAAACAAATCCATGAGAAATGCATCAAAACATGAAGAACCTTTTCACATTGCAAAACTGATCATTGTTATTAGTCTTGTCTTAACTTTCTCCTTGTTACCCAAAAGGTGTTCTTACCTGTCTTTTTCCTCCCGATCAGAGGCTCACTCTTCTGATTATTTTTCAGGGCAATGATATAGATTGTGTACTCGGTTCCTGGTTCCAACCCTAATGTAAGATGAGAACCATTACATTATGTCAGTGGGCTCAGCTAGCCAAGTGGAAGTCACCTCCCTAGCAGAGGGTACTGGGAGCAAGCATCTCCTCTCCAGTTGGCTGGGGGCCTCTTGAAAGGTAACATCGACTTCACTTTTCTTCCATAAACACCCAAATACTCTGCATGTGAAGGTCATGTAGCAAGTTAATTGTTTTACTATCAAATCTCACACCTTGAATAAGCACTATTAGGCTAACTTTTCCAGGGTATTCTTTTAACATGTGGTCTTATTGCCTTTTTGAACTTCAGAAAAATTGATTGGCATCATATACTACCAGTGGAATACAAATTTGGAAGAGATCACTGCAGATCATACACATGAATCTACCTAGGCCTAATAACCAGGCGGTCCTCAATGGCAGATCAATGAAAAGTGAAACTAAAGGTGAGTACTGTGCAGGACAGAATGACCAATCTTTATGTGGTCTCTGTAGGAAGTATCTGGTTCAACTCCTCTCATGTCTGATTCTATTTTACTGTCCCCCCAATTCTAAAAAAAGCAATATCTCTTCCTGATATCTGCATAGTCTATAGTTATTTTTAAATCCAGATGATACTCTATGTACACTTTAACACATTGACTGCCACACTAGAAAAAAAAGTTTTTCCTTGGGGCCATGGTATTTTACTACAAAGATAGAATGAAAACTTCAAAAACAAAATGATCCTTTCTAATTTAACGAAAAATTTGTTATTTTTTATTGTTTTCTGTGTGTGAGTTATATGCAACTTCAAAAATAGTGCTCATGGCTCCCAAAGTGAAGAGACATGTGAGTTACATATGCTTCATGAGGCCCCGGGCTCAAAGCTAGCATGAGTTAAATACAACTCACATGGCAGTTAATGTGTTAAACATTTAATCTCTGGGACAAAAATAATACCAGAGGCTTACAATATTTCCCATTGAGGTGGAAAGCTCCTAATCTTCAGTTCTAGGCAATCTCTCCGATGTGAGTGGTTGGGATAGTTTTGCCTTGAGACCTATTCTGTGAGATTGGACGCCCAGGGCAACGGCAGGTAGTGCTCTGGCAAGTCCCGAAAGATCACCAGATCTACAGTGCACTGAGTGTAATGACAGGATCACAATTAGGTAGTTTGCTTTGAAAAATATCTTTTTCCAGGACTGAACTGACAGACATCTGGGAAATTCACAGCAAAAAAAAAAAAGTCTAGTGATACCATTAGGATAGTACTGAAATTGCATTTTCATGAACTCATGCCTTTTGAGATGTGTTCAGCTCTACAGCTCCTACACAGAGAATGCCTTCTGAAGTTATCAGGAAGAGAGCTTATTGTTTTCATGATACAGCATCAAAGACACAGTTGGAGTTTGCTAATGATGTCACATGTCCTAGGAAGTATGGAGGAGAATTATGGCATGGAAATAGCAATACCAGTAATAGTCGCCTCCGTGACACCAGGGCGGGGCCGAGGGACCACTTCTCTGGGAGGGGACCCAGGCTTCTCAGACTTGATGATGTAGCCGGTGATCTTGGCGCGGGGCGGCTGCCATGATACCAGCAAGGAGTTGGGTGTCGTGGCCAGGAAACGCAGGTTGGATGGTGCATCAATGGCTAAAAGAAAACAAAATTAAGTCTCTAAAAAATGAACAACCAAGAAAATTCCCACATTTTTTCCTCCAGTCCTTCTAAACAGACTTGAGAGAATCTGAGAATTCTGTAGACAGAATTCACTGGGATCTATAATACAAAAATAAATATTAGCCTCACATTTGTTTCTTCAGTTCACGTGACTGATTACATATAAATCAGTGGCATTTCCTCAGTAAAAAGTATAATTACCAGTGGAGGCGTCGATGACCACCGGGGAGCTCCGGGCATTGTCATTCAGGGTGTACAGATAGATCTTGTAGTCGGTGCCTGGCTGCAAACCTGGTATTTGAGAAGAGATGATTTTTACTGCTGCTTGCTCTACTAGGAGAATTTTCAAGCTCACCTGCAATTTTCTTGGTTCCTCTACCATCTCATATTCATGTACACCACAAAAGTGGTCCACATTTGAACAATAAAGTAGAGCATGGTGTGAATGTTAACTGTTAATGAGAAAGGTATCTGCAAAGCAAATCACTAATGCAGACAAGAACATTGGTTAAAGTAAACTTTGAAATGCAAAAATGCTATGTTAAAAGTGGCCCTCTTGGAGGATGAGGGGTGACCACCTATCAAGAGGGTTTTCTCTTTAAAGTAATAAGATTGTCACTGGTTGATACCTGGAATCAGAATTTTAAAGCTCAAAAAGACCTAAGTTGACCCAGACACTAAACATTCTCGATTACAACCGTGACCTTTATTAAGTAGTATAAATCAATTATGCTTTATAATCTATGTTAACGCTAAGACCTATACATTACGATCTTATTTCTTTTGGTTTTAAGCCTTATGTTACCTTTTTTTAAAACAAGGGCACAGTGATGAAAGATCAAATTTGATGAATAAAACTCAAGCCAGTTCCCTGACAAACTTTACACAAATCAGGCATTCGAAGGACAAAACTATTTCTCATCATGGTATGAAAATACCTTTCTAAAACTGGGTCATCATAAAAACATTGAAAATAAATTTAATCAGTGCAAGTCGTAGAATAATAATTCAGTTTACATGGTGGATATCTGTTGACAAATGTGGTTAGCACAGTGAGTTCCTGACCTGTGATGGTGTAGCTTCTGACATCTGGCTTGATGGTTCTCTGGATTGGAGGCTGGCCATTGGCTGGGACGGCATCAACTTGGAAGCCAGTGATTGTCTCAGTCTTGGTTCGCCAGCTAATGGTGATGGTGGTCTCAGTAGCATCTGTCACACGGGCCCTTCTTGGAGGGCTGACATCTGCATAGGATCATAGCTAGAGATTAATGTCTACTTGGCTCATACATGTAAGGTCTTGGCATTTTTAAATATTTCCATAATACATATCAAATACATCCATTTCAAAAAACACATAACTATTAATGTGGAGATTATCTCTTTTGGCATTCAGCGAAACAGGTAAACAGTAATTAGAAAATATGAGAATATTTACCTCTCATGCCTTTTCTTTTGAAGAATGAAAAGCTTTATAGATATTACCAGTAGTAGTCAGGGCTGGATTTATGGTATCTACAAATACTTTAGTAAGCGTTAAAATTACTGACTTATTGTAATGTAAAAATATGTGTGGTAGGAGTTATAATAACATGGCCAGAAAGCAATTTTATTGATATAGCAGAAAACTAGAATCTAAGCCCAATTTGGTCCAATACTTATTGCACTGTTAAGATACAGCAGAAGCCAGTGTGTCCTCCCAAAGCTCTATGAACACAAATTACAACAAATAGAGCATGAACAAGATGTTAGTCCTAGTCCATAACACCAACATTATAACCTTATGAAGTGGTTCCATTTTATGTGTCAGTAGACCACTTCCTGGAGAGTCATAGAAGGTGACAATAGTATGGCAAAATCAGATAGGCTATCAGATCAATTTCCAAATTGGGCATCATTCCACTCTTAACTTCCTGATCTGAAAAAACATCATTTACCCTTCTTTAATTTTTGTTTAAACAGAAGGTTTGTCAATACTAAAATGTTTGATTACTTACTCTCCAAAGTGGTGACAACTCCCTGAGCTGGTCTGCTTGTCAAAGTGTCCTTAAGAGCATAGACACTCACTTCATATTTGGTGGCCACCTAGGAATAAGGGCATGGTCAGTTTTAACAGTGTCACCATCTGAAACTCTGGGATTTTCGCTACAGCATTAGGTAAACGCGACGGTTATAAAAGAAAAAATAAAGTAGCAAAACCCATCACACTGTAAATTGCTAGATTAATTTCATTCCTATAGAACAGATGATCAACAACATAGTTATTAAATTAAATGAATTTACAAATGCTCTTAGGAGTTAAGCCCTAGTAAGCTATAGTTTACATACTAAATTAAGCTGATAAAAAAATGAGGAAAATGGGTATTAGCTTGTTTTTCTCCTTTATGATCTGATAGGTGCAAATCATTAATTTTTTCTGATCACAGGTAAAGGGAATGTTCTGTTCTGTCTCTGAAACCTCTTTCTCTAGTTTTCCCTGGAATTGGCCTCACGTTAAAATGTACACCATTCCCTTAGGTTCCTCACTGGTTTTCTGCATGCACATCTAGAAGGAAAATGTTTCAATGAGGGGAGGGCCAGGTTGGGTTGGTACAAACTGGAAAATATTCCTTTCCAAGGTATCGGAGTTCAGAAAATGCATAACTGAAGTGGATTTATGCATTCAGCCTGTGGATATGTAACTTGTCCCACCCCCATACCCTTTAAAATAAGCAGAATTCATCTAAAAGCTACACAAAATCCAAAGCTATTTATAAAATTCTGTCTCAACAGTCATTTGGAAAAGCTTAGGTCAACATAAAGGAATCCAATTGATATAAAATTAAAGTAAGAGTGTTTGATGGCAGAGGAAAAGAACACAATTAGATTTATTATGACAATTCACAGGACAGGTGCCCGTGAAAAAGATTTTTTTAAAGAGATCTTTTATGACATTATATTTCCAACACCTCATAAACTATGTAAGAGATGACCTACTTCTTTCTTCTAGTGAAAGAAGGCCACTTCTTACCATGAGTCCTGATACAACCACAGATGAGCTGTCAGGAGCAAGGTTGATTTCTTTCATTGGTCCGGTCTTCTCCTTGGGGGTCACCCGCACTCGATATCCGGTGAGCTGAACGTTGGGTGGTGTCCACTGGGCGCTCACGCTTGTTGGTGTAACCTGAATGAACTTCAGGTTGGTTGGTGCAGGAATAGCTGTCGGGATGGTCATTGGTTAGAGGTTATCTTATAGGAAATGGGGAAAAGGGAAAATAATGTGAATTCCAAGAAGTAGAATGGATTGTTCTGGTAGGGTTAGGTGAGTTCCCTGGTCAAGCAAAGATTTAGTAAAACAAAGTACAAGAAAGGATGCAAAATGAAGAAAGTGCTTGCTAAAAAAAACATGTTTTATATCTACCAACTCTCAGAGTCACTGGGAACACTTGGGTAAATGTCAGAACTCTAAGAGGCTTTAGGTTTTAGAATGATTTTTGTTGTTGTTGTTGTTTTCTCTTAAAAAACAAAACGGCTGAATTGGCTTATTGGCCATTAGGATTGATTTTCCATTTGTATGGAAAGATGAGCAGTAGCCCTTTTTCTATATAAATTATCTTTGTATGGAAAACCATTTTACAGAGTATTCCATCCAAAGCAGATAGAATTATGTTTTTATTGTCTCTTTATTTGGATCCTAGGGCAGATATCACCACTAAATTTGAAGTATTCTCTGTAGTGCATCATAAGAAGAAAATTGGCTCCCAACAGAAGCGGAAAAGAGAAGCAAAAAGCAATAATACAGATTGTCACCTCTAGGGTTTATGCTGTCACCAGCATACATCGATAGCATTCTACTCTGCTTCAGAAACAAAGCACAAGAGGATAAAGTATTGTGGAAAGCATTTGTCCTATTGATTGTTCCCTATGTGTCTGAATCATAATCATTTAAGCAAATTATATACCAGCACATGATATCTAAACAGAGAAGAAAGGTCTTACCCATGTGTTCTCAGAATCATGCTGCTATGAAATGCCCCAGTTTGGGTTCCTATTTTAGAGGAGCTCTATGATGTTAAACGTCTTTCTTTTAGACACAGTGGGGGCAACCACAGGGAGTCATAGCTTAGGAAATAATCCACAATTTTAGTATCATCTGCAAATGTCTTGCTTTGTGGCCTTGTTTATAAGCCAAGCCACTCCAAAATTTCTTTTCATCAGACGTGTTTATCTAAATATTGCCTACATTTAATTGCTTATTACCATTCCTCTTTAAAGAGGATCTTTCCTAAAAGAATCAATAGCCCGATAGAGAATTCATTCAGCAGGGCGTAAAGCCGCTGCTCCCATGAGCACCTGGGTGGTGCAGTGAACGATATACCTGTGGACTGGGTTCCAATCAGGGGCTGGCTCTCCATATCATCGTGCAAGGCAACCACACTGACTGTGTACTCAGAACCCGGCCTGAGGCCTTGCAGCTCTGCAGTGTCTTCTTCACCATCAGGTGCGGGGAATAGCTCATGGATTCCATCCTCAGGGCTTGAGTAGGTCACCCTGTACCTGGAAACTTGCCCCTGTGGGCTTTCCCAAGCAATTTTGATGGAATCGACATCCACATCAGTGAATGCCAGTCCTTTAGGGCGATCAATGTCTGTTAGGCAAATTAATGGTAAGAGGTTATGTGAAAAGCAAGTTGTGAAATAAGCATTTTTATTACATGCAAAGCAGTTTTGCAGATACCATTTTCTTTGATGAATTAAATTCTAATTAACCACTATGAAACAGAAAATTACTTAACATTTGCTTAAATATTTTTGGTTTAGAAAATATTTAATGTTGCATCACTTATTAAACATAAGTGTATGGGAGATGAGTAGACACTCTGAAAAATGTCCCCCAAGTGGGGATTTATTTATATTAAATTAAAGATATTGTACTAAGATTTGTTTTTGCATTGTGATGTTAGTCTCAAAGACCTGGATTTTCTATACCTTGGAAGTGGTAAAGTTGATTTTCAATGTTAGATTCAAATTGTTATAATCATTCTTAAATTCTTCTTTTCCCCTATTAAGTATTCATATTACACATTGGTCCAGCCACAGTCCTCCAAATGCTCCAAACATAATAGCTAATCAAGCCACATTTCAATCAACATTACCATCCAGTCATAGAAAAGAAGGTCCTAGCAAAATATTTTGTAGATTTGCTATAGGCAAATAAGATTTTGCTGAGGCCATTTGAGCAAAAGAAATTCAAAGCACAGCTACTATGGTAGTTGCACAACTTCTTTCCCTATAAGTTTATTGCTTGGCACCGAGAAGGAAAAATGTCTGTAAAGGGCTCAGCTCAAGATACAAACTAACCAACAAGTTGGCTTTCCCTACTTATAATTGCAAAAGACATGCAGAGGGCATTCACACACCCAAGAACAAGATTTGACTTTGAAAATGGAAACCAAGCAGTGGTTACGTACTGGTTACCGCAGTCTGAACCAGAGGCTGACTCTCTCCATTTCGATTCTGAGCATAGACACTGACCACATACTCCACCGTGGGCTGCAAGCCTTCAATGGTCATTTCTGTTTGATCTGCAAAGGGAGTGAAAAGCAAATTCAGCATCTATGTCATCCACTATAAAGTCATCCAAGAGACCTCTAGAGTTTGGTAACAAGTACATGGTGGCCTAGAATTTCCATTTAAAGATTGATCATGAAAATATGGAAGAGTCAGATATTGCTTTCCTCTTGGACAAACCTGTTCATTGCCAATACAAATTACCATCCTGGAATAAAGACACACCTAAAGATATGCTCTAAAACCTAATATGCCCCTAACAATTAATGACGCTGCTCTTGAAAAATATAAAAATTAACTGACTTTAAGAGATTGCCTTAAGATCCTAATCTCACAAGTATTTTATATACAAACAAAAACAGCAGAGCCAAAAGGATCTGAAAGAGTCAGTACATTCCATTCTTCTTAGTGTACATGAGAAACAAAACAAGAAGGGTGGATCTAATAACTTAAGATGTCTGTATCACTAAACAGAACTATGCATGTAAAAACTGAAACATATTTATCCTAAAACTTCTACTGTGAAGTGAGTTGGTAACAATCTTGAGCCCTAAACTCGTGAATGGAAAAAACGATGGCATATGACACAAAATACATAGTACTCACAGCAAGGTGGCCATGTGTGAATATTGTGTGGTCCTATTCTATTTATCCTGTTGTATGCGAGATGCTGGTTATTCTTACCTGGACCTACAGTTTTACTTTTTGATGGTCCGTGGCCATTTTTGGGAGCGGTGGTCACTCTGTAACCGGTAACAGGGGAGCTTGAAGGCAGCCATCTGACACTAATGCTGTTGTCTTGAACATCAGTCACTTGCATCTGGGATGGTTTGTCAATTTCTACAAATAAAAGCAAGGAAAAACCTGTGGAGTCCCAGTTTTAAGGGACAAGACTGGACAAGTCCCTGTCTCTAGGTCTGGTACATATTTGAATGATCTCTTACTACTATTAATCTCTCCCAGGTGTTTCTTTTTGCAGGAATACAGAGAGAGCTTTTGGGAGGATGGGGCATGCATCTGAATCTCATTGTCTGATTTTAAGATAGCTGCTTCATTCACAAAGAAGCTACATTCCAAGTCGGTATCTGTCTTCTTACTTTTTCAATTCATCCATTCATTTTTCAGCAAATATTTACTGAATGCTCTCTATGCCTATCTCTACTGCAGGCATGCAGAATATATCAATTAACAACACTGACAGAAATTCCTGCCCTTGGGGCGCTTCCTTGTGTATCTGATTCAAAACTCTGTTAGCTGCAGGTATTAGCTGCAGGTTGTAGTCTTATTAAACAGGACAATCAATTTTACAATGAAGAAAATACCTTGGGAAGACATTTAAAAAACTATATCTGAATAAATAAGCCTGTGTAACCCCAGAGGAGGAGTTTGTACCTGTTCGGTAATCAATGGAAATTGGCTTGCTGCTCGCCGGGCTGTCCCCACGGCCGGTTACAGCATACACAGTGATGGTATAATCTACTCCAGGTTTAAGGCCGGAGATGGTAGCTGTATTCTTGCTCCCAGGCACAGTGAACTCCTGGACAGGGCTATTTCCTCCTGCATGATAAGGGGTTAGTTCAGAGTGTGAGGGGGGCTTGGAGTTACTTTGGTCTTACTGATTAATTAAATTAACATATTGAAAGCAGCATGTACATCACATGTTACTGCTTATTCCCTTTTAAAGAGGGCTATTCATAGGGCCTGAACAGAAAGGTGTATTTATGCCTGTAGTAAACCTTGGTAAGTGTATAAAAATTGGGAGAAAATTGCAGTTAATGCTATTTTAACATTCCAGCTTTAAAATGTCACTCAGTTGTAGATTAACATTAAAAAGGAGAAGAAGGTAAGCCCTCAGCCCAGGATTGCATATAACGTGTTCTTCTTAAAAATTCTAATGGAAAATATTCATGTTGAATAAAATTTGGAAAATACACAGAAGTAAAAAGAAGAAAAAATAAAAATCACTTATCTCACCACTGATAATATATTTGTGAATTTACGATCCTTTTTTCCCTCAGCTCTGATGTTTCCCCTCTAGTTGTATTATATAAACAACTTTTTATCTTGATTTTGCAACCATTTATATCACCCATATCTGCCATGTTTTCTTGGGAAAGACAGGGCTCCATTGAATGGACTTGCCAAAGTTTCTTTCATTGCATGTCCACCACTGGGCTTTCAGGTTATCCACCATGGAATCTCAGAGTGTGAAATGGGACTTTACTACTGCACCTGTTTCTCCATAGGTGATCCTGTAATATCTCACGGTGACAGCAGGAGCATCCCAGCTGATTAGTAGGCTGGTGGGGGTCGCGGCAACAACTTCCAGGTCCCTTGGAACATCAGAAACTAGAAAAAGACATAAGAACATTTCACATCCATAATTTTCCAACAATACCCAGATTTACTCTGTTCATTCTCCAGATAATCGTCTTTTTGATTCCTTCAAACAATAATGTAAATACTATGCAAAAAGAGCAGAATGGAAAATTATGAATAATTCAAGGTAAGAGGTTAAAGAGCTCATTCAAATTGTGACAAAATGATTGCTGCAAATTTACCATAGGAATATTTCCCTCAAATTTTTATTTTAAAAAAAAATTTCAAAACTACAGAAAAGTTACAAAAATAATACAATGAACACTCATATACCCTTCCCTCAGGTATTTGCTAATTGGTCAAATTTGTCACATTTGCTTGTTTCTGTCTCTCCCTCCCTCCTAACCATTTGAGACTAAGATACAGATACCATGATGACACTGCTCTCTTAAGTACTTCAGCATCTGTCTCCTAAGAACAATGATGCTATTACACTAAAATTATATTTTTAAGGGCACTTTGAAATAGTGTAAAGTTTTCTATATTATGGATAAAACTTTAGTTATTAGAAATACAAAAATACCTCAATCAGGTGAGAAATTTCTTGGGATAAAGAAATTATCTTCTTTAATACATTCTAAGAGGGAGATTTTTCTCCACATTCTCTCACTTCCCTCTCCATGTCTCCTAACCATGATCTATTTTTTTTTAAGAGATGATGACAGACAACATGAAGCTCATTTACACAATACACTAACTGTGCAGGAAAGTATTCTGAGTTTCTCTGTAGACCAGAAAGCAAATTACCTGTTGATTGTTGGCCAACCAAGGGGGGACTCTCCTCTCTGCCATTCAGAGCAATGATGCTGACCACATACTCTGTGCCTGGAAGGAGGTTGGTGAGGGTGATGGAATTCCGGGAGGGGGGCACTCGATCTTTTCGAGGTCTTCCACCAAGATGCTCAGGATGATGGCGGATCTCGTAGCCAGAGATGGGGGTGCGAGGAGCCATCCAGTGGACAGTGAAGGAGTTGGGAGTGATATCAGAAAAGTCAATGCCAGTTGGGGAATCAAGACCTGTTTTTCCCACCCAGGGGAGGAAGAAGTAAAAAAAAAGACACCACCAGATTAGGAAGTGACGAAGACTACAGGGGAAAGTAACATATGTCCAATGTTTCTGTTCTTTCTCATCAACGCCATGATTTGCTATAAACCTCAGATTATGACATACTGATTCTAAGCCACGTAGGAATTTCAATATCATGAACTGACTCAGTTCAAAACAGCCAACTCAAACACTCGTTTTTTCTTTTGCTAAGTAATCCAAGTGATTTTTATGTGTTATTGCAGTAAGGTCTCTGTGTGATGTTTGAAGATAGGTGTTAGAGATCTTCTGGGAAGTGATATTTTCAAATATTTCAGTGTTCAAGTATTCTATGTTACTATCCTGTAAGTAAGAATACCTCTCAAAGTAAGGCAAGACCTTTCCACTCTCAAATTAAGTTTTTGGCTCTTAAAGAAGTTTTCTATGCTCAAGAGGGAACTGTCAACAGAGTGGTAATAATGCCAAGCATAAAACTTTCTAAGACTAAAGACATTATCCTGGACAAATTACAATGTAGGTAATTCCTAATGAATTGAGAAGTTAGTGCATTTTTGAAAAATTAGTAAGAATGAATTCAGAGTTTATCTCAAATTCAAATCAATTAGCCTTGCTGGGACTTGCAGCAAATTTCTGTTCCAATAATAAAACATTCACTCATTCTATTCAATAATATACTCAAATGCAATCGAGACATTGTAACTCCTTTTTGGAGGCAAATGAACTACAGATAAATTAATGAATACATTAAACTGTACTTATTTAAAAGAAAAAATTAAAAGAAGCACTCATTTAAGAAAAGTTATATTTATGGGATTCAATTCAACTTCCTTCTTGTAGTAAATGAATATTTTATTAGGTAGAAAGAAAACACAAACTTCCTGGCTTAGTAAAAGATGGAAACTACTGAGATGACAATGATGGTGTTAGGTCAGCCATCAGACAGCGCTGCTTAATGAAAAGGAATGTCCACCAACTCTAAATAACAGAGTATGAGATATTCTTCTTAGGAGATTTTTTATTTAAAAGGATAGATAACAAAGTTTCTGGACTAATTTCTTAGTAATTGAAAGTCTAGGTAATTACTGAGTAAGGCATCTTTTAATTTTTTAAGACCAGTGATTAAAAAAAAAAAAAGAAATACTATAAAGACAAGTCTATACACACCACCACCACCAAAAACAGGGATATATTTCTAGAAGTAGTATTTCATTTTGCTATTTCAAAGTGGTAGGTGAAAGCTACTTGATAAACATATTGCCAACATGACTCACCTGTTTTCTGTCTTCCTCTAAGAGGTATGCTCTCGTGTTGTTCGTAGACACTGGAGACGCTGATCAAATATTCTGTACCAGGCAGGAGATCTGAAGAGGCAATTCGGACTTGTTTTAAACTTGTGCTTGACAGGCGGTGAAAAACACAAAGCACACCTGGGACTATTTCAACTGATGAAATATCCAAGCACCCAGTCCTATAGCCTACTTACACCAAAGTGAATGTCACTACCTGGAAATGGTCTGTAATTAGGTGATATGGAAGGGTCACCCTGCCCTGTAGCCTCTCTAAGCCTCTGCCCTCAGTTCCATCTCTGAGAGTGTGACTCAGCTGGACCTGGAGGCCCATGGAGTTGCATATTACATAGTAGTATTTCTCTCACCCACTTGACAGTATGTCTGTTGAGGCCACATGATAATAACTGCTGTGGTGCTGTGGATTACATTTATGCCTCACAGGTACCCTATAAGGTAGTTTGTTACTTTTAAAAGCAGCTTTATTGACATACAAAATACTGCATATATTTAAAGTGTATAGTTTGACAGGTTTAGACACTTGTATAACTTGTGAAACCATCACCATACTCAGGATAATGAACATATCCTATTACCTCCAAAAGTTTGATTTACTACATTATCTCCATTTTATAAATGAGAAAACTGAAACACAGAGAAGTTATCTTCTTTAATTTATTTCCCCAAGATTATACAGGGGTGGACCCAGGCCAGGACCAGTGGTCCTAATAAGTAACTTTTACTGGAAAGGAGCCACAGTCCAAAGGGAAAGCAATCAGTTCTGCTATATTAAGATGAGAACAGAATATTCATACACACACACACACACACACACACACACACATCCTTGAGTATCCTCTTCTCCCATTTTGATATATAGTCATTTGTTGCTCAACGATGGGGAGACTTTCTGAGAAATGCATTGTTAGGCAATTTTATCATTGTGCGAACATCTTAGCGTGTACTTACACAAACCTAAACGGTATGACCTACCACACACCTAGGCTGCGTGGTATAGTCTATTGCTCCTAGGCTACAAACCTGTATGGCATGTTACTGTGCTGAATGCTATAGGTAATTGCATCACAATGGTAAATATGTGTGTATCTAAACATATCTAAGCATAGAAAAGGTACAGTAAAAATTCAGTATTATAATCTTATGGGACCACTGCCTTGTATGTGGTCCATGGTTGACTGAAACATCAATTATGTAGAGCATGAATGGTGCAGAGTAAGGTTTCTAACCTTTGACCTCCTACTCACTAGACCCTCATTCCCCTGCACGCCATCTGCCCCTCAACCTTTCTGCAGAGGCCCCTGCAATGTTTGGAAAAGTACTAGACAGGGGACTGGATGTGGATGTGTGGACTCCTCTTCCTCCTCCTCCTTGGCCAGGGGCAATTTACTTAACCACCGGGGACCTCAGTTGCTTCATCTCTAAAAGAGGACCATAATGACTTCTCTAGTGGGGAGAGGGCTACCTTAAGGTCATTTGTAGCATTAGGATCATAATAAGGTCTTCGAATACATGCTTAATATGCGACAGGTCTATGGCTAAGGTGGGGCAGACATTGTGATGCAGGGGCTTGTACACTGAGTGATGCTGTAATGACTGATTCCCGAGTGCTCCAGAACAGAAGCAATAGCCCCGTGGATGCGGATATGCAGACGTAAAGATATTCTTGCCCTCAGCCACGAAATGAGAAACCAAGATCATGGCCACGCTGAGCTGCTTTTCTTTGTGTTTCTTTATCTAAAATATGACCGAAAGGTAGAGGATATTTTCAGACCATCATTTGGTAATGTACTTAGATGTAAGCGAGTTTTCCCTTATATAGAATCTGGTGCTGTTCTAATATATTTTATTATTACAGTACTGCGAAGATAGTAAAGAAGTAACGTTTATGTGAAACACAGCACCATGTTGCAGCTTATTTTCTTTAATAAAAGGTATTTATTCCAAAATGGTTCGAACTAGAAAGAGACAATTTCCATAAATTGTTGTTTTTTATTTAATGTCATTTGGAAAACATCTTATGTCCTCAGCCTTCTGAGAAACTTTTCTAACAGATTCTTTTGAAGTACAAATTAAACTTTTGACTCTTTCTTCAAAACAAGATCTATCTCAAGCAATCAGTCACTGTTTCTAAGTTTTCAAATGCTAAATAGATCATCTACTGACACTTTTTTTAAAAAATGAGAATTAAGCAGATACGGTGTCACTATTTTCAATCCTCACTTTTTCCTCTCTCTAAAGATTTAGATTTGGTCATGTAATTTCTCCGATATTCACTTATTTTTATGTGCTTATTTGGAAGCAGAATTTATTCAAAGTCTTAGAACTTCCCTGCTGGTGTTTTTCCACTTTGATTTTTAAAAAGTTGGAGATACCAAAAGTATATCAGGATAGCAACAAACATTACATTTTTCAAAATTCATGGAACTGCACTTAAATTTGGAGTTTAGCTTGTAACTCTGTTGCAGCTCTCTTGTTCTTAGCTGCTCCTACTTGAGAACTCAGAATTCATTTGCTATGCTGTAGGTTAGTATTTCTGGAACAGACATGTTTGACTGCTTACTTGTTAAGACCACTGCGTTGTCCGAAGGAGAAATTGACAACTCCGCGACATCTTCCTCATTTTTCACAGGTGAGTAGCGCACCAGGAAGTTGGTCAAATCAATGGATGGGGGTGGGGCCCAGGTGACCCGCATAGTGTCTGGACCAATGTTGGTGAATCGCAGGTCAGTAGGAGGAGGGACAGCTGGTTTCAAATAAGAAGGAAGACTTAGTTAAGGTAATCTTAAAATTCAAGTTAACAAAACAGCTGGAAAGGTAAAACCAATATTTCATGCATAAAGGAAACAGAGTCATAATCATGCAAAATGGTCTAATATAAATCTAATCTAAATCATAGTGTACTACTGTTAAAAATGAAACACTACACAGTACTGTTAGGCCCCTTTAACCTTTCTGCCATCATCGATATATTTTAAAAAATAATTTTAATCTACTATAAAATACGTTGATTTTAGATACATTACGAATACCACAGAAGATTATTTTATCCCAGGCTGAAGAGGCTTAAGTTGCCACACAGCAAAGAGAAACATAGCAGTACTTTCCAAAGAAACACATGCACACCGACAAAAAGAGAATAGGATCCTAAATTTCCCCCCGTGAGGAGATGTCTACAGCTACTGGCATAGCTACAATTCTATTCAGTGAATTCTACTTACAAGTGAAAAGGGTTCATGCAAATTGGTTCTCAGCGTGTTTCTTCCCATGCAGGGCAGAGAACCTTTAAAATGTTGCATGCTTGTCCCCAGACTGTGGTTAAAGAGGTGTTTCTTTCCCTCATGATAGCAATAAAACCTAGAATGTTCCAAAATTTTTCTCCTACTTCAAAACACCCTCCATCCATTCTACCCTAAATTTTGATGGGTTTTTACTCAGCTACAAAGAGGCAACATGGTAGAGTTTATCAAAGGGTTGAAGGAAGAGCATAATGGTACATTTGGAAGTATATTTCTTATAATTAACTGGTGCTCATTATACAATTGGGCATTCCTGTTAGATTTTTTTTAAATGTCTAGGTCTGCAAATTTAATTCATCTTAGCTTTTTTATATTTAATAAGCCAGATATCTATATTTATCTAGCTTTACATATATTTGTGGTTTAAATGAAAGTGCACTTAAAACTACTTGCATATGTTTTTAATCCAGTCCGTTAAGCATACGCACTTGATTCCTCATCTCCCAATCCATCCTGTCTTAATCTTCAGCCAATTGCTATTTTCTCCCCTGAAACATCCGTATTTAACCAAAGTAACTGGTGGCAGCATGCAACACCATCCATGTCTCAAACACAGAAGTTTTCAAAATTCACCCGTTTGCTGTGTCAGTGTAGTAGGGGCACTCTCTCCGCCATTAATGAGAGTGATAACGCTGATATCATAGTCAATGCCCGGCTCCAGCCCTGTGACTGTGTAGTATCCTACTGAGGAGTCCACAAAATCTTCAAAAATAGGGATACCTTCTCCTGCCGCAACTACTGTGATGCGGTACCCAATAATGGTGGAAGAGTTTAGCGGGGTCCACCTCAGGCCGATGCTTGAATCGGTTATATCAACAAAGCTTAGGTCAGTGAGTTGGGGCACCTCTATTGAGTTACAAAGCAAAGAGGGGGCAAAAGAAAAATAGAAGCAAAAAAAAGAGGAAAAAATAAAGCAGTGTATATCAGGTTACCAGTAGTAAATTTGATGGAATGTTAAAGCAATGATGGTAATATGCGATCCGTTTCAAATGCTCTGAAAAGACTTCCTAAACATCATGAATAGTTTGCTTCCCTGGGAGAGCAAAACAAGTTACAATATTCTTTCAGGGATTTTCTTGCATTTTGAAAATATCCCTACACAGCACCGTCTGAACTTCTCAATTTTCTGAAAATCATAGGCCCACTTAGGATGTCAAAGCCATTCCTAGAATCTAAATATAATATCTGCAGTAAGTATGAGCAATGTTTTAAAAAATCCAAAACTGTTTTAGTAGGAAAATAAAAGCTTGCATGAAGAAGGTTAAAAAAAAATCAATGGCCATGAACTGTTTTTATTTTCTCCCATACAAAACTCATGACAACATCATGGCCATAACGCTAATGCATTATGAGTATATGGTACGAAATGTGCCAAAAGCACATTCAGGCCAAACACAGACAGGCCTGAGTTCAAGGCTATTGTCAATATTTTGTTTAATTCATAATCAAAGTTATTTGATTAGCATTAGTAAAAGCATTCTGCCAAATAGTACAAAGGGAAATATAATCTGTCCAATGCTTTCATTCTGATAAAATCCCATTTTGGACAAACAACAAACCTATCCCTAGATAGGCCTTTGTAGCGTTGTCTTTCAAGCCACAAGAAAGAACACCCTGAAGGTGTGGCCTTTGCTTCTTTTATTTTTTTCCAATTAAAAAAAAAAAGGATTTGAAACTGCAAGATGAAGAATTGGACGTATCAACCAAATGCTATTTCAGTGCTCACATATGGAGACAAAACTACTTAATAGAACAGCTGTTGAAAATTGATATGGACTGCAAAATCGGGCACAAATGTACCAATGGGCTGCATTTACCATATTACTTTTAGCCTGTCAATACTGAGTACAGACACATGACAGCGTTTTAGTAATATTTCCACGTGAGCAGACAGTAGAGTTAAAGCAGCGGCTGCCGCTCCATTACATACCCGTGGCAACAAACAGCATCCCAGTGAAGCACAGACAGTGAAGCAGTGTTAACAGCAAGCGTTTGTCCAAACAGTTGCTTTGACTTCATGGTTTTGGAGAGTGTGGTTGGGAAGTCAGAATTAAATCCCAAATATATTTGACACCCTCAACCATCTGGGGATTAAGACGCTAATCCCCACTCTTACTGAAAGTGCCACTCTGAGGATAACAGCTTATTTTCCTATTACCTGGGATGATGGTATCAGAGATAGGGACACTTTCCTTGTCATCTTTGACAGTGTACACACTGACATTGTACTCCAGGCCAGGACTCAGGTTTTCAAAAGTGCAGGAATTCTGATCGGCGTGGACCACTTCTTCCAATGAATATCCCTGCTGGCCGTTTGTAGGGGTGGTGGTAATTCTATAGCCAGTGATGTCTGGAGGAAACAGAAAGGAGGGAGTCACTACACAGAGCACTTGTGACTCAGAATGTGTTTAACTAGACTCCAATGATGGACCCACAAAGGGGAATGGAAAAAGGACCTGGTATTTATTGAGGACTCACTGTCTGTCACTCCACGCTTGCAACAACCCTTGCAGACAGTACTAAGACCCTCAATTTTAAAAAAGGCTGTCCTGTCTCTAAATCGCACGCTTCCTCTACCACTCTAGACCGCCTTTCCTTAGTGGATCATCTGAGGACAGCCGAGGAATATTCCATTCTACCTGCCCAATATGGATTCACTCTCAACCTCAAGCGCATTTCCCCAAAGAGGGCTCTCCTAATTTAAAAGGGCAGAACCTCTGGGATTTACAGGAAGACAATCAAGACAGAAGAAAATGTGAAAAATAAAAGTGGTAGTATTTATTCTTGAAAGAATACTAATTGTTGAAGATTTCAGGAATCATAGGAATTGGTCAGTAAACAAGTTGAGGGGGAGGAGAGAGACATTCAAATAAAAACAGTGACGACTAGAGATCTGCAGGGCCAGAATAAAAGTAAGATGAGAAAGTAAGTTAAACTTTCTAAAGGGCAAGAAAATGATGGTATAAGTTTTGTCATTAGGAACAGGGGGAACACTAAAGTGCTATAAACAAGGAAATACAACTGGATGAGAAATAAACATTTAGATCATTAGATTTGTGAGTGCCCATCCAATGGGCAGGCTAGGCCATGGACACCAGATATTATTGGCCCAGCTGCTAACAAGTGTGACATGTGCCAATTTAAAGTTTCAAATTCAGAGCAACTCAGCTGGAAATAGTGTAACTTTGGCTTGAACTCTGTTTCTACAGATAACGAAAACTTCACCCAAATCACTCTATTTTAGAGAGAGATTAAAAAGGATTATTTTAAGCTATTCATAGCTTTATTCTGTGTGATTGTAGACATTGATCAGATTTAGTGAAAACTGACTTAACTGTGTACCCAAGCAAAAATAAGAACTGTATTAAATTTTTTTTTACAAAAAATTTATAATTATTTTAGCAGTAACATTATAAATAGTTAAATAACAACCTAAATATATCCCTTAAATTAAGAAGTATAGTTGATAAGGATACAATCAACATTAGTAAAACTTCTGTTTTGCTTAATTTAGAATTTTCTCAATAATAAGCACTGTTATATCTCAAAAATGATTCCCCAAAACAATTATATTTTAACATATATTTCTCATCTAAAGAGACTTTCCATGTGGTTTGGCAAAGGTAATGAAGATCTAAAATTTCCTGTTATTGCTGTAGTACATCATGCTGCTTGAATATTGTTACAGCTATCTTTTATACATTTTACCATTTTATAAATAATGTTCAATATGTGTGAACAAGGAGTTTAGACAAAAGCTTCATTTAAAGCTTTAAAAATAGTCATGGAACCCCTTCACCAAATTTCTCAGTATGTATAGAGTATAAGTGAAAACAAAACAAAACAAAAAACCCCAAACAAAAACAATGAAGTCCCAAACATGTGATGCTGGGTGTGAGAAGGAGACTAACAACTTATAATCCCACTTTTGTAATATTTAAAATATGTGACTATGGGTAGGTCAATTTTTCCTGAGTCTCAGTTTTCTCAGTCTTTAAAATGAAGGTATTTCTGCTTTTTATCACCCTTGGATTTTTGTGGAACAATTCATGACAGAATGTTCCTAAAACTTCAGGAAATAATAAACTTAGGATCTATAACAATTTACAAAAGGGAAATTATGTAGTATGACTTCAGCCATTTATTTGGCAATTTTTAATACACTGAGCAAAAGGCACCTTCCAGAATGCTTTTCCCCAGTCCTCGAACAGCTCGTCTGGGTCTGCCTTTTCCCCACAGACTAGTGCGTGATTGTTCCCTTTCCTGTGATTTAAGTAAATGTGAATTAACACACCCTGCATATGTTGTTTTATGATGTACATCATATGCTCCTGTACTTTTCATAGAGAGTTGGGTACTTGTAATTCAGATTCTTTCTCTGAAAAGAACACAGTTTCTAAAAACTTTGCCTTGGGAAAGTATTGCATATGTTTGCCCTCTGACACATCCCAGGCCTACCTGGCGTGGTGCTCCTCTCCCAGGAAACTGTAAGCACTCCAGTGTCAGGGTTTGCATCCAGGTGCAAGTTTGTTGGTGGAGACAATGCTATGCAGAAAAAAAAAATTCTTAAATTCAAAGTTAAGGCTAACACAAAGCTCTTGGCCTGTGAAATG
Source organism: Cheirogaleus medius (assembly GCA_008086735.1). Classification (NCBI taxonomy): domain Eukaryota; kingdom Metazoa; phylum Chordata; class Mammalia; order Primates; family Cheirogaleidae; genus Cheirogaleus; species Cheirogaleus medius. The sequence continues at coordinate 53,283,855 of VBSM01001562.1, forward strand.
TTTCCTTCCTTCTTCCTTTCTTCCTTCCTTCCTTCCTTCCTTCCTTCCTTCCTTTCCTCCCTCCCTCCTTCCTTCTTTCCTTCCTTCCTTCCCCTCTCTTTTTCCCTCCCTCCCTCCCTTCCTTCTTTTCTTTCAGTATCAGTAAAAATATATGAAAACATGATGAATAGCCATTCTGTGACACAGAATTTTTTATGATTAATGATTTTACAATACTGTTAAAATTGTTTCCGTCTTGCCAGTTCATCAATCTTCTCAACACGGAAAGAACATGTCTGATACCGTGGAATATATGGCATGAGCTGCACCTGCTACGCCAAAGTTAGAAATGCGCACAATAGAAGTGGGGGTGAGATATTTCCCCGGTGCCATTCTCATAAGTAAAAAGTGATATTGATATTATCTTTTTTCAAAAAGTGGAACAGTTTTAAAAAAAACTAAAAGAAGAGGGAGAAAGAACTCTTCTTACGTGTGACCACTCTGCTAACAATTGGCGGGTCTCTTTCTTGCCCGTCTCTCAGGACTTGGATGGTATAGACATATTCCACGCCTGGAGTCAAGCCAGACACAACGATGCTTCCCGAGTCTGAAGTCACTTCTCTTGGTGCTTCTCCTCCCTGGCTTGGTCGTACACCCAGCTAAAAAATGCAAAGCAAAATAAACATGAAGGACAAATATTTCCAGAGTTGCATTACTGCTAGGAGGCTGTGGTTATGCTTTAAATAATGTGACCTTCTTAGAAACTGCACAATGTACTTATATTAGAAATTGCATTGGGGACTTATTTTAACTTTATTATATGCTTTAGCTGGAAATTCCCTCTGCTGGGAGCAAGGATAGGAGAGGTATCTTCCAAACTGCATTAAGGAGGCTTGTCATAGAAGGTTCCAGAGAAATGTCATTACATACTGTTTTGTTTGATAAAGAATCCCCTGGAACAAACCAGAAGTACACAGGTGCTTTGGGCCACATGGTAGTTCATTTCTATTTCTTTGTGCTGGAAGGAATCTCCTAGCTCTCTCTTTAATGAGTTATTAACATTCAATTCACTTTTAGTTTCCATTTAAAGGTACCAGCCCCTGTAGTGCTTTGTACTGCAAAAATACACCTTTTGAAGAAATATGTGCATAGCTTGAACTGCAGGGGGATAAGTTACAAAAGAAGAATGAGAACGAATGTGCTCGTAATTTAAAATCCTTTTAAGATTCTATTTCAAAAACCTAGGTAACACTGTGTCATCAAATAGTGTCCAACTCTAGACATATCCTTCATACATTATAGGGCTTCTGAAAGTCAGAATTAAGGGAAATTTAAAAGATATACTGGCAATCTTCAAAAGGGTTTCTCTATATTTAAGTAGCATAATCATCGATATGGCCATTTACATATCTCAAAAATGAAGTGATCTTTGGTATATTTTTTTTAAACAAACAACCATGAGGATTTAGTTTTGATTTTCATTCATAATAAATAATATTTCTCTCTCCACACTCTAAATGCCAATGAAACAAATTGTTTTAAACATATTCATTTGTATTCATCACTTCCGTAATATCATTACTTTAAAGAACATGAATCCAGATATCCACAGGGAAGACCTTAATCTTAACTTCTATTAAGAGATTCAGCCGCAGGCCTTTGAACAGTTGGAGATAAAACTGATTGGATGAAAATGTGATTTTTAAGTGACTCTGTGTTTAATTGGTCTCCGTAAATTGGCTTTTGTGAACTTGTTCACACCCATTTAGAACAACACATCAAATGGAGTTTTCCTATATTTTTTAAATGTCGTTCCCTAGGAGAAAGGATAGAGAAAATAAGATAACAACAACTAACAGCTCTGTGCTTATGTTTTATCCTTTGCAAAGCACTTTCACAGTCCATCCACCCTTCCAGCAATTCAGTGAGGTCACCAGGGCAGAAGTATTGTTAGGCCCTGGCATTGTGTCAAAGAGGTAAGAAAAGCAGGTAACAGAACCCAGGGCTCCCGACTTTTGACCTTTCTGTCTCTACCGTATCCAGAAGAAACATGAGGGCACCTCAGGGCCGTATTGCAAGAGGTTAGGAACATCTGCAACTTACCTTAAAACCAATCCTCGGAGCAGGTGTCCATGTGATCACAATGGTTGTCTCGGTCACCTCAGTGTTGTAAGGAGGGATGGAGCTCTGAGGCTGCACTGTGAGATGGGATCAAGGCATGTGTTCAAACCTTGGACTCACAGATGATTGCATAGAATAGAGGCAAGTATTTTTACTGAGAACCTCAACTTAACCAACCAGTGGATAGAAAATGTCACATAAGTTCCTTCATTGGGTGAGAATTTGGAGAAGATCAGGGCTTCTGAATCTTTAAAGTGCCACACGAATCATCTGGGAGCTGGCTAAAATGCAGGTTCTGATTCTATATGTACAATACGGGGGTAGGGAGTTTGCACTTCTCACAATCTCACAGTTAATGACCTCAAAGGAGAGGTCCTTTTCAATGCAATTATAGAATTCAATTTGTGTGTTTCCATCATCATCGGGACTTAAGTTTGGTGACAATAAATTTTCCTGTATTGTCAATATAAAGTCCCTTGTGAAATGGAAAGGTCACCACAGACCGATTATCATTTTGTTTCTTAATCATTAATTTAAGAACAATGATTAAATTATAGATGGTGATCTAAGAACAGCTTTATGCTGAATTAGTCCATAATGATGGCCAATTATTTTTGGTTACAATAAGAGATGCTATTTAAAAGTCAATCAAAATCTGCCACCAAGGATGCACTTTAAATTCTAGAGATTTATTCCTTAAATATGTAGTTATTCATTAATAATAACACATACTGCTAAGATTTAGTGTTTTACCACCAGAATCAGGAATTATAACAAAAGTTTATTTTGCATTTTTTAGGATTCCTACACCACCGTTTTTCTCTTAGTGAAATTATTACTTTAAAAAAAGAAAAGATTTGTTTCCAGGTTTCAGCACCATAAGAAAAAAAGAGACAGAAAAAGAAAACAAAGAAAGAAAGAAAGAAAGGGAAAGAAAGAGAGACAAAAGGAAGAAAAAAGAGCATGTATATACAAAGTTAAAATAGAGATTCCCAACAACCTTGCAACTCTTATTATACATTTAGAAACGGGAGGTCTCAGAAGCCAAGATATTTGAACTGAGTGAGTTAAGTTCAAGGATTTCAAGTGTGTTAATAGCCTTGGTTACATGTTGGATGCCATCACAATTCCCTCCTCTTTACATCCCACCCAAGTTCTGTTCCCATTGGGAAAATCTACTGAATACATGTATATTAAATTATGAATGGCTGGTAAGATGAAGAGTTAGTCTCCAGAGTTATGCAAACAGAGATTAAAAAGTCTTCAGGTTCCAGTCTCTACTCAGCTCCATTTTTTCTTTTTTTTTTTTTTTTTTTTTTTTGTCACATGGGAGTTTAGGTTCAACATTGCAATTCTTCCATTTTTTTTTCCAGTCTGGATTTTAATTGTTTCTTTTTTTAAATTTTTTTTGTAGAGATAGGATCTTGCTATGTTGCCTAGGCTGGTCTCAAATTCCTGGCCTCAAGAGATCCTCCTGCCTCAGCCTCCCAAAGTGCTGAGATTACAGGCATGAGTCACTGTGCCTAGCCTAATTTTTATTTTTCCTCTTAAAATACTATGTGAAAAAAAGTGAAATTTGTGCATGGGCCACTTCATAATGACTGCTCTAATGGCTGAATTGAAGAACTACCAGTTTAGTGTGCTGTTTTGCAAGCATGTTATTATTTTGATGGCGTGTTGGGGGAAGTAGGCTGGATGACTCTTGGTGCCTTTCAGTGACTTTGAAATCATATACCACTTAGCTGCTGCTGACTTTGCCAAAATGCCATGGCCAGCCCTGTGTGACCATTTTTAAGGGCCCACAAGAAGCAATTCAGAGAACAGTCAGTTTCTTTCACTGGACCTCTGCAAAAGCCACAACTTTTTCACAAATTACATTCTCCTCAACTGTCCTTAAGGTTAGGCACTTTTTATTGCTTCAGCAAGCCAGCCAGAGTCTTCCCAAGTTTAAGATGAGGCTCTCTGCCTGGGAAGACCATTATGGGAAAATCACCAAACCACAAACCCACAAACTGATGTCAAAATAAGGATGTGACTGTGTGACCTATGGGAAGTCTCATTCGATGAACAACAGCCTGGCTGTTAAACAAAATTTGTCCTATCAATACAGAAATAAGTTGAATTTTCCTCAGAAACAGCGTCCCCCCGCCCCAACTTTTCTCACATTTGTGCTTAAGAATTTAGCACAAGTTATAAAACTCAGGAAAGTTATTCCCAGAATTCAGCTTTAGTAAGACAGTAAAAAGCTACAGAAACTTAAAGTAATTTCAAAAACATGCGAGCCCTGCTGATGTTTACAGCCTTAGGGAGTACTTAAAGTTCAAATGAAGTTGGAGAACTCATTGGCTCTCCAACTGCTTACATTGGATTATTTAAAGCTAAGCTTGGTGGAGCTGTTTTTGTTATCATTCATTCCTCAATCAATCATCTATTCAACAAATAGTTTTGGAAAGTACACTATGTGCCAGTCACTATGTTAACCTTTATCTAATAAAATGAGTCTTGACTATCAGTACTAAAGTACTGATTCAAGTATAATTATATTTTATATAAATGTACTATGCAGAGCATAAAATAATGCATCCAATATTATCAGTTTCCAAAAGTACTTGAAATATCTTATATTGACCCCCACCTTCCACTTAATTATTGTTAGCATCATTTAAAATGCTTTTTTCTTTTTATAAGCACTCTATTCAACAATAGAAACTACATGAAATACGTCTTATATTAAGGGATGAAAAAGACAACTATGTAATTCTACATTTTCAGTAAAAAGGCATCTACTAAAAGGGCACATTCACTGAAATCTCCATTCTAATTCAGTGAAGGACCGCTACAAGAAATGGATACTTACAAAAAAATAGAAATACATTAATTATATAAGAGTAAATTTTAGATTATCTCAGAATTATGCAACATGAAACAGCAAAAATTTAAGGTAAACTTACTGACAAAGTAAAAGCAGATTATTTGCTTACGATTAACAATTACTCAGGAAAAAGCCTTCATGGGTCAAACTTTATACAGCAAATTTAAATGAAAATAAATTTTTGGTAAATTATGAATTTTTATGGGGAAAATTTATAGATAATTTTCATTGGGAAAAAAATTTCATAGTTATTTCCAAACTAATCTCGTATTTGTATTGACTTTTTGAATGCTTTTTAAAATCCATATTTCTAAATTAGTCAAAGAGTAAGATTTGTTGAAAGCTCTTGGAAAATTGCAAACTAGTCCATGGTTGCAATATATGCTGAAAAACGTGCTTATGTTAGGTGCTTTCATAATTCAAAATGTCGAGTTGAAAATAACAAATAATGTTCAGCTGAAAATAAAGAGTCTCATAATTCTTTGTAATGTAAATGGATGTATTTAATAGTAATCGGTTTGTGAATAGAGGCCTTCATTGTGATGTAGATATGTAGGAGATTTAAGACCACTTCCTTTAAAATGCTGAGCAAAAGGACAGACACGACCAAAAGTTATTGTTAGTATTTTTCTCCTCTGTGGATTTCAAGAGTAATTTAAGAGAAAAAGCTATTCTGTTGTGCAGAATTACTTTAATCTTCTGCGGCCAACACTCCACCAACGATAAAGAAATCATTTCCTTGGCTTCTTGTTCTACCAGTTGGTTTCCATTCAATCTGCAGATGTTTTCTAATCTGCATATACGGTAATCACTCAGTGTCAGAAGTCCAGGATGTAGATAAACTCGCTTATTTTTTCTTGCCTTAATTACTATTTGGTAAATTCCTTTATTACAATAGAATTTAATTTTCTAACAACAGAATGCTTTAAACCCACGTTACTCAAAGTACTGGTTGGCCCCAGAAGAAATAAGGAGCTTGGCAATGTATGCAAATGAATACACTGCTTCCTTCATCAAGAAAATCTGGCTTCAAAAAAATTATCAGCTGAACTAAACAGTATGCTTTTTGATTTATATTCCGGCACAAGCTCCTTCTCTTGTTGCAGACCGGGTAGCAAAACAATTCATGGACTAGCAACCAGTCCATGGAGTACACTTTTAGAATTACTGCTTTAAATTATGTACTAACTTTTAAAATTTAATTTTTTTAAAAAAAAATGAAGAATAGAGAATGTCAATATAGTCAAGGACCTATTAGTAAGAAAAGGCATTTAAATTTTGACTTACGGGTGGTAAAGACTCCAGTGACTTTGGGGCTCTGTTGGTTGCCCTTCACAGCGACGAGGGTCACAGTGTACTCAGACGCAGGCTGCAGGTTCCTCACTGGGTACCTCGAAGCAGAGGGTCCCACGTTGTATTGCTTGGGCTGGCCGCCTCGTGTAGGGCCCACAGTCAGCCGGTACCCTGCTATCCGGGCCCGAGGAGGAGTCCATGTCACCAGGACGCTAGTGTCCGTTTCATTGATAAACTGGAGGTTACTGGGAGCATCCAGTTCTAGGAAAAAAAATGAAACATGTCAAGACATACTTAGGTCATAATTATTACACTAACATCCTAAAGCTTGAATGAATATTCTGAGTTTTTTCTCCTGAAGGTTGAAACTAAGTAAAAGTCAAAGCCCTGGAAAAACTGGGCTGTTAAGAGATTGAGTGCTACATAGAACTTTGCCAAAACTCTGTCAGTTATGAGAGATTGCAGAACTTTTTGCTAGACTATGTTCCTTCAAAAAGTCAAATTTTCCAGCAAGACTTTCCCATCACTCCCAGAAATTATAGTTACCTTATAGTGATGGTATTTTTTTTTAAAAAAAAAGGCAAAAGAAATACATCTGAACCCCATAATTTGCACTGAGACAAACGGGTTAAGGAAAGAGGGCTAAGCCTACTAAAATGAGGGCAAGAAGAAGCTCCACATGGATCAAAAGCAATAGTCTATACACTTATTAAATAAACAGTCCTTTGCTGGAGAAATAAAAGTTATTTTCACATGGTTCAGATTAGACAACAGTTACAATAATTATAACATAGAACCTCAGATTCATGATAGGACACTGGTGAGTTTGCATTATCAGAAAGAATCACATCAATTATGGCCTTTCTTCTTAGAATCTCTTAAGTTCTCCTCTCTTACTGCCCTTCCATTGGTGCATGTATTTTGAAAATGGGTTATCACTTAGTATCCATAGAGCTTGTCTGAGTTTTATTTTCAAGTTTAATGAACTTTATGTTCATTCTATGTTCCCTTATTGGCTGGGCATTCCCCTCTTTCTAAGCCGTCCACCTGGGAGTGAATGGCATGCTGCCCTTCAGCCCAGGTTGGAAGTGAGGGTGGAGAATTGGGTGGGGAGGCGAACTCGAGAGCAGGACCTACTGGTTGTCTGTTCCGCAGTCAGAGGCTTGCTCTCCCTCCCGTGGTTCACCGCAAAGACTTTGAAGTAATAGGTGACCCCGGGGGACAGCCCGGTGACTTCCGCAAAGGTGTTCCTGCTGATGGGCAGCCTCTGCCCGTGCTCCCCAGGCAGGTTGACGGGGATGACATCCACGCGATAGCCTGTCACTGCACTGTCTGGGGGTGTCCACATGATGGTGACCTTCACATCCGTCACTTCCACAAACTGCAGGTCCCTGGGAGGGGGCACTTTATCTAACAGACAAGAGTAAACTGGTCATTCACAATTCCTGCTGAAGACTATTTTTTAAAGAGCCGGTTTCTCGGATGTTTTAGGCAGTTCATAGAGCCTCTCATTCCAGAGCTATGCTAAGTTTCGTCTCTAAACCAGAGAATATGCTTTTTTTGCATATATTTTCATGGTTCCATGAAGGAACTTTATGGTATCAATTTTTAATCAGAAAGGCTTTGATAAGTTCCTTATGACATTTTAGCTGAATTCCCTTAATTTAGGGGAAAACTAATACTTGATTAGACTCAAGATTACTTGAATGTAGGAGCTGTTGACAGAGACCACACAGCCCTCCCTCAGGGACAATGCTTCCAGTCCTCCCAGGAGGCTAAGAGAATGAATGCAATCCAAAAACAGCTTTGTTCTCCAACAGAAGGCAGGTTAAAGATGTTACCTGGTCAAGCCCTAAGAGATAAGATACCCTGGAAAGTGTCTTTTTCAAAGTTACCTGCCCGGGGTACTCCAGTGGTTTCCTGCTGGATGAAAACCGGAGTACTTTCTTGATTTTCTTCCACGGCATAGATGGTGATGTTATACTGGACACCAGGTTGCAAGTCACTGAGGGTAACGGAGCTGGCAGTGTCGGGAAGGTTGAGTTCTGTGCTGCTGCCTTCTACTGATGGTGAATAGACGATTCTGTATCCTACAGATTCGCAGGAAAAAGTAAGACATACTGGTTTTAGGAAACAGAGGCTTACAAAAAATCATAAATCCTCCCTTTTCTAATAGCTCTTATCATCTTGCTTGATTAGCTAAGAGCTAGTGATTCTTTTTTACTCTTTTAATATTGCCACTTCTTATAATAATGATTATTCAGCATGAAGATAAAATAAGAACACTCGTGCAAAGCTTTTTAGTAATAAATATCATCCTTGAAGACCCAAGATCCTTCATAAATGTCAATTAGAGAAATCATTAGGTGAAAATATTCAGGTTAAACTGATTTCTCCTCTTTGAGCGCTAGATGATGGAAGCAATTCATGAAGCAGCCTAAGCGCAGAGTTGTCGAGCACTGTCTGTGTCTTCTTTTAGCAACTTCGTTGATGAGGCAGTTGAGTCACCTAAGAAAGCAATTCAGCTACCTCTTTAAGAATAAATCTTAGAGCAAGGTTTTCAGGAAAATCACACTTCTCCAACCCTGAAAATGCTTGCTTTAAAGTGCCAATGAGGTGGCATTTTACAAGTTGTATGTGTGTTGTGGTGTGTATGTGTGTGTGTATGTAAAGAAGTTGGTTAGCTGGTTAGAGGGGAAACGATGTGTAGGAAATGGGGCTGGAAGACTTGAATGCAATCACATACACATACACGTCTCTGATAATTCTAAGGGAGATTTGAAGTGGCATGCTGGTCTATAGTCAGAATTCGCTCCCTCCCCAGCTGTGGCATTAAGATTCGCACAGCAGCCCAAGAAGAAAGAGGCTAAGCTGACCTGTGATGGGAGCCTGGGGTTTGCTCCAGCGAACGACAATCGAGGTGTCATCAACCTGGTCCACGGTCGGGTCAGGAGGAGCGTCGGGTGCTAACAAAGAGAGAACGGAAGAAGGGAGGTGATGGTCAGGAAATGTTGCTACAGGCCTGTGTTTGCCAGAAAAAGATTCTTTTGACACCATGTAGTACACGTTTACCTGTTGTCTGGGAAGTCGACAAAATCAAACTCTGCTCCCCTTCTTGGGATATCTGATAGACGTTTACAATGTATTTCCGGCCAGGAAGCAGGTCAGGGATGTTCACAGAAGTGGCTGTGCTTGGAAGATCTTTAAAACAAAGAGAAAAGGTGACTAAACCAATCCCTCCAATGACTCCACAGCTTATAAGAAGGATATTTGAAGAGCTATATATTCATAGGGGAAAAAAAGACTAGAAGGAAATGTGCTAATAGATAATCAGCAATTATCAATACACTGTGGGGATAATCCCTCTTCTTCTACTACTGCTGCTTCTTCTCCTCTTCCTCCTCCTCCCTCTCCTCCTTTCTTTTCATTTTCCTTTTTTTCTCTGAAGATATATAATTTTTATAATCTACACCCCCCAAATTTTTACAAAGAGCTCTCTATAGTTAGAATTCAGGGGTAGTGGTTATGGAGAAGATGATGAAGTGGGGGTGGATGGGATATTCTTTTTCTTGATCTAGGAGCTGGTCCCATTGTGTGTTCACTCTTTAAAAATTCACTGAACTCAGTTCTTATGATTGCTGCACGTGTCAGTATATACGTTATACTACAACAAAGTCTTGTAAAGGCCCCCAGGCATGAGAATTTAAAAGGCTTGAATGAGGGTCTGTGATCACACTGTCAGCTGCAGTCCTCACCCTGGCAATTTTCAATAGTTCCATGGAGAAAAAAGCTTCTGTGGAAGGGACCCGTGCCCAGGCAAATGCATAATGCGGCTCCCATCAGAGATCAGGAACACGTGAGGGAGGCTCAGGAAAAACCCTGCAAGTCCTAGAAAGGGTCAGTCCCTTCCCTTCCTCATACCAGAGGGTGGTTTGCTCAGTCTGAGGTGTGAACTGGTTCCAAACCACAGAGACCACGTTTCCGGAGGCCCCCTTCCAAGGAGGATTTACCAGCAGCCACCCCAAACCTGCCACGAGCGACACATTTAGCTTACCGAGGTACTGTGGCTCGTCTCCCTCCTCACTCAGCTCGTACTCCACCCGGAATCCTGACACGGTGTCGGAAGCTGAGACCCAGGAGACCACAAAGCTGCTGGCTGTGATTTCAGTCACAGATTCAGAAGTGGCCACAACGGGAGAAAGGGGTGTTGTCTCTCCTGTCACGGTGTTGCCTAGAGAGTCGCGGAAAGGGGAAAGCGCGCCTTCAGCCACTGAGAAAATTTACCACCCCCATCTGCAAATATCATTTTTTTTTTAAATGTTGGTGCCATTCATGGAAGAATATGAATTGAGAAGGAAAGCCCTCCCTGAGGAGAGCCCAACTCTGAGAAACTCAGGTGTGGACGTGAGGACGGCTGGGTACATACTGGTCACGGGTGTGCTCGTGCTGGTGGTGGTGAAGTCGAAGCGAGTCACTTCTCTGTGGCCGTACTGCTGGATGCTGATCAGCTGGCCCTCATAGATCATACCTGGCTTCAGGCCTTTGATGGTGTAGGAGTTTAAGTGGCCCGGAATGGTGGCTTCCTTCCAACCACCTACAGAATTTTTCTGAAAATTTGAATTAAAAAAAAAAATCACACCAATGTTTACAAGGGTGAACCTTTTAGAGATGATGTTCAGCAATCTTCAAAGAAGAATGAGCGACCTATGCAGCTCCATTGTGGAGGAAAATCATGGAAAACTGGAATCATAATGGTATTATTGCTCCCATTTTACAGATGGAGAAACAAAGTCAAGTGACATGTCCAAGGTTACATAATTGTGGACATTGGGCAACCTTCACTTCTGCCAGGTTAATTATTTTATACTAGTTACATAATATAATGAAACTAAGCTTTGCCTTCCCCAATGTCTTCATTTCTACAATGAACAGAGATATATTCCTTTCTGAACTTGGAAAATGCTGCATATTCTATCTTTTAACTAGGTGGGATACAATTCAAGTTTCTTGCCTTGCAGAAACATTCAAAGGCATAATTTTGCTTTGTGACTCAGTTCCTAGGACCATAACATACTAGGTACAACCCGTCTGGTTTTGCGATTTATTCTTGGATATGAACTACCCCATCAGAAGTGGTTAGCCAACTTTGGACAAGACTGCAGAAAAATGCAATTTCAGTTTATTTAATCTTTCCTTCCAGTTTACATTTCACATCCTGTCCAACTTCATTAATATGTCATGAATCACAAAACTCAGTGCAATAAAATTTGTGGGAAAGAAACATCCTTACTTCAGACAAGATGAGACCCTTTTAAGTGTAAATATTTGAAACTAATGTAAGTCAAAATATGTTTTTTATGCCCAGTGATTTTTTTTAATTACCCAATCGACCAATTCCTCTATAATTCAAATCCTCAAATGTCCATTTATATTTTTGGAATAAATGAAAACAATCCTAGTACTCTTTAAATTTAAATTTTAACTCAAATAAACTATGAAAAAACTTTAAAATTAGTTATTATAGTTAGCTCAAATTTAGTGATAAACCTTTTATTCAATGTGAGCTTTTTTGGTTAGCTATCAGAAGAAAATAACAGAAAATAAACTCTCAGATGGCATACATTAAGGAAAAACCTGTACTTTTTTAATTATTAGAAAATCTCAAAGAAATTCTTCACTGTCACTCTTTGAAGACTTTCCAATTCAATGTATGTTTTGTACCTACTTGTAAGGGTCCCCTATTGCAATGGTCTCACAAAACACTTCAGAGTTAAGTTTAAAGTAAATAAAATTGGTGATGAGATAAAAAGATGAGTGACAAAGTGTTGGAGGGGAAAATGCATTGACGCCATTGATTTATATCACTAGATATCAAGTTCTGCAAATGGCCACTCAATATACTATATGAACATTACAAAATAAAAAAAGAATAATTTTTTTTCCATTCACCATTTGTTAAGCAGGTATGACAGGCACTAAACCATTCTAGGCTCTAGAGCAGGCGTCCTCAAACTATGGCCACATGTGGCCCACCAAGGACATTTATCCAACCCGCTGGGTATTTTTGCTGCCGCTACCTGTTCTGCTTAGCAGCCGACTCGTCCCGGGCCCACAGTGCGCATGTGTGGAATGTGCGCCGCACTCTGCAAAGGCCCTCCAACGGTCTGAGGGACAGTGAACTGGCCCCCTGTTTAAAAAGTTTGAGGACCCCTGCTAGAGAGACAGCATTGAGCAAATGAGACAGACACAGTCCCCTCTCTAAGAGAGGTTGTTTCTATATTCCATTCTTCTGGTCTTGCCTCCATATATAGACAACATGCGTATACCTCTGTTTATTTTTCATTTTTCAATAAGAAATCATATTTAAAGATTCTTCAATATGACAGTTGAGGATTTAGTTCAATAATACTGCCCCCCTCCTCCCAGAATCTTGGACATTCCCAGTGTCTGACATTTGCATTGTTAATTTTGTTGTTCTTGTATTTATATTTGTAATTTAAAGTATTATACTAAATTTCCATTTCTCATTTCATCAACACTTGATGGTATCTTTCTTGATTCCACACTTTAAAAGATAAAGTTATTGGTGTTCCTTCTCTCTTCTCCACCTTCTATCCTCACCTTCCATGTTCTATTTTTTCAGTTAAATGTTTACTTTTTATTTTGTCTTTAAGTTGGATCCAAGTCTCCATGATTCATCCATGGACTAATCATGCCATGCATTAGGAGTACGTTCTTTTTAATAAGTCTAACATCATAAACCCGCTGAGTGGATCAAGGTTACCAGAATCAAGGTTCAATGGAATTTCTGTTTGTTTTCATACCTTAGTATTGCCACATTTTAGTTTGCTTCATATATGAATTATGGCCTTATTATACATTTGGATTTATTATACATTCCTCCACCTGATTCTTGGAGTTTCCAACTAATGTTGTTTTTCTTGCGTTATTTGCCCTTTAATTTTCCCCAAGTCTGTCTTTTCTAGTAAGTCTCCCTTTTTTCCTGGAGATTTCAATCCCTGCCCCCGCAAACCTCATGCCCATCCTTCTGCTCCATCTGTACTGGATACACTCTAAGCCTGTTATGCAATTGTCACGTTGCAATTTTTTTCCACTGCTATCAGGGTCTGGATTGGAAGCACCATTTGCTGGACCTTGCAACTTCCTTCTTATGCTACTCTTGTTTTTCTGGAGTATAACTTCAAGTACCCATAAAGAAAAGAATATGGAAAATAAACTTTCTGAGATCTTTCTGTCTGGAAATACCATTATTCTGCACACTTGATTGGTGTCTGGCTGTGTACAGAAGCCATTAGAAGTTTCTTTTCATCTTTGGTACTCTGACACATCAAAGATGTGTCTAGGCATGCCTCTTTCCACTAATTGTTCTGGGCACTCAGGAAGCCCTTTAAAATCTAAAAAATGTCCTTCAGTGTTGGAAATTTAGAAAAAGAATGATTTTAACAGCTTGAATTTTTCATGCAGAGTTTAAATTCAACTATCTGAGTTGGTCAAATTTTTTGTTTGCTTTTAATTGCTAGAATTCAACAGCTATAATTAAAAATTGAAATTTCTCTCCTAAGTTTCTCAAATTATAAATCATGAACTTTGGAGAGAGAACAGAGCAGGTTTGAGAGAATAAGAGAAACAAAATAAATAAACCAATATCCTCCTTAATATGGTTTCTTCAATTTCTTAGACACTTACTGGAAAATCACAGGGCACATTCTTTAAATAAACCAACTATCATCCCTTATCTATACTTCCTTCTCATCATCTCTTTTCCTTCTATCTAAATAAATTCAGTAGATCAAAAGTAAAGGTTTTTAAAAATGATCACTTAAAAAGTGAATCAAAAGAGTAATATATTAATTTAGCTATTTTTTTCAAATTATGAAAATAATGCCAGTAATTTTTTTCCTTTGATGGGTTGCAAGACATACAAAAACTTTAGATTTTCTTCCCATATTGGGAAAGAACAATCTTAAGCATTATCATTTCTAAGACCTTGCAAAAAAGATTTTTGTAACATAAAGAGCTAAGTTCTTCCAAATACCAAAAAGATAAAACAACTCTCCCCTCCAAAAACACATAACAAACCCTTCAATCTATATGTCAATTCAGTTGATCACATAATGTTTGGTCACTAAACAAATACAAATTCTATATAAACAGTTAATCAGATTTGTTGGTCTAGAATTTGATAAGCTCAGGAGACTGACTCAGTGTTGAGGTTTCTGAGTGGGATACTCACAGGTCTCCACCTTAGAATGTACTTGGTAATGTGAGATGGTTCCGGTGCATTCCACTGGATGGGGTGAGAGTTGGGCTGACTGGGGGTCTCAGTGATAATTACTTGGACAGGCCCGGTTGTACCTGAAAATGAAAATGTGGGATTTAGTTATCTTGGGTATTTACTCACTTCAACTTAAAATTTGGTGTACATGGGCAGCCATCATTAAAGACAGTTTTGCTTATCAGTACATGTGACTGTAATAAAATTATCTGGAATTCATTCATCCTTTTACATATTGACATTGGAAATCAATGCAACAAATCCATTTTTAGCCGATAATTATTGTCCTTCACATAAGAAATGCAAATAGAATTTGTTTATAGCAAATAAAATAAAATTTTTCAAAATGCCTCTTAGCTTGCTTTTATATTCTTTATTTCCAAAGTAAAAATTCTGAGAATACTGTGAAACACCCAAACAGAAATAATGCAATAAGGAATATCAACTTCATTTACTTATTATATTAAGCCTCTTTAAGGCAAATTCTAATTTTTGGAGGTTTTCATCAAGAATGAATCTACTATCTAAGAACGAAACAACATTCCAAAGGCCATAAGATATGATGTAAAACAAACACATTTCTAAATGGGGTAGAATCTTAGACAAATAGGCAAAGGTAATAATTAAAGACCTAGTTTTATTTCTCATCAGTCTGAGCAGCCTGTCAGTTTGGAAAAAAATTCTAATTTTATTTTTATTCATTAAGTATACTCTCGAATCACACCATTGATTGGTTAAATTATTAAGAAATTAAATTAATTTTTTCAAAAGCAGTTGTCAACTAAAACAATCTTATGGAGTATACACTAAATTCAATATTTCCACTGCTTGATGTGTATCACTGTTACCAAAAAATTTAAAGTATGGTTTTAGTTCTTTAGCTAAAAAAAGAAAAAAGGAAAACGAGAGAAGTAGAATCAATTTCTTTTTTTTTTTTTTAAGACAGAGTCTCACTCTGTTGCCTGGGCGAGAGTGCCATGGCATCAGCCTAGCTCACAGCAACCTCAAACTCCTGGGCCCAAGCGATCCTCCTGCCTCAGCCTCCCGAGTAGCTGGGACTACAGGCATGTGCCACCATGCCCGGCTAATTTTTTCTATATATTTTTAGTTGGCCAATTAATTTCTTTCTATTTTTAGTAAAGACGGGGCCTCGCTCTTGCTCAGGCTGGTCTCGAACTCCTGACCTAGAGCGATCCTCCCGCCTTGGCTGCCCAGAGTGCTAGGATTACAGGTCGTGAGCCATCACGCCCGGCCAGAATCAATTTCTTAACCACTTCGGTCCGAGCGTCGACTATAGTCAACAGCCATGATATGAAGGCACACAGCCCAGTGTCGCCAAAAGCTTTTGCTTTTATCTCTGCAGTTGCAGTGTGTACGTTCAGCTAATAAGTTACTACGAATCTGTGACCTTTTAACAAGCCCTTAGTAGGAGTTACTATAGTTATTTTCCTAAAGCTGCCTGTAAAGTAAAACAAGCTTTCAGTGCTTTAAAGCTTTCCTCATCACACAAGAGCAAAACGGATTCGTTGTCAATGCACAGCACAAACTATCGTGCGGACTATGAGTGCCGGCTGTGGGCAAATTTCGAGGCCGGTGAGTGTGGTACTGAAGTGGTTAATAGTGTTAACTCCATTTGGAATCATAATAAAATAGCTGGAAAATTTATGCTTGCAGAACAGAAAACTGCTTTTTTTTAAACACTACCTTTTTTATGATGTCAGTCGATGTTCAACTTAACTAGAAACAAAAATAAAATTCCTTATAATAACCTTTCCAAGAATTTCTGATACTCTGTGAAACAGAGCAAAATTGTGCACATTTAATAAAGCACTTCACTAGATTATTAACAGATTTATGTTTTTTGAAAGTTTCTAGGTATTGATTTTCAAACTTTATTTCTTAGCTGTTAAATTCTCTTTGAAAACAAAGTTTTCTCCAGCAGAAAAAATATATTAACTTAGGTATCTGTGCCGACTCAAAAATTCTAGAATAAAGTACTCACCTCCACATCAGGAGTAATTCAAAAGTTGGTTGAAGATTAACAAATATTCTTTGAATCTTAATTTCATTTAATGTACATATTTCCAAGCCACATGAAAACCAAAATTCATGCATAAAATTCTCAGTTTTCCATTCTAAAGTGGTATATATATTTCCCAGAATTTACACGATGTGTGTTTCAATCAACTGGCAGATGTTAATTCCACGTCCCTCTTTGAATCTCCACTATTGTTCATGAAGAGCCTCACAAACGTAAATATGTTTTAAAGATAAATATTTAAGCAAAATTTTAGAGATGTGACTATTGAAAGTAGTAAATATAGGACTATGTCCTTAAATTATTTATGATAATTGGCTACTATAATTTTCTCAATAAAGAGACATCTGGGGTGCATTTTTTTTTAGTCTGTCAATCATGATTTTGAGAGGAAAAAACTTATGATGGTTAAAAGTCTATTAAGTTTCAAAAAGACAATGCAAATGACCTTTACTGTCCACATTTAAGCCTAATCTCTCTCCTACGTACACAAGGACACAAGGAGAGGCTGGCAGAAGACAGGAAGGGGAAAGAGAAAAATGCTACTGCAATTGTTTTTACCCCAGCCAAAGAGGAGCAAAACTGCAAAAGTCTCTTTTCCTTCATAAGACTTCAAGCAGTGGTCTGAAATTCTATGTTTAAACATGTAGGCTTACGCTATAGCCCACCTTTAAAGGAAATGAACTGAATAGTAATAGGAATTTAACACATTTTTGGCAGGAAGTAAAGAGATTGCACCAGTTGTTTGTTAGGCTAATTAAATACCTATTAACATTACACTCTATCCTATACTACATACAATTTGAAGACAAGAAAGTTAAAAATTATGCCATCATTTCTATTATTTAGATTTAAATTTTCAATAATCCTTTTGCTACTGGCTAGTTGGTATAACTTTTCAAATTAATGTAACTGGCATATACTAGCAATTACCACCGAGAAATCTGTACTCTCCCTCTTATTCGGTATAATCAAACTAACAATAACATAGTACATTAAAGATATGATACAATGGCTACACTTTTAAAATTATTTTGAAATAAGGTCAAAATGAGTAATTTCCAGTCATAGTGGCCCTGGGGAAGTTAAACATTCATCATTTTTTGACTCAGTCCTTTTTTTTCTCTATTTAATTTGCTGAGATCTGTGCCTTCTGAGTTGCTTATCGACAAACCAAATGCCTCTTATCTTCTGTTAGTTTGAACAACTCCACTAAGTCCTCTGCAGGAGGAACAAACAGGGCAAGGCTCAGAGACAATTTGTTGGTAATCTGTTATTCCTTTATTCTGACCACACTCTTAAAAGCCACACATGCCAGGCACAGACCACTGAGCAAACCAGACATACAGATAAGCACCAAAGAGCGTATCTGAGGTCAAATGCCAATCCCTACTCCCCTAAATCTCCTCTATGCTTGGTGGACTCTTGCTATTACTCTTTTTAGAGAGTAGGAATAAGGTCAACACGTAAAGCTCCAACACAGAAGGACTGCTTCCCATCCAGATTTGATCTCTAAAGTGTCCATCTAGATTTTTCCAGCAAGCAGCTATGTGGGCAGACTTATTTTAAAAGAGAGAAAAAAATAAAATAAAAGATCTCTCTAAATCATTCAGGAGGAAATAATTCTCAGTAAATTGCCACACCAATAACAATTATAAACATGGAAACTAGGGCATTTACCATTTGGTTGCATCATTTAAAAAAACAAACCCAATTATACACATTCTGAACTTACAGTACTTATACAATCAGATTCAAATATATATTAAATTTTAAAAAATTTTAAGTGATTCCTACACCCAAATCCACCAAGAAATAACTATTTAAGAAGTTGTTCAATTTGTCCTTTGAGCCTTCAAAATCAAAGTCACTGTCCCTTGATATGAGTGTGTCTGAGGGGTGAGAAGGGCAGAATCGTCAAAGTTCCTGGAAAGGGTACATTGGTGTAGTGGGAATTTAAGATTATGACTGCTGGAAGGAACTTTAAAGGTAATCAGCGGCAATCTCCCCATATTGCAGATGAGGAAATGAGGCGTGGAGCTTGGCTAACACTGTCTTTAGCCAAATTGCTCCATAGCTTGTTCTCCATGACAGTGAATCTCTTAGCACATTATGGAGGGACTGACTTAATTTAATCTTAATTTCTGTCACATGCAGATTCTGATGCCCCAAAAATCATTCTTTTTGTTTCTGAATGTAGGCCATGTTTTAAGTCTAAAGTTAATGGAGATTTTGGAGACTTTGCATCTTAGTCATTGCTCAAATAACTGATGCCTAATAATTAGCTTTTCACAATGCAACACGTTTTATTATAATCACTCAGTGAGTATTAAAATCAATTTTTTCCCCAAAATGAATTATTAACACCCACAGGTAGGCATTATGTCTTTGTAACCTGAAAGAACCCAGCAATAAACATCAGAAAGTGTTTGAACTGTGTGGGCAGAGAGTTGACCAAGTTACTCAACTACTGGCCCAGGATAATGTGTTCCAGACTCCAATTGATCAAACAAATGAAAAGTTTGACACAGAGAGGACTTAGATGACATGTTGAATGAACACAAACCCTTTGTGGCATTTCATGCCATGTCTGTAGGCAACTTCTCTGTAAGAGCCATAATATAAAACCCCAATCCTTCACTCCCAGATGACTTACTTCATGATTTCTATTTCCATGTATGGATGTGAGATGAAATTAGCCAGAGCATTTTAACCTAATGGAATGTTCTACAGCATTAAGAAACAAAATTATATGCGGCACATTTTCAAATTCTTCCCAACCTTTTACTTGATCGAGGGAGAAAGGAAAATCATTTTAGTCAAAAATTCAATTGATTATTAGATAGTGATAAGAGAAAAGGGTGAGAAAGAGAGGAGACCCCACCTTAGGCGTGAGAGTATTAATAAGCACTTCCCTGTTGCTGTACCCATTGGCAGTTCTCAATGTGCAGTAATAGAGCTACTTACCTGGATAGGTCTGTAAAGGCTGGCAATGCCACTCCCCAATGCCACGGCCATAGCAGTAGCACTGGTATCTGACACCATGCACATATTTCTCCCACGAGTCTCCAATTTGATAAAACGTCCGGGTCTCTGAATCCTGGCATTGGTCTAAAATATACACAAGGAAAAGATAAACGTCCTTGAAGACTTACAGCTACAGATTTAACTTCACTGTGCTAGTGCATACATTCTTAGTTTGAATAGAAATTTGCAACTATCCTTACTGTAGCCCATGCAGTTAAAAGAAATGTTTTGTTCACATCTTTTATTTTACAGGACAAGTAGTAGTAAGAAAGTACCCAGTAGGAGGAATATTTAGTTTTCTAAAAGGGCAATATTCCTAAATAAAAATGTAAAGATTTAGATTTCAGTATATATTGATATTAATTTGAGAAAAAATTAGTACACTTTACTCATATTAATGCAACTAGCTTACCAATTGAAATAGCAAGGGAAAAATCTGCAATAATTTTCTTTACTTCTTTAAAATTCAGAGAAACTAATTTTACCTTTAAATGAATGAACTAGTTTTTAACTATGGTAATTTTCTGAGCAGCTTCTAAGAAAACCTCTCAGACTTCTCTCAGCTTTGGCAAGCTCATATCAAACAAACTGATGTTATCGGTGTGTTTTCTTAGTGAGCAACCTATCTCTTTCAGTAAAGGAATATTAATGGATTACCTTAAACTTTGGAGTGCTAGTAATATAACTTTTAAGGCTCTCAATCTTCACTGTTTGCTCAGTTCTATTATAAAGGGAGCCAAAAAAAAAAAAAGAGTATTTTGGAGGGAGATATCTACTGGCATAATCCTTTGCTTCTGTTTTTGCACTGTCAGCAAAGGAAAATTTCTTTTCATAACATGGGCTATCTTTATGATTCAGAACCAGAAAATAAATTCTATTTAATTAAAATAAACCTGCATTCATCACCAAATTCAGCAAAAGCCAGATGACTACCAATATCGAGATTATATTAATATATTGGTTCGTGATTAGAGAGAAGACTTTGCAAAGCTCTCAGCAAGTAACTGATTGAAGTCTGGAGCCAACTTCAGTCATGTTAACATCAAATAGCTTTTCTTATCTGAAACTTGCTAACCACTCTGTGTGTCCAAAATCATCTAGGGAGATGGGGTTACTTACCGACGGGATCGCACTTCCATCTGCCCCGACCCTGACCGAAGCATGTGCAGTTCAGCATGTGTCCCTCTTCGTGACGCTTGTGGAACGTGTCATTCACGTTGTAAGTGATGTCGTCAACAATGCACTGATCTGTTTAGGAAACAGTTGGATGGGTGAGAAATTTTCTTTAAGTTCCACTGATGAAATAAAAGAAATTATGCTTTCAAAACATACAGTTCCTTCCAGTTAATTATCAACACCTTCCACTAAAATAGCTTGTCCACTGGCATAGAATAAAGTTTTTTTCAAAGCTTAGTCAGTAATCTAATTTTTGCCAAAAACAATTCTCCCATAAACTTGTAAATGTTGTGGAGGTTAAAGTATACATAATTGAAGGACATGGTAAAATACACCTTGCTGTGAAGAGCCAAGTTTTTAACAAATACCTATCTTACTTTCTGATAAGTTCTTGCTTATTTGACTTGTTTATTTGATAATTTTCTTTATATCTCTGCTTATATAAGATAAATAAAAAGATTAAGCATATGTATAAGCACTCAGCAAGGTGTAGTGGTCTGATCTGATCTCTGGAATGGGGTGGAGGGAGGAGATATTTGGATTTGGGAAATAAGATGACATCTATGGAGTTTATAAAGTTAAAAATAAAATAGGCCAACTCTGTTCTCTCAAAGAGATTCTCTGAGAGATTCTGAGAAAGTGATTTTCCCTCTTAGCATCTCAGCTTCTTCACCAGTAAAATGAGGAGTTGGTCTGCACAACTTATTAAGGTCCCGTTCAGCCCTGCGACATCCAATGTAATTATTATCACTTCTGGATTGTGTTGGCATGGACATCACAAAGGATAAATTCAGGCCAATAATCCACATACTAGCTACATAGACTATTTATTAGCTGACAGTTGTACCTAAATATTACTTTTCAAATCAAAGAAATGGAACTAAAATGGTTTTAATAAATCAATACCTCCTCCTATCACATAACTGGGTCCAAAGGGGAAAAACTAATCTGAACAAAGAAAATTCGTCCCTGTATGTATTTGTCTCCTTAAATTTGGATCTATAAGGATCTGATTTTAGAATAGCAAAGTCTTTTTTTCTTTACAGAAATTATTCGATCATTTCTAGACGTGAAGCCAGAGGCATAACCAAAAGCTAAAAGGATCAAATGCTTGTGTTCTCGCCTTTGAAGTCATCTTTTCGGCTCAGCCTAAGTACTTACATCCTGGGGATGTTTCAGAACCTTGGCCTTACTGTGCCAGCTTTTCTTAACTGGCTGACTGAAAGGCAAAAGCTGTCCAGCAGAGTCAACTAATGAATGGAGTGGCATTGCATATTTCTTCCCCTGCTTTTGGTAAAGTATGAGTTTTCACACAAAAGTCTGCTTCCTTGTACACTTTGCCCTCTCAAACGTTTTCATTAATAAGCCAGCGTACCTCGGAGCTGGGAGTAGGCAACACACGTCCACTCCCCACGGCCATTCCCAACACACGTGCACCTCATCATGTGGCCCATGTCATGCTGTTTGTCCCACTGATCTCCAATGCGATACATGACCCCTTCGTTGGTTGTGCAGATTTCCTCGTGGGCTGTATGGAAACGGAAGAGAAGTGCACTTGATAAACGATCACAGGTCTAAACAGGTATGTTTGCAATAGTAACAGTCCCATCTGCTCATTCTAAGCTCTCACGTGGGAAGAAGGCTTATGTGGCTCAAAGAAATCTAAGTGCCTCTATGTGAAGGCACAGAATTTTGAACCCTGCAAGGAGAAAACATGGTCCAAAGGTGAAATATGTTGCAGAAAATAGTTACAGGAAGGGTTAGGGAATGTTAAACTAAGACAATACCTACACATTCATACAAAGAATTGGCACAGTTCTAGAAGCCTGGATTTGATTACCGCTCTGCAATTTTTCCTAGTTCAAATTTATTCTGGTTCAAGGAAAAACTATGTGTTTGGGTATAAAATTTCAAGTAAAAGTGGGGTTTCCTTCTAAACCCAACATTTTCTTTTGTTGAAATGAGAGAAATAAAGGTAAGTGTAAGTAGTTTTTTTGCCTCATGTTCACACTTGACAACATATGGTGCACAGGCTCTTGGTTCTACAACTGGAAAATCAAAGGTAATCTATGGGGTCTTGAAACCTGAAAACAAATAAAGGGGACTGGCTCCCCTTTCTCCATTTATACAAACTGGAAACTTTTTTTTTTTAAAGAAATTCCTTACCTGTCACAAAACATTGAGTTTTTGTCACTTTGGTACTTATTGATAAGTGATATATCTTATGCCAGTTGAACTATAATTATGTGTCAATATTGTAGGTCTGTGACTACAGCAGTCAGGTATATATATATATATATATATAAAATATATAAATGTTTTAAGTTACTCAGTGGTGTGTTCTTTACAAAGATAAATGTATGCAAATTTATATTTCCAGATCTATAAGTATTTTTATTGTACAGTATTTATATATTTTGGACATTAAATCATGCCAATGGGGTTTAAAAATTATACAAATAATTATTTTATTATGTATTCTTTTCAATTCTTGTGTATATGATATAACATAACGTATATATCACATAAGTTTTCTGATGTCTCAAAATTGTCTTAATGGGTAAAATAAGACCAAACTGTACATCAGCCTTCTGTCTCGACTCCCTAAATGGTTGTCCACAAAGGCAACCCACAAGGACTTCTTCTTACCAGCCATGGGGCAGAATCCAAACTTCTGGTCAGCATCATAGTTCTGTGTGGTTCCGCACCATTTCATGTTGTCTCTTCTGCCCTCAGAAGTACAATCAGTGTAATTGTGGTTGTTGTATAGGAAGGGGAAGTGGCACAAGGCACCATTGGAATTTCCACCTCTAGTCTGAACCAAAACTGCACAGAACAATACACAGAAAGGAAGAAAAAGATTACAGCTGAGTTTTCTCATGTACAAAAGGGAAATTACTATGGAAAGTTCTGGGAAAGCCAGGTATCTGCAGTTAATTCACAGAGAGTCTATCTCAGAATGAAAGATGTCCAATAATACAGTTCTGAGCTTCTTAGTGTATTCACTCCCACCTTCAAAATAGATTAAAGTCCCATTTTCACTCTCATATTCTTAGCCAAAAAAAAAAAAAAACAATCAAATGATATCGTTGAATAAAACATAGTTTTAACCAGAAAATAAGCAAAGGCACTCAAACATCCACGCTGTGTATTTTTCAGCCCTGTGGGATCACCTACTGATTTCAAAATACAAGTATCTTTGATTGCATCATAATCCCAATGTGTCAAAACGAACGAACTGAAAGGCTTTCCCTTGGTGTCATTTCCCAATAGTACATGGAAGCATCCTCAGTTGCTACGTTAGCTCTTTATCTCTTGGGTCCAAACTGAGCAAAAGTGATGCTTCCTGTGCAGCCTCAAAATTAATGGCCAGACTGCTGGCAAATAAAAGCAGGGCATGAGAGATGAGTTTTTCTCACTGCTGCAGTTTCCCCTTGAGACACTCACCAGTATGGTCTGTACAGAAAGAATATTTCTGGTCTTGCTCATAATTCGAAGTTGTGCTGCACCAAAGATGTCCATCCTGTCGCCCTTCTGTGGTGCAGGAGTAGAAAGTCCTGCCATTGTAGGTGAATGGTAAGACACACGGCTCCCCATTTGAATTGCCACCGTAAGTCTGGGTTACAGCTACAAGCATAACAAAAAGAGTCTCAGTAAATACGGCTACCTTATCTCCCACCAGCGAGCAGCTGCTAATTTATAGCTTAAATGAGAAACTGAGAAACTGTGCCCTCAAAGGAAAAAGCTGAGTATAGATAATCATCTGGTTCATTTCAGTCAAAATGCATCACTCAGGAAGCCATGTCTACTGTGGATAGAATGACACCTGACTTCTTCTGCAGATGTCCTTTGTTACCACTTCTGCTGCCTGCCTCAGTTTCTCTATTTGTAAAGGTACATTAATACAATTAAAGATGCTGCTTAAGGGTGCTAGAGTGGGGAGTGGATATGTATGCCAGTATCTGTGCCATTAAGAATTAATATATGCGGTTATTCTAGGGGAAAAGTCAAGTGTACCAATTCTTATTGCTATAGTTACTGCCACATTTGTTGCTCAGAAGAGATGCGTTAGGTTATTGAAGGACATTTACATCACAAAGCTGCTGAAATTTGAGATTTACAGTATAAAATATGGATGATTAGCTATTCAGAAAGCAATTATCTTGTAACAACATTTTAGACAAATAAAGATAACACATACAGTGAGATTCCCATGACTGGAAAGAAAATACATAGATTGAAAAGACTGGGAAAATATATCAAATGCCAATCCTGATTGTTATCAGAGGGTGGTAAGATTACATGCTTTTCTTGTTTGTTTTATTGTTTCACATGAAATGAATGCATTGTCTTCCAAAAACTAAATAATGAAGTCATCAGTATTATTCTTTGCAAGATAATGCATACCTGTCTCTTGGCAGCTGACTCCGTTGCCCAGGCAAGTGCAAAGCATTTGCTTATTTCCTTGTGTCTTCAGCCACTGCATTCCCACAGAGTAGACCACACCACTGTCTGTGACACAGTGGCCATATGGGGCAGGCTGGGGGTGAGGCTGGGGCTGGTAAATGGCTGGTCGAACATCTGTGAAGGAGCCAGGTCCTAAGGGCATCAGAAATGATGGTCACAAAATTAGATGAGAGAAGACAACTGGCTGCTTTCTGGAGTCAGAATTTTTGGGTTCTCATAGAGGTTACTCTGAAATCCACGTCATTTCTAGCCCAGAACTAGAAAGAAATGCTCCTTCCATTCTGCACTGGCTTTTGCATTTAGCCTGGAAAACAATCCACAAGAGTCTACCAATTGGTCTCCATCCTCCAGTTCATCTAGAGCTACCGGGATTATATTTCTAAATCACAGACATTATTCTGCCAGTCGATACTGCAGACACCTTCCATGAATTCTCACCCATCCATGTGACTCTGAGCTCACTGGAGGGTCCCCTGGGCAGCTGGCCTGGATTCTCAGGAAGTTTTGCCCCCTCCTTCTGCATTTCATTTCTCCTCAGGATTATTTGTGTGACTCTGTTGTGTTTTTTCCAAAACCAGTCAATCCTTTTAAAGACAGCTTTCCTTTCAGAGCAACACAACAGAATACCTTGATCTTTTTTTTTAACTAGCAGAGCAGAGTTAGGACTGATGCTAGCATGACAGGTAGACTGAATCCAACATCTCCCTAAGTGCTGCTGGACACTGGAACCCAAAGATACTCCATAGACCAAGGATCCCCAGGTCAAACATTCTGGGGAGACAGGTCACCTGTCCCCATACACCCCACCTCAGACAGTCACAATGCAAAGGAACATACACATCTTCTAGAGAAAGTTCCATTTTCTTTAACCTAGTGTTTCTCAAACTTTTTTGAACAATGGAAACTTTTCAGTATAGTATTAGTAATGTTAATAAAAATGGCAAAACTTTATTAAGTGTTTACCCACATTTAATTCCCCAGTACCCTTTTAATCTATTTTGGGTAGGTTAATATTTATATATTTTTGGGTCAGCAGCAATTTTATTGATAATAGTCAAACAACTCAAAAATATTATCAAATCTAATCTTGCTCACCTTCCGAAGTACTCAGAGCAAGATTAAAAGCTCATGGAAAGGAGAAAAATCCAAATATATTTTTAGCTAAACGCCTGATTTCTGAGGAGCTAACCAGCAATGCTGGCATGCCACTATACCAATATGATCAAAACATATTTAAAAAAATAACAGAGGAAGTACACACCCTTGATTGCCATATTTCTTTCTTCAGACTCTAACAACACATTTATGATGCAAAAATCTTTTTCTCATATCAGAAACGATTAAAACTTTTTTTAAAAAAAGAATATTTAGATATAGTGTCTTTCATTTTTATCTCTCAGTCCCCTCTAAATTTCTGAAATTTTGAATGCCAATACATGGAGAAAATGATTTCCTTATTTTATGGAATACACCCGCAACCAAGTTCTCTGAAGCATGGAGTCACACATTAAAAGATTGTTTCCACTACAAGAAGAGCTGAATGTCAGGACAAGGAAGTATATTCCATTTTGTAAAAGAATATATGTACTTTTCTCCTTTTTCCTAGCAAAAGAACCAAGTAGACATATAAATAATCAGAACTCTTTCATTTCCTTTAAAGAAATTTTGGATATTCAAAATATATACATATATATATGTATGTGTGTATCTATCTATGTTATATTGTTTTATATTAGCATTCTTTTAAATCTT
Organism: Cheirogaleus medius; assembly: GCA_008086735.1. Classification (NCBI taxonomy): domain Eukaryota; kingdom Metazoa; phylum Chordata; class Mammalia; order Primates; family Cheirogaleidae; genus Cheirogaleus; species Cheirogaleus medius. The sequence goes on from VBSM01001562.1 coordinate 53,310,876, forward strand.
AGTTTTATCTCTTGGAGCTATACCTAGTTTTTCTCTCCCTAAGATAAATATTTTAATTTTTCTCCAAAATTTAAAACTTGGCATTAAAAACAGTTGTAACAACTAATAATCTGTAAATGAACTGAATTTATTAGCTACAACACTACAAATTATCCTCAAATGGCATGTCAAGGGATAGGTGGCTTTGCCCTGCTTCCCCGTTTCGGCCCCTGTTTGTCCATCCCGTGCCTCACCGGTGGCTGTGGTCTGCAGAGAGGCGTGCCTCTCACACTTCCACTCCCCTCGGCCATTGCCTGTGCAGATGCACTGGAGCATGTTTCCTCGGTTGTCCTTCTTGCTCCAGGTATCTCCAATTCTATAGGATGTCCTTGTGTCCTGATCGTTGCATCTGTCTGTGTCACAAAGCAAGCATTTAAATACGTAAATCAGGTCAAGAGTGGCAAGTGGTCAATTCAAACCTAAAAAAAGAAATGCTGCATAGTAGTTTAATGCTTGGTAATTACCATTTTTTGATAATATGTTTATATTCAGCTCTGGTACTGCAACCAGAGCAGTCCAAGAAACTTCTGAAAGATGAGATTCCATTTGTTACAGTGGAAAGGAAGCTGCATGATTTAGTTTAGTTCCACCGCTGTGTTTGCCAAAAAAGCTTTATTACTATCTTTCATTACTGTTTTTTATAGTTTTTACACCATTCCTTTGACCAAATTCATTGTCTGGCATTCTATTATTCCATCTTTTATCTTCTCAGGCTTTCTCTTAGTAATTACTGTGGATGACCAGCATTTCAATAGGGAGTTTTCTTTAGAAAGGTAGGAACAACAGGGAGGCTAGCAGGTCTCCAAAGGTCTCCACCAATGGCTGCAAAGAAGCTATAAAAAGATAGTAGTATCCCTTTCTTCATTTGTTATGTAAAAACATTCAGAGGACTAATAATTTCTTTGACTAAAATGTTCTCTTCTCTTCCCCTACCCCAAAACACCTGCAGCATTTAAAAATCACTAGCAAAATAGCCCCTTGAATTCTTCAGTGTTAGCCTTCCAATAAAAAAGTAGGATTATTGATGTATAATGATAATTTGTAACTAAATTACCATCAGTCTATATGTCCCTTTATCTGGCAAATAGATTGTTTAGATTACAATCCACCTTTGCCCATATGCTACATTGTGAGTGTAGAGCATCTAATGTGTGAATCAAACACTTCTGCAACTACTGGGTAGAGAAAAAATAATCACACAGTTGATGTAGGTTCATACAAATACACACCCACATTGACTTGTCATAAGAATGGAAGTTTGAATGAAGGTATAATTGCTGTTTAGAGCTTTTCTCCAAATCCCCAGCTAAAAGTACTACCATCCCCTGAGCCTCCACAACACTATTTCGCTATTCTCTTAAAACCGTTAATGTTATGTTTTGTAGATGATAAACATGTATAAGATCTCATCACCCTAACCTACTAAGCGCTCTCTGAAGGCTGAGTTAATGTCCCATTCATATCTGTGTCTGTATGACACCTTGTACAAAGTAAAATTTTCTAGAATAAATGACTTTTCTTTGAGAAACTTTTCCCAATTTGCTATTAGAAGAGTTTTAAAAAATCAATGTTTGAATTAGACATCTAATTTATCTTAAGCTAAAATACTGCCACAAAGGTCTTAGAAGTCTGAGGACCACAACAACATTTTAGATGCAAAAGATAGAATCAGCAAGTTTTTACAGAAGATTTGGTTAGAATAGTTAATCACTTTCCATGAGAGGCTTATTTCTTGTTAGCAAAGAATTTGAAATTGGATGATGGCTATTTTAAGATAGTTAAATATTTTAAGCTGGATGAACAAAATAGGTTCAAAAGATTTAGTGTTGATTTTAAATTTATTTATATCACCAATAAGTTAATGGCTGTTTTGCTTCAACAAACTCTAAAGTTGTTATTAGTTTGAATTTCCAAAAAAGGAGCCTTAAAACTTGAAGGTAATAATTAAGACCTCAAGACAATCTTAGAGCAGTAAAGGTGCCTGAGGCCAGATTCTTTACAGCACTAATAAAAAGCTCTTTACCTATAAAAAAGGATAGGTAAGAGACACTATCCTTAACTTTAGAGTAGACAAATCATTTTAACCTACGAGATAAACACTTTTTATTTTCGTCAGTTTTGCTTATGAATATGCCTTATTTAAATTTCAAACACAGAAGGAAACCTAAACCTTTAGAGTTTTGTGCAATTCCATATAGCAATAGCATCCAGGTGGCAAAGAAGGCATCTGCAAGTGATTTTAATGACTTCTTTGCTCTTAACACTTGAAAAATATCTCAGTAATAATTTAGATTAAACATTGGCCACTAATCTTCAGGTCCCTGACACATTTGGCATTTGTATAAATATTAAAGTTCTTTTTTAATAGCTGATAGTCAATATTAAGACCTTATTGAACTAAGATTTTTTTTCTATTTATTTAGTCTTTTCTGAAGATATAGAATAAGTTGGTCATGAAATTTTTCTTGAAATCCAGAAGTTACCAAAGCACATTGGTGTATTGGGTGTATTCTAAGTGACACAGTATTACAATTCTCTCTAGGAATTCAGAAAACAATATCTGGCTTAATCTGTAACACAAAAATCTAAAACATACTTCTAGAGGTGCAAGTGATACGTCCACTGCCTTCTCCCAGGCAGGTGCAATCCACCATCATCCAGCCTTGATAAGGCTTTTCCCAGGTTTCCCCAACAACGTAGGAAGTCCCAGCAGCATGATCAAAACACTTCTCAGCTGTAGGGAAATTTGGAAGAAAAACAGAAAAAAAGGGTTATTTTGAATTGTGCAGCCTCCCTGTAATTTAAAGTGTATGTGTAAGCAAAAATTCAGCCACATTTTTTTATAAGTGGCACTCTGTTCAGAAAGAAAGGCACACCCTGCATCTAAGCACAGAGTAAGTAGCCAAAGCAAAAGAAAACTCAGGCTGACTTGGCAGGCAGAAATTCCGTTCTCCTAATAAGTACACGGACTGCATATTTTCAGCTAGTCTCAAACTTCACACCAGAGCTTTGAGTAACAAGGCTCTATGTATGTATCTGGTCTGTGGGAGATCACAGATGCAAAATTCCACTCTTAATTATGAATGACCAATTGTGAATTTTGAATGGTCTCAATAAAATGACAAGAACGCTGTTTAAAATTTTGGATTTCTATAGAAACAAAGACAAAACAGAACAAAATTAAAACCTCTGAATTAGAGAACAGTAAGTAAACAGAGTCAAATTCATAGCCAGAAACTTTTGGACTTGTACCCATACAGTTCTACTGAGGATCAAGACCAAAAGAAGCTCAACAATTTTTAATTTGAAAAGAAGTGACCAACATGCAAGCTGAGCACACACTATTTTGCATTTCAGTCTAGTGCATTTCATAAGGAAATGTGTCAAAAGTCTCATTTTTCTTTCAAATAAATTATATCTTGACCAAAGAGACTGAGATCAAATATTAGACAAAAGAAATGACTTCATCCTGAATCTTTCAACTCTATCTTGTGCTTTTGAAAAAAAGTTAGGGTTTCTATATATAGTTAGTACTTTTTGATCTGTGTCCTACAGATTATATAACCTTTCATTATTTCAAATAAAATTCCCATTTCTTTATTTTTTAAATTGGAATTCAGGTCTCTTGTCCATGCAGATGTGATTTTGGTCCAACTCGACATTATAAATGAGGGTTCCCAGCCACTGTTGGCTCCTAAGAGTCACGCACCTATGGGCTTGCAGGTCCACTCTCCTTTCCCATTACCAAGGCACACACACTCTAACATGTAGCCACCAGTCTCATGCGGCCTCCTCCAGGTGTCCCCGATCTTGTAGGACTGACCCCCTTCATGGCAGCGGTCTGTTGAAGAGACAAAACAAATGTCAGGAGAGAGTAGAACAGAAAACTAAAAACAAAAAGTCTCATGTTCCACCCAGGATAGGTACTAAGGTTGCCAAAGTGGAGACAGGGAGAACAGCTTTGTCATTAGAGGCAGGGGGAAAGTTAACAGGTCTGGTCGCTTGGGGTCTATTCAATTAAATGTGTTGCTTAAAGCACAATGGGAAAAGAAAAGGTCATAAATTCTGGTTCCCCAGAGAGATCACAGGAAATTGGGTCCTAAAAGCAGAAAAGAAAGGCTGGGAGGCATGGCCTTCACTCACACACAGCAGGTTGAGCCTGAGACTAGTGCAAGTGAAAAGGCCCAACAGGCAATAACCACCCAGCTTTCGGGAGTATGGGAGTAGGGAGAGTTTGTATTTTACCCTAGGATAGAAATGTCATTTGGGTGGAAAGCAACCAGGTATATACATATAAAGTGTGGAAATCCTGGTACTTTCTAGGCTGTTAAGCCCAAAGGCACATTCAGAGGCTGAACTATCCACTAGATTCTAAACACTATGCGCCATTGACTCTTGAGATTTGCCTATAAACATGCCTAACATTAAGTATAGGAAAGTAGACCGGGTCTATTCACAAGGGATTGACTTATTTTATTAGACAGAAGCCTTTAAGATGATTTATATTAAAAGATGGATTTAAAAAAACTAAATGCTATGTTAATAGAATCTATTGGTAACCCAGTGAATCATACTGGAAAGATTGCCTTAGCTAAACTAGAGTTGATGAGTCAGCCCAGTCCCTAAAGTTCCTTAGAAAATACTATTGGGCTAATCATTCTGTATTAGTCTTGGGAATAGCAAGATGTACTTCCTGGGTATAACCTATTGGTTACAGAGTAACTGTTTCTGTGAGATGCAAGAGGTCTCTGCATTGCAAACAAGAGAAGACAAACACATGGCTGATTCACTCTTCACGAATATCTTCCCAAGCACTGCAGAAAATCACATGATCAGTCTGGCTAGAAAATGCCCAGGTAATTTAAAATGGACAACTCCTTTAAGCATGTCTTACTGAAATGGAACCCAAGAGATCTACTTGGTTACACTATGTACATACACACACACACACACTCTCTCTCTCTCATAAATCCACACAGATTAAACACTGATTTTATCCGTGCTCATACATATCTTTAAGAAGCACAGGAACCAGTTGGGTGACCACATAAGAGTACCTGGTCGCCAGGGTAAATCCCCAAAATAGGACTATCCAGTCATGGATAACAGAAAATGACAGTGGTGGTAATAGAGAGAGTCATATTTATGATATCTTAGCATCATTTTACTGAACGTCTTCCTTACTTGCAATGGTGCAGCTTATTCTCCCTCGCCCAGCCCCGATGCAGGTACAGTCCCAGATCATGGAGTCTTTAGGGCGCTCATAAGTGTCACCCACTCGGTAAGTGTTTCCAGTGTACTTGTCAAAGCAAGTCTCTTCAGCTGAGGGGAGAGGAAAAGTCCATGTGAGCCTCCCTTAGGTAAAAGCTTTTCTAATCTACTAATCCCATACAAAGGAAAACCCACTTTTATGTTCTATTGAGTAGCATGGTACAACTGAATGTTTAAAGTAAAACGAAAGGTACAGATTTTACCCTAGGCCCTAATAAGGCCACAGTGTTTGAACTTTGACAAGTTCTTGAATTTTCTGTAAATTAATTCATATTGTAAAGAATTCTCCAGCTTTTAGGGAAAAGCTATATAAAGCACTACCTTCTGATGGGGCTAGATTGTGAAGGAAGAGGTTCAGATTCCAATCTCTGACTCAGGAAGTTAAACCAAGGTCCAGATAAAAAGCAAACAATTTGAAAACCCCACCTCCCTCCAGGCATTGACACTAGATAATCCTGCTATTTCCATTTTAGCCTCATCTGGGCTTCTCTGATTAAGTTGCTGTAATTTACAAGAAACATACCAATGGTCCTAAAGGAATGAGAACTTTGGAGGGGCCAGTGGTTTTGTGTTAACTGTGGCTGACAAATCACTTTACAATACAGTACCCAATGTGTTTTCTGGCCCATAATCTTACAATTTAAGATTTGAGATTACTTGCTAATGAATTAAAACTGTGTAAGTAAATTTTTTTGAGGGAGGACACACAAAAATCTTTCATTTTCTCATCAAAAACTTTGGGAGAGTAAAAGAAAAAGAAGATTCTAGGCACCAGCTTGGGACAGATTTATTTCTTTGCTTTAAAGGTAAAAACACGTGAAAAGCAAGTATAAGCAGTTATTAAATGTTGATAAAGAGAAGATGATAGGTAATTCTATTAGAAAGATAAAGTATATATTTTATACTTACTAATGCAAAGTTTAATTAACAAGCACCCTTCATGGATTAAAAGGCACTGACCTCAGGGCTCCCCATGACTTACGTTCAGGTTTGCTCTCGCAGTTAAAACCTCGGCTCCCTCCATAACAGGTACAAACCAAAGCATTGCCTAGGTAGGTGCGTTCCCATTGTTGATTTATCTGATAGTGTTTCCCATTGTCATAACAACCAGCTGTAAATAATTGAAAGAAAAAGTTATTACAATTCTATCCCTCTTTCTTTTTTCCAAATTACGGAATTTTCTTACACAACTAAATTGATGAGCCTGAGTACCAAACACAGAAAAATAAGTTAATTATCAGAGCACCAGGAGACTTAAAAGCAAAAATTCTATGAAAATGTGTTTATAGAAACTAGCTACCCAAAGAATTATCCAGAATTCAGACACATGGATATTTAGGCATTCTTTTTCATTTTTTTCTTTTAACTTAGCTAAAAGTTATACAGTGATGTCATTTCCATCTGGCCAGGGGTCTACATTGAAAAAGTGGAAACATTCTGAAAGGCAGATAATTGAAACTGCATTTTAAAACGTGCAAGGAACTTTAATGCTCTTTTAGAGTAATAGTCAAGAAGGACAACTTTAAGCAGTTTCCTTTAGCCAAGGCAAAGGGAGGGTGTGTCTTTGCAAAACTGGAAAAGGAATTCCGATCTCTGTTCTTGGTGAAGTTTTGTGAGGGGCCCCAAACCAATCTAAACGAATTACATCTCTTTCAAGTTAGAAACAACATAGCTATTTAGCTACCCTCTTCCCACCCCTATTTTGAAAATATTTAACCAACTATAAAGTAACAAAGAAAACAAGGAGCAGTTGAGGACCGCACTAATTCCAGATGGAAAATTTATAGGCATGCATCATTTTTCTTTTTAAGGGCAAATTTTGATTACTTCAGAGAAGGACCGTCTGAACGTGCAGAATTGATTAGAACCCTGGGGGAGATTGCAGAGCCCCTGTCCTTCAATGCATTAGTTTATCCTAGGCCCTCAGAACCAGCTTGCTCAAAACTAGAGCCTTTTGTGTCCACAGCTGGTTTCTCTCAATAAAGCGCGCACACACTCGCGCACACGCGCTCGCAAAACTTCAGCCACAACTTCGGTTGGCTTTGCGGTCCCATCCCTGAGCAGCCCGTTCCAGCCCGCGGGCAGTACTCACGCTTGTTTTGACTGACAGCCACCGGGACCTGGGGCTCAACGATTTGCTGAGCCTGCCTCTTGCTCTTCGAGGCTCCAGCGGAGGGCACCGCTGTCCCCAGGCACAGGATGGCCAGCAGCAGCAGCCCGGGTCCCGGACCCCTGAGCATCTTGAGACGGTGGGGGGGAGAGACGCCCTCACCAGGAGGCAAGTTGCCACCAAGTTTGGTTCCCTTCGCAACCTGCGGGAAAAGTCCCTTCCAAAGCCTCCCGGGGGTTGACGCCTCCTAGAAGGTGGGGACCAGAGGGTGGGGAAGGGGACGGGTAGAGGGACAGAGGGGATGGAGAAGACGACAGAAGTTGTGGCTGCGGGTCCCCGCTCCCCGCTCGCTCCTGGGGATCCCTCTCCTCCCCCAGTACAGCACAGCCGGCGCGGGCGGCCGAGCCCAGAGCGCCCGGGCTTATATGGGACAGTCCCCTCCCGCCCCCCGCGAGGCCCCGGGCGCCTGGGAGGAGGGACCCGCCCGAGTCCTCCCGCCCCTCCCGCCGCCGCCGCCGCCGACCGCGCGCCGATTGGCCCGAGCTCCGGGTGACGTCACGGGGGACTGTGGGCTCGCCGCGAACAAAAGAGATGCTGATCGCCCGCCAGCACTGGGTCCAGAGAACTTTTTTTCGGTTTCCTTTGCGGTCGTCAAACTTTTTGGGGGCTGGGGGAAGGGATGGCAAGCGGCTGTGAAGGGGTAGACCGGGAGGAGAAGGGGAGGCTGGCTGGACGTGTGTGTTGCAAGGCTTCCCGCCCCACCTTCCCTTTTCTTTTTTATTGAGGGTGGTGGTGGTGGTGTTTGAGGACACTGCATCACCTCTGGGGGAAAAAAAAGTCTCTGCTTACTGGAGTGTATTTTGTGGAAAAGAAAAACCATAAAGTAGCCACCACCTTGCAGCTGTAGGAATCCAGACTTTGCAGTCCAGGGCGGGGCGCGCCCCGCGTTCCCTTTCTGGGGGCTCTTGTGCGCTGACTTGGGACTCTTCCTTCGCCTTCGTAGCTTCCTGTTCAGACTCCTCGTCTCAGCGCCAGAGCTGCCTGGTTCTGAGACAGGGCTGGCTGGGGAAGAGGGAGTGCAGGGGAAAAGCGATCCTTTAACTCTGCTTCTACTAAGTACCGGGAGTTCTGCGGAGCGCTTTGCCAATCTGGGGGAAATGCAAAGAACGAAGTTTCTTTTGAAAGAACGGAACAGAGTTTGCTTTTTTAAATACACAGGGAAATCTTCCTTTCATAGGGATGGGATGCCCATTTCCACTGAAAGGGAAATCACTAGTGGACAAACTGCAAACGGTAAAGTTGGACCGGCTGTGGAGAGGGAAAGATCTTCGTGTCCTGGCCCATGTTCACTTTTGTTTGAAATACTAAAAACTGAAGAAAAAAAAAAGAGCATTACTGTCTTGCCCTCCTACAGCTGAACTCTAATCCTATCTTGCGTTTATTTGGCATTTTCTTTTTGCAATCATCAGCTTCATCACAGAATCTGCCCCCCATCCAGTCCCCGCCGCCAGATTTTTAATATTTCAATTGTTATTTACTCCAAGAATGTGGAAAGTTCCCATTTAAGGGCCCCCTGTCTTTCCCTCTAAACTCAGAGAATGGAAAAGGAATGGAGAAGTCTCTAGCAATTTAGCAACTCATCACATTGCTTCTTTTTTTCCAAACACAAGCGCACTTGCTTTTAAAGATCTTCAAAAGGAGGCGTCCACAACATTCACAGTAGCTCCTGAGAGACCCAAAACTGAAAGTTTTACCTTCTCCTGATGTTGGGATTGCACAGAACATATGCAAGCTACTAGCACAATGTTTATTTCTGCAAGGTACTTGTTTCCTCCAAAAGTTCCACCTTCAGTAACTGCCATAGAGGTAATTTGAACTCTATGATCTATAAAATGTCCAGCACATTAAAGATACAAAACTAACATTTGTTTTTATTCATGCCAGGAATTAAAAACAAAAAACCACAGCAAATATCAGTTTCCTACAAGGACTGTAAAATAACCTCTTGAGGAATCTTTTTGACCAACACTCTAGGTTGAAAGAGTGCCATGGATTTCCCCAAATTTAGAATCCTGTCTGAGTTAGAGTTTTTTTGGAATTTCTCATCATCACTTGACAAAACAGTTTTCTCTTTCAAATATAAAAGGGCTCCTTGTAAAATGCTTAGTAAATTTCTGGGAATTGGAGTGTTTCTTCCAGAGGGAAGGATACCTGGAAATCCGGGTGTAAGCAAGATTAACCCAAAGCTAAAGCTTTCTTAAAATACATAGATTCTGGGGGAAGGAAATAAGTGGTTAGAAAGTATTTTGTCAACTGAAAACATGATAGTTTGATATATTTACTGTACTCAAAATACACTAGAATAATATACATATGAGAGCTTGGGGGGAAAAGGCCCGCCTTACATTTTAGAAGAAACTTTTATACTCCAATACCGTAGAAATATAATTTGTTTAAGGAACTGAAATATTTCTGTCTCACATGCAAAAATTTAATAATCTGACTAAATTTCATAGGAATGCTTGGGAGTTTACCCTTTTACTTGAAAGTTGGTTTGGGTTTTTTGTTTTTTTAACTTTGGAGATGGAGACAGTTTCTGAGTTAAGATAACAGGGCTTGCTACAGTATTCTTTCATTAGCAAAATCCCTATTAGCTTTGTAAGTCTATTATCTCTAACTGGAGAGATAATTAAGTCTTAAAGACCACGCTGACTCTGTCTAACTCAACTGACTTGTCTAGTGTCCGAGATTCCTTTGGACTACCTTAAGAATTCCATTTTGACAGGGTGAGTTCTTCCTCAGTAAACAGTATCCTTCTACTTGTAGGAAATACCTTTAGATTCCTTTTTAAAAAAAATCTCTATTTGGAAAGGGGAATGTGACAAAAAGGAAAACCTATAGAGACAGAAAGTAGATTCATGGGTGCCCAAAACAGGAATTACCTATAAATGGACATAAGGAATCTTATCTAGGGTGATGGAAATAAGTGTACTAAAACTAAATTGTGGTGGTTACTGCACAATTTGGCAAAAGTTTCTAAAAATCAAGGGGTTGTACACTTTTTACAGTATGTCAGTTGTACCTCCGTAAAGTTTTTTTTAATAAAAAGTTGATTTTGAAAATTAGCACTTATTTATTTATTTATTTACTTTTATGCTTACCCTCTCCTGATTTTGTTTCAAGGACTCACTCCCAAGTGGCAGCAACATACACAAGGCGTCCTCATTTCTTCATTTTTCTAAGAGGAAGTTTGCCTTAAATACAGTAGGGGATTCTTTCTTCTACACCAGTCACTACTTACGAAACCTAGTATTTGTGTGATGGCGTGTATGAGGTTGAGACAGAACAAATCTTTATTTAGGCCTGTGCCTTGTTTCTTTTTGGAATTACCATGGTGATAGTATTTTCCCAGAGCTTCAAACAACTTAAATTTTCCGTAACAAAAAGCAGCACATGTATTTGTGTGGGGGTAGGGAGGTGTTATTTGGATGTTTTACTATTGGAGAAGGTTAATGAGGAGCATGAGCACTAATGGAAATTTGAACTAAATTGACTTCATTCAAGTTGAAGATTAGAGATGGAGACATTTGGTTAAGCACAAAAATAATTTATTGGATAGAGTCATTTAGAAGGATTGAAATTAAAACAGTTTAAGGGATAAGTTTTAAAAGGCATTTTTCCAAGCAAAAAAAATGGGCTTCTTTTAAGACTAATAAACACATTATAGACTATACTCCTAAGCAAAATCCCTTGCCTATTGATAAAAAAACTTATCCCTGATAAAAACTAACTTAATGACCCCAAGAGTTACATTGAATGTTACATTTTAATGTTAAATATTAGTGTTAAATGTTACATTTAGGTGATGGGCTGTTTTTCCTGAAAAGCTTTAGTTTGTATACTATTCTTAAGCTGTTTCAATCCTGCTAGAAGGGAGGCCATTGATTGTGTAACCTCTGGAACTTTTTTCAGCCTTGAAAACTCATAGTATCTTTATAAATTTTATGTCTTCTATAGGTAAGTTGGATGGAGATAAATTAAGATAGTTTTGTTTCTTACCTTTTTTTTTTTTTTACATGAAATCCTTCCCTTCTTCCCTTGAAAATGGCCAAGTTTGCAAAAATGCTACTACTCATTAAGCACAGGTGTGAGAAAGAAAAATAAACTGCCCCGTGGGTAGCCCTCATGGGTGGAAAGTCTGAGCAGTTTGTCTAGAATTGACAGGGTACCTTCAACCAGGGAGAAAATACTTGATAAGGGCTTTAAATTATGCCTTAAAAGCTAGCCAGTTTTCACCCAATAAGCATTTTGTTTATATTTCAAGTTACTTTATTTTTTAATCAGCACTTTTAATAACCTTAATCTATGACTTTTGCTTCTTAACAGGAGTACTCTTTTCTCATTAGAGTGATGTAACTCCCAAAAGGCTTTGCAAAGGAGTTTAATTCATCCAGTAAAATGGAACTAACTACTGTGTAGCTGGCACACTTAAACAAACTGTCTTAGAGAACATTGTAACTTCCAAGAGAGGTAGCAGTTGGAAAAATTTTATTTTTGTGTGTTGTTGCTCCTTTTTCCAATTTTGTTTTATTGTGTGTTGGCAGCACTGAAGTTTTTGTTTGTTTGTTTTGAAAGGTAGAAATTAAAAAAAAATTATATGGTTTTCAGTATTTAAATTATTTTCTAGCCATTTTATACTCACATACTTTAAACATCTCATTTGCAGCTAATCATGAAGGTTGAGTCAGATGCTTAAAAATAACCATACACATTATCTCTTAAATAAACTTTTATGCCACCATAGGCAACTGTGATATAGGTGGCCAATAGTCATGCTTTGTATCTAATTAATTAATTTATTAGCTATAATAAATTAAGGACATAATCAACTTAATTATAAAAATGAAAGCATAAATATAATTATCCCTGAATTTATACAGAACCATTTTCTAGATAAATTTTATATATTCTTTCATTAGCTATGAAAATTTTACTGAGATGGAATGGACATTTAAGTTCATTACTATTTTAAATGTGAAAAGCTAATACATTGCTTAAATGCATGCACATTTAAGCAGTCAGAAAGCTATAAAGATTTCAGTACCTGAATAGAAATAATTAAATAGCTAGATTTTATTAAGCCCTTCCTGTGAGCCAGACCCAGTACTAAGTGCTTCGTATGCATTTTTTCATTTAACCATGAACAACCTGTTAAGGTGAGTACTATCACTTGTCATTCTTATAGATGAGGATATAAGGGTTAGGAAAATAACTAGAATGAAATTTTCTAAGTCACCAGCATTGCAGAAATTGTGATATCACAATTGATACCAAGACAGTGTGGTATCAAGTGATTAAGTAATGGATCTCCAAGTGGAATGAAGATATGGGCAAAGTGATTGGCTAAAGAATGTTGTGGATGACTTCTTCAACATAAGACTAATTTATTCAAAAGATGTCACACAGGACTCTGTTAATAACTGATAGGTTGGCGATTTCTACCTATTGTATCTAGGGCCATTCTTTTGTGAACCAGTTTCCCTCGAACAGGCTGACCGTGTTTTGGCATTTTGAATCAAACGTGGAAGATCGTTACCACTGACTCTCCGGCTGGACTTGGAGTTTGATGGGGGCAGAGTCTCTGTCTTGTTTCCTCTATATTCCCAGCACCAGGCATGATGTCTCCTTGGGTAAGTGCTTGGCAAATGTCAAAGGAGTGAATAAAAGGAAAGAAGGGCAGGTGACAAATACCCTTAAATTCACACTTAGTGACCATACAGCCTGGCACAGTGCTAAGTGATCTGCATATGGTATTTTACTTTATCCTCAAAGCAACTGTCAGAAATAGATGTGAATAGTCCCATTTTACTCTCTGAAGCTCAGGGCTTAAAGATGGTCTTTAGGTTGTGCTGGGAGAGAGAAACAGAGCTAGAATTTAAATCAAGGTCTTCCTGATGCAAAATTCCTGTTCTTAACCAAGACATACATGACTTTTGCCAAAGAGACTTTGTCCTATATAAGTTGTAAGAAATTTGGAAAAATTCTCCGGTGGTTACCTTTTATCTTCCTCCAGACCCTGGTGCCTTGCTCTGGGCCTAGAGCCTGACCTTTTGGACTGTATGACTGTCTCCTCTGCTTGCTAGAGGGCAGGAGGACAAGAGTTCAAAGTACTTCTGCCCCACTCCCTCCCTGCTTCTGGCTTCAGTGCCACAATTCTGGTGGCAGCTGCCTTTTTCTAGAATATGTGTTCTCAATGGAGGTAGCCTTGCCCCAAGAGCATGAAAATTGGTTCTTGGGGTGGAAGGACAGTGGTTTAAAAATTCCAACCTTATCTGATAAAAATCTTATCTTTTAGTCATTAATTTACTAGTTAGAATTTAAGTGAAATTTAATTTTTTTTCCAGAGGATTGGGTAGGGTGGAGTTGAATAAATAAAAAGAAAAGGGGAGGAACATGGCTATGGAACAACCGTTCCCTCCAAGCTGCTCTCCTCTAAGGTGCCAGCTCTTTCTGACTCCTGCCCTGTGATGACAGCCCTAAGAGTGACAAACTTCCTACCTTGCTAGTCCCTGAGAGCCTCACCATCTCTTCTATGTCCCTTGGTCATGCTCACACCTGGGTAGCAGTGCTTTCCCCAAAGTCTTCCAGTGGAAATCATCTGAATTCGGTTTCTTGCTGAAACCCTGATGATCCAGTTCTAACAATCTAATCATCACATGAACAGTTCATATAAGCTTTGGTTTTTAGTCTTAAATCATAGCAGAATAGACTTAGGACACATGAACTCCTTGCCAAACTTAGCAACTAATGTTAATTATGCAGTGATTTTTCCTGTATTTCCCATGTCTTGATTGTTTTTTATTTCTTCTTTCTGCTGAATGTGTGCCTTTCTAACATAGTATCTTTCCCAGAGTAAAATGCTGAGATGATAGGGGCAAACGACCGAGGGATCATCAAGTGACGGAGAAAAGAACCCAGAATTTTATTTGTAAGTCTATGGTATTCGTCTTAACTTCTTAACTCCCTTGGAAATAGTTTGATTTGTCCACCAGGTAATTTGGTTCATGTAAAAAAGTTGGGATTAGCAGCACATCAGAAACAGAGGTTCATCTTTAAAAGCGGCTCATAAACCTACAAAAGTCATGAATGTAAAAAGCTAAAAGATTTTTACATATTTTTCACATGTATAAAAATGGAAGTTTTGCCTTTGAATTCACTTTAGATACTGAAATAATTTGGCTGACAGCTTGTAAAGTCAAGGAAACCTTACTCCAATCTGCTCTAGTTCAGCATGCTGTAAATTCACAGGTATTGCCAATATTTAGGGCAGACAAATTCCTTACGTGGAAACAAAACCTTCTTGGGAGGAGCTGGTAGACTAGTATCATTTATGCCTTTCAGAGACTTTCCATTAAACCAAACAAAAATCTCTCAATTTTCAAATCTTAGAATTCAATGTGATATTTAGGAACATAACTATTTCAGAAATACCTTAAAACTTATAGTGTTCTGTAGATTTTTCAACTTATATTACTTATTTTTTGAAAGCTAGAGCACCCATTTATTTTAGGTTATGTTGGAATTTGAAAATAATAATAATAATGTCTTTTTTAGTTTTGTGTGAGTAGTAATTTCTTTACAGTTCATTTTAAAGATATTTAATAATTTATCCTCTATTTTTTATAGCAAAGTGATTTTTGTCAGCTGGTACAAACTTGAAAGATTCCTGATATTTTACTAATTTACACATTAAGTTAATCTTCCCATTTTCTTTGTCCAGTTAAGTTTTGATGCAAAATAATACAAATAATCATAGAACCAAATTATAAACCTGTTTTAGTTTAGAAGAACAATATAAATATGGTATGGAATTATAATTAGAACACCAAGTTTGCTCTGATATTTTTTAACTCCTCTGGGGAACTGAGTTTTTCAAGTTAGGTACACAATATATTAAATTAGAAGGTATTGTCCTTTACTAATGAAAATATTTGTCTTTTAATTGTCTGTTCTTTTTCAAATTTGGGTTTTCATTATGGACTAATTAAAATTGCTCAGATACAGTTACAACTTAGACAACCAACTCAAATATTTCAGCAAATTGTGATTCTGGTTGTTCTCATATCATAATAGGTAATTTAGAGAGAACGTGTTAGAGATTTAAAAATTTTAAAAATGTGGGCACATTGTTTTTCTCTAAAATGTTCCCTGTAGATATTTTTAAACAGCTTTATTGAGGTATAATTGCCATATAATAAACTCCACATACTTAAAGTGTACAATTTAATAAGTGTTGACATATGCATACATCCAAGAATTGATCACCACAATTAAGATACTGAACATATATATCACCCCCAAAAATTTCCTTGTACCCCTAAAATTCTTTCCTTCTGGCCCTTGCCTATCCTCGGGCAACCACTAGTCTGTGTTCTGTCACTATAGATTATTTTGCAGTTTCTAGAGTTTTATAAATTGAATCGTACAGTATATATTCATTTGTATCTGGCTCTTTCACTCATTTATAATTATTTTGAGATTCATTTATTCTGTTGCTTGTATAAAGGGTATAAACATACAGTTAGATAGAAGGAATAAAGTCAACAATTTGATAGCAGAGTAGGGTGACTATAGTTAACAAAATAGGCCGGGCGTGGTGGCTCATGCCTATAATCCTAGCACTCTGGGAGGCTGAG
>VBSM01001562.1:53327091-53424087 GCA_008086735.1 Cheirogaleus medius
AAAAAAAAAAAAAAACAACAACAACAACAAAATACATTGCGATTGGGTGATGGATGCTCTAAAAACCCTGACTTAATCACTACACATAAACATGAAAAAAAATTCACATACACTCTATAAATTTGTTCAAATAAAAAAAAGACTATCTGTTAAAAATATTTTATTCTTTTTATTACTGAATAGTATTCAATTGAATGGATATACCACAACATGTTTATCCAAATTCACCTGCTGATAGACTTTTGAGTAGTTTCCAGTTTTTGATAATTAGAAACAAAACTTCAATAAATATTTGTATACAACTCTTCATGGACTGATTTTATTCTCTTGAGCAAATATCTAGGAATGGAATAGCTAAATCATATGGTAGGCATATTTTTAACATTTTAAGAAATTGTCAAGCTGTTTTTCAAACTTTGTTGTATCATTTTACACTCCCACCAGCAATATGTGAGAATTCTGGTTCCTTAACATCTTGTTGACACTTGATATGGTCAGTCTTCTTAATTATAGCCATTCTAATATGTGTATAGCAACTTCTCATTGGGATTTTAATTTACATTTTCATAATGACTAGTGATGATGAGCATTTTTTATGGGCTTGTTTGCCATTTGTATATCTTCTTTTGTGAAGTAGCTGTTCAAATCTTTTACTTATTTTCAAATCTGGTATTTGTTTTCTTTTTGTCAAATTTTGAGAACTATTTTAATATTTTGAATTCAAGTTGTTTATCAAGTATACGCTTTGAAAATATTTTCGTCTAATTTATACTTTGTCTTGTTTTCCAATGGTGTCTTTTGAAATGCAAAATTTTCAATTTTGATTAAGTACAGTTTATCATTTTTTCCTTATCTCATTTGTTTTGTGTTTCTCAAGGATCAGTGTCCCTTGTTGCCTGATGTCTAGTGTCTTAAAAATCATTGTTCCATATACTTTTTGGGCTCTCTCTTTCTTTTGATTGTTTTGGGTGAGATGGTAAATTTTTTCCTATTATTCCATCTCAGCTATCAATGAGAGTCTCCTTCCAGTTTTAAGAGATTTTTAAATATGCTAATCAATAACTTTTTTAAAAATTATCCTTTCTTGGTACCTTACTTCAAATATAATTTGGGGTTTTATTATGTATTTTTAGAAAGTCTATTTTGTGGCTCTTTTATTTAGTGCCCGATAAAAGTATTACTTTTGACACTTTTTATTACCTAAAATTTTGACTATTTTTTTAATATTTCGTTTTAGCTTATATACTATTATATCTTTGTGTACTCCTTGGAAATAAATTTTATTTCTTTTGGAGCATGATGTCAAAGACTGAAATAATTAATTTCAAACCCATGGGGACAAAGACACCATAGGAAATAAACGCTATAATCATGGCTTTTTTAGGTGTTGAATTAAGTGGTTATTAAGCTAATTGGCAGATAATTATGGGATCTATTATCATTCATTACAATTAATATGTAAATAGGTGATATAAATTATGTTTTGTGTGAAGTTGTTACTGATGGTGATTGTTATCTCTGTGTGAAAGTGAGAAAACAACAGAAAGATGATTATGAGTGTCAGTAATAATGATCATAGGCAGTCCTAATTATTATGACCCAATCTGATACTTTTCTTCTGCTCATTTTGATTATACTTATACTCTTTTCCACATAGACTAGCATATTATTATGGCTCTTTTGAAAAAATTTACATTGAATCTTTTTTGTCCCCAATAGCACTATAAACTACTTCAATGGTAGGCACTGAATTAATTTCTTTTAGAAAGACTTTTTTTTCACCTATGATTTGAGTTTCTTTATGGAGTGTGGTAGAGACTGCTAGTTGTCCACTCAGATCCATTCTCTTCTTCTACAGTTAGTCCCATTGTGCCCAACTAGGCTACATTGTATAGCCTCCCTTGTGGTTAGGTGTGGGAATAGAAATAGTTCTCATCAGTGGAATGAGAGACGAAGTGATGTGTCCCAGCTCTGGGTCTGGGACTTAATTCATTAGCATGCTTCCTCCACATTCTCTTGCTCATTCCTACCAGCTGAAATGCAGACATGGAAGACACCTGGCTTGCTACTAGGCAGATGATGAGAAGGTCTTGGGTCCCGAATCACCATGAAGAGCAAAACTTGACCACTGACCTGGTTTATTCACTTTGAGACTGTTGCATGAGAAAGAAACAGATTCCCTCATTCTTCACACCTCTGCGTCACTAAGCACCTTCGCTGCAGCCGTCTAGCTTTCACAGGCACCGAGGTACTGGGCCTCCCACTACTTTCTTGACATGCCCTGTCGCTGAGCCTGGTGACTGCATGTGTTTTGTCTACTGGATTTGCCCTGTTTGCAACTCCGCTTCAGAGTTTTCTCTCTTTTCCTGGCTTTCCATAAATTCTATGGAGAATTTTAGCCCCTATTCTAACCTCCCCTGATACTTTACCATTCGTTTCTAAATAATACATTCAGATCATCCACTAAATATTTTTGAGCACCTGCTAAGAGCACTGTCATGGTTTGAAGTGTATCTCTCCCAAATTCATGTGCTAGAATCCTCACCTCCGGTACTCCACAATGTGACCTTATTAGAAGATAGAGTCTTTCAAGGGCTAATCAAATTAAAACAAGTCCATTAGGGTAGGCCCTAATCCAATAGGACTGCTGTCCTTATAAAAAGGAAAAATTTGGAGATAGACATGCACAAGGAAAAATGCCATGTAAAGAGGGAGGCTGAGATCAGGAATGTCCAGGAATGCCAAAGAATTCCAGCAAACCACCAGAAGCTAGAAGGGAGGAATGGAACAGATTTTCTCTACAGTCTTCATGAGGAACCCACCCTGCTGGCACCTTGATTTTGGACTCCTAGCCTCCAGAACTGTAATACAACACATTTCTGTTGTACAAGCCATCCAGTCTGTAGTCCTTTGTTGTCACAGCCCTGGCAAACTAATCCAAGCACCGAGAGTATTAATGATCAGAAGAGTGTTAATGATGAATTCATGTTGATAGAGCTCTGGAGCATGACATAACACGATCAAAGGCAAAATGCTAGTTAGCTGAAGGGCTGGGATGGCTGGAATTTTGGGGGCATGCTTTTTTCTTACAGATGTTTTTGTGTCAGTCATTGTGTGTAGGAGATAAAGACAGGCATGATGTAGACCCTACTCTTAAGGAATGTAAAATTTAGTAGCAAATTAGCAGGGATGAAAAGTTTGATTTTACATGTTATTGGCAAATGTGCCAGGTGGGAAAAGGTATACATGTGCACAGATTTTAGGAGCGTAAATTGGTGCAATCTTTTTAAAGGGCATTTTGGAAATATTTAAAATGCATATTCCTATAACATGGTAGACTGAACACATTCATTATACCCTCCTGAAAACACACAAACATGATAGTTCAGAGATAAAAACAATATAAATCTGTAAAAATAGAGAAAAGACCAGGTGTGGAGGCTCATGCCTCTAATCACAGCACTTTGGGAGGCTGAGGTGGGAGGATTACTTGAAGCCAGAAACTTGAGTCCAACCTGGGCAACATAGCAAGACTTCATCTCTACAAAAAACAAGGAAAAATTAGACAGGCATGGTGGTGTTCACCTGTAGTCCCCCTACTTGGGAGGCTGAGGAGGGAAGATTGCTTGAGTCCAGGATTTAGAGACTATAGTGAGCTATGATCATGCCACTGCACTCTAGCCTGCGTGACAGATAGAGACCCTGTCTCTAAAGAAATAAAATAAAATAAGAAAATAAAAAAGAAGACAGCAGATAAGAGATATGGAAAACATTTTGGAAAAAGAAAAGTAGATGGAGAAGTGATAACTGAGGTCACAGAATAAATGCCTGCAAACTGATAAAAAGCAAGCTGACTGACATTCAAGAAACCTTGAAAGCCTCAATAATGGGAGGCACAAGGTACCCCTGAAGACAGAGAAAATTAAGTCTGAGAAATATCTGACTAAGGTGGGGCAAAGGCAATATATGTAACCTAAACATTTGTACCCCTGTAATACTCTGAAATAAAAAAAAGGTACACACACACACACACAAAGAAGTGTTTGAAAGTCTCTAAGTAAGGAGTAACTAGACACCCTCTTTCATCCCTCTCCTATTCTATCCAGCCAAGCACTGACCTACCCTTCCCTCACCTTGCCCAGGTAAAATCCAGAAATTTTACTATGTGGCTAGGGATAGGTTGAACGAGAAAAATCTCAAAGTCAGTGGCAGGGAGGGTGATAGAGGTAGAGCACAGTGCTGAGAACAGGAGGATTAAGTGAAAACCTACATGCTTACTCTCCATGTAGGCTGAAAACTTTCTCCCTGAACTTAGTCTCTTCGGAGAGAATGGTCTGTAGATACTGATATTTTGCAATGAAATAGCTGGATCTCAACCCAATCACCTCCGGTGCTGCCGGTCAGTCACTAAGCTCCTCCCCCATGCACAGAGTTTCCAACCAGATGTTTAGTGCCTTGATTCTAAATATGAGTGGACAGCAAAAGGTCACCAAACATGTGAGGAAAGCTTTCAACACAAAAGAAAGATCAAAATGGACTTATAGAAGACAAAAGATGTGAATAAGAGACAATGCAAGAAATAGAAGAAAATGAATTAAAAATCAGTGACTGTATAGAGAGAAGATATTGCATGTAGTGACCTATATATGTATAGGCATTCAGAGGGCAAGAAATAACTCTCAGATATTAAAAAATAACATAGCAGAAAGAAACTCCAAATATTACTATTAAAACTTATGATGGAATTAGGAAGATGAGAGAAGAAGTGTGTATAGGGAGTGGGTAAGGTGATGGTGGAAAGACAGGGAGGAATGAGGCAAGAACAGCTGTTTTTTGTTAAAAACCTTGTAGTACTATTTGTCTTTTGGTAAGGGTAAAATCAAATTATAAAAACAGAACATAATGAGAAGCAAGAACTGTTAAAGACACTTGATTTAAACTGAATGTTCTTAATTATTCTATTACTGAGATGGATTTTGTCATTTTCTCCATTTTAGTAACTTTTCAAGTTGAAAAGACAATGAGAAGCCAGGACAAATGAGAGAATCCTGCTACCCAGACCCCACAAGCTGTCTTTGGCAAACAAGAATCATTTCAGCTCCTTGGGAAGGAAAGAAAAAGACTTGTTCCTAGACCCCAGATATCCCAGTGTGTTCTGACCATGTGAACACTTGAGCTATGAGGGGATTACAGACACTAGGTCAAAAATCAGAAGGGACTACTGATGATTGTTTCCAGAATGTGCTGATATTCTAATGTATATCTATTAAAAATACTCAAAATGATACTTTACATATATGTCACGGACTGAATGTATTCCCTCAAAATTTACATGCTGAATCCTTCACCCCTAATGTGGCTGTATTTGAAGTGGGGACCCTAAAGAAGTAATTAAGGTTAAATGAGGTCATAAAGATGGAGCCCTGATCCTATAGGACTAGTGTCCCTACAAGAAGAGACACCAGAGACACCCTGCTACACCTCACCGGCAAGCACAGAGAAAAGGGTACATGAAGACACTGGAGAAGGCAGCCGTCCACAAGCCAGGAAGAGAGCCCTCACCAGAAACATACCCTGCCAGACCTTTATCTGGGAGTTCCAGCCTCCAGAACTATAAGAAAATAAATTTCCATTGTTTAAGCACCACTAGTCTGTGGTATTCTGTTTTGGTAGCCCAAGGAGACTAATATAATATTACATTAAATAAAATTAGATGAATCCTAAAACAAAATTCATTTGCCCTTTTTGATGAAGCAATTCTAGATTTCCTTGTCTATTATTTAAGATACCTAACCTAACCTAGGGGTCAGCAAACCTAGAGGTCAAATCTAGACTATTTTTTGTTTTTGTGCAGCCTGTGAACTGGGAGTGTTTTTTAGATTTGTAAATAGTTGAAAAAATTGGAAAGAATAATATTTTGTGACATGAGAATATCATACAAAATTCAAACATCAGTGTTCATAAATGAAGTTAATACAACCACACCCCCTTTTTTTATATATTATCTGTGGCTGCTTTTGTGTTACAGTGGCACAGTTCAGTAATTGACCACAAAAAGGAAAATATTTACTATGTGTCCATTTAGGAAAAAGTTCACTGACCCCTGGTATTGGCTGTCAGAGTGAAATCTCCTTCCAGATTCTCATATTAATAATATTTTCCCCAATTTTTCATAGCTGTCTTGCCCACTTAATTCAACAGTAATATTTTAAATGCCTCAACTTCAATGGGTCTCTCCAAAGTAATTCAAATTGTCTTTTAAAGAAAATGCTCTCTTTTCACACTTTTATTTCAAAGGTTCAAAAACTATCTAACTAAATTGCATGATTATAAAAAACAATTACAACTGTAATAAACAGTTTGGTACCCTACAACTGACTCCTGGTCAACATATAATTCAACTGATAGGAGCAAAAGAGCACTGTCCTAGGCTCTGAGCTTTCCTTGGGCATCACCAATATGTTTTATGGAGGGAAAACAGAGCACAGGTCACTGTAGTGAATGGATTCGGTGAAAGTTGCTTAAGAGATTATATGTTGTCATTATAGTCTGATTGTTTCAAGTATTTCCTTTTCTGTCCACAACAAAAGAATAAACCCCCCAAGGGCAGGGATCATTTTTTGATTTCCTTTGTTTCCTTCTTCCAAGCTTAGAGCACCAAGTTGGGCACATGACAAAGGTTCAATAATGAAGGTGACAATTCCTGAGGAAAGTCAGCTCTCTGCCACATAGAAGGGTTTGCTCAACTGCTGATTTTAGACGCTCAATCTGTTTTGATTTGTGATGCTGTATTCTTCTTTGCCATTCTCCCAAATGACATGTCAGCTTTCATGATTCATTTTTATGTTTTCTCATCTATCCCTTCAATATTGGACTTCTGCCTAAGCAGCAAAATTCAAAGAAATCTCTCCTGTGGAATTGCTGATGTGAAAGAAGATCGTAAGGTTCAAATGACCTCATAGTGCATAAAACAATGTGAGGGAAAATGAGGAATACTATTTATTGTCCAAGACAAAAATGAAGATCTTGTGAAAAGCTTGCTCAGTTTTTGGTAAGATGAAATTGTTTGCTGCAGACTGCCTGAAACTTGAGTTATAATATGTCTTTAATACTGACAACACAAAAGAACTATCTTAGGTCAACTGTTACATATAATTTTATAGTTCTTGAATTAATTATTTTAGTTTTTAGCCACCCATGAGTATCATCAAGAATCTTTAGTAGTAAGGTCTAGTCTAAGTTGCTCTGTTATTTCTTTTTTGTTTTTTGATTTTTTCGTAGAGATGGGGTCTTACTATATTGCCCAGGCTGGTTTCGAACTCCTGGCCTCAAGTGATCCTCTCAACTTGGCCCCATAAAGTGCTGGGATTACAGGTGTTAGCCACCATGCCTGGCCATGCCTTGTTTTTTCTAAGAGGAAAATATTTTGGGGTTGAAAATTAACCCAACATTTTGTAAGACATCTCAGTGTACAATTACTGTCAAATGGTGAATGTATGCAATCTGGTAGAGGAAACATTGATAGGAATTCAGCTATTTATTAATTTTATTCTTGATTTTCTTATGATTCCAGAAAAAGTACTTATTTTTATAACTTAATCACCATTTTTTGTAAAAGTTGGTTAAAATTATATCTGTTCTGCCCATGTCATTAGTACATTGCAAAGATGCATAAGAGTGGTCTCCAAAGGCCAGGTGTGGTGGCTCATGCCTGTAATCCCAGCACTCTGGGAGGCCAATGCAGGAGGATTGCTTAAGGCCAAGAGTTGAGACCAGCCTGAACAAGAGTGTGACCCCGTCTCTACAAAAAAAATAGAAAAATTAGCTGGGCGTAGTGGTGCACACATGTAGTCCCAGCTACTCTGTAGGTTGAGGCAGGAGGATCGCTTGAGCCCAGGAGTTTGAGATTGCAGTGAGCTATGATGATGCCACTGTACTCTAGCCTGGGTGACAGAGCAAGGCCTTGTTTAAAAAAAAAAATATGGTCTTGAGAATGGCGTTTATGGCTTTGGGTTTCATGATATTTATCAACTAGCATTTATATATAATTGGTACTCTGGTCCTTGCTCCGCTGGTATATATTTGTGTGAATTTATTGTGTTTTAATCTCTTCGTGCCTCAGTTTCCTTATTCATAAAACAAATGCATTAAATTAGATTATTTCTTATTGCTTGGGCACAAAAATTACATGATTGTAAAAAAGCTCTTATCCATTACAATTTTTACCTTTATTTTTTAAAATGCCCAAATATATAATAATGATATATTTATACTTGCTAAGCATTCATGCACATATTTTGCATATGCCCAGAATATTGGAACATACATCTTAGTGAGGAATATAGGTTAATATCCTCAATTTGCCTTTGTTTCTAAGAGTAAAGGTAAAGAGCTGAAACTCTACCTCTAGCATGAATAAAAGCTTTGCTTCTCCCCTCCATTTAAGTAATTAAAAAATCTTTGTTACTCTACTTTACAGCTTCCCACTTTGGGGATCCCTAGGGGTGAGAGGAACAGCTCTTAAAACAGCACATCTCTTTCACGTCTGAGTTCCAAATAGAGGACCAATGGGGGCCAAGGTGTAGGGAGTGGCTCAGGAAGAGAGTGAGGTAGGCCTGTGAAGTGTGTCCCGCATTAGGGAGTCTCATCTCCCAGGAGTGACCCACACAGGGCAGGAGGCTGCCACAGCGAGGCCAACTACATGGATAAGCAGAGGAGCAAAAAAATCTCAGTGAACAGGCTTCCTACCTAGAGGGAAGAGGAAGGGCAGAGTGGAGCACTCTTTGTCTGGTTATTCTTTCCAAATTCACAAATCCAGTAAGTCACTTGACTTCTCCAAAGGAAAGACAAAATGAGAAAGTTGGCCAAGAGAAGTACTAAGACTGTGCTTACAGAAAATCACCAGGAACAGGGAAAATGTGTCCCCTCTAAACCCAGAATCATAATCACCACTAGCTATATTCTCTAGAAATAAACTTTTGCAAATTAAAAAAATATATATAAAATGCCAACATATGTCATATAAAGCAATTTTATATAACTTTTTAAGTGGATTTGTCTATAATGAAACCACTTGGAGTTTTAAATTTGCAGATGCTCTTTGCAAAGCAATGTATGCATGTGTTTAACATTTACTGTCAGTATTAACTATGTTAATATTACTATTGCTTACTTTGACATTTTACATTTGGAGGAATTAAAAAAAACACTTGACTACAAAGGAGCTATAACTCATTTTCACAATCTGAGTTCATGTGAGTGTTTTAGAAGACATTTCAGAAATGGTTTTGAATTCTTCTGAAATAATATTTAAGATGGTGCTATTTGGGAATTAAAATCCTACTTGTAAAAATTGATTCTATGGAAATACAAATTGATGTAGCATGAAATGTTAGAATTTTCACAGTGACTAAATAAAGACTAATAATTAGATTATAACTAGCAAGGTAAGAACTAAATAGCTACAATCTTAAGTACAGTGTGACTTTCATGACTGTAGATAGAAATTACAGGAAGGTAGATTTTATTTCAACATAAAGATGAACTTTCTAACTGCAAGAGCTATCCAAGACTGAAATGGGCTGCTATAGTTAAACAGACTGTAAAATCACTTGGTGATGGTATTTGAAGGGGACTCACTCGTGCTTGTACTGGATGACTTTCAAGTACTTTTCCAATTCTAATACCTGTATTCTACACAACGGTCCCCAGCCTTTTTGACACCAGGGACCAGTTTCATGGAAGACAATTTTTCCATGGATGGGGGAATGGGAAGGAGGTGGTGGCAGAGCCCTGTGGCCTGGACCAGTCCCTGACAGGCCCACAGACCCATATCAGAACGAGGCCTGGGACTTGGGGACCCCAGTTCTATAAGAGCAACTGAATCATGCAAGGATAGAAACCTTTTCAAAGTTGTTTTCTTTAACATTAGTTAATAGAATATACTAAAGCTATACAGCATGCCTCTGCTTACTATAATACACTAGAAAAGAACCAAGAACATTTAAAATGGGTTAGGGAAGGAGAACACTTGAAATAAATTTTTTACAGATTAAAGTGTTGAGAACCATATCTATCTCCTAAACAGATTTAAAAAATTACCCTTGCAAGTATTCTGCTAGTATTCCTTTGTTAGTTCTGAAAATAGCTTCTATGTATTACTCTTTTTTTTTTAATTTTTTTTTCTATGTATTACTCTTTAAGCAATATTGTATATGATTAAAATCTTATGGGCCAAATTATTTGGCTGATTCTAAAATTTATAGAAGGAAACACCTGAACAAAAGTTGCCCAAAGAATGGACAGTATTAATTTGGAAGCATGATTTCTGAGGATTTGCTAAGTGGATAAGTTCTAGTGAACTGGCCATAATTTATAAGTTAATTTATAATAAGAACAGCCTCTTATTACCTGGATGAATGGGGCAACGTTGACATACAGACCTTGAGGCAACAATGGTCAGGATTCAGTTTCCTTATTCCGTTTTAGAGTTATAGACTTCACCAGCAACAATTTCCTGCTTTGACAATAAATGTCATGCCCTCGGTGACCACTAGGAGAAGCTGTTCGGTCTCCACTCTGTCTCAGAACCCTCTGTGGGATCAAACATTGCACCAACTTGTACTGAGTTCACTTTTTGCGTCTTTTGGCACACATACGTAAACGGTAAAGAAAAATATATGTATTTTTAAGTTCTGTAGAAAAAAACACAATTACTGGATTCTTGGATAATTAAGACTTTACGACAATGAAGGTTGCTTTGTCTTTTGTTCTCAAGATGCTTTCATCGGCTGTTTTGAAAGGATGGCTTGTTGAATTTTCAGCCCAATTATCATCTCTGAGTCCTATTTCTGTGCATGGGAACTTTCAGTGCTCTTCACCTCCTTTTTCAGTTTGAAGATAGAGAGTTCTAAAGTCTCAATCTATGGTCTACACTGAAAAATATCTTTTCTCTCTAGTGGTTATGCTGATATAAAATCTCCCATGTTACTTTGCATAACTGAATCATTAGTTAGCTCTTTGCATTTCAAAGTGCCAATATTATAAACCTAGATGTTTATGTATTAATGTAAAAAACATCATACTGGAAACAAAGATATGGTTTCTGACTTCAAACACTTTAAGATCACATTTGAGAAAAGACACAAACTAATATGTTCACAATTGGTAACACCAGCAGTTAGAAACAACAGGTTGTGGGGTAGAGTACATTTTCTTTGCTATAGGACCGATGAAATTGTCAACATATTAATATATACATTTTTGGGTGTGTGCATTTTTGGGAGTGAGCAAAGGATGGGGTGAGCAAAGTCTACAGACATATATTTTTTGTGTCTTCTTTTAAAATGTCAAATCTGTAAGAACCCATCAACGAAATCATATTAGATTGAACATACTCAAATAATATTAGTAGAACCAAATGAAGTAATTATTTCTGTAGGTCATAACAGTCAATATTGGCAATTTAATGTGGTTCAATCTAATTAAACAATCTGTGTTAGTTTTCTGCTTCTTTATAACAAATTACCACAAACTTAGCAGCTTAAAACAACACTCACTATCTTCACAGTTCAGTAGGTCGGAAGTCTCAATGGGCTTGTCTGGGTTCGCTGAGAGGGTCTCGCAAGGTCAACATCAAGGTGGCCCTAGGCTCTTATCTGGAGGGTCCATAGAAGAGTCTGTCTCCAACCTCAGTCAGATTATTGGCAGAATTCCAGTTCTCTGTGGTTGTTGCCAGAGGTGGTTCTCAGAAACTAGAAAGCTGCTTTTTGGTCCTTGCTTGCGTTCCCCTCCATTGTCAAGGTGACTTTGGCCTGATGAATTCTTGTGCTTTGAACCTCCCTGACTTCTCCTTTGTCACCAGACTGAGAAAGCTCTTCACTTTTAAAAGGGTTCCTGTGATTACATTAGGTCCATCCAGATCATTTGCTTTTGATTAACTCAAAGCAATTGGTTAGTAACCTTAATTATATCTGCAAAATTCCTTTTGCCACATACTGTAACATAATCAAAAGTGCTGTGAGAGGTTGTGTAGCAAAGTGGCTAAGGAATTGCACTGGAGAGTCAGGCTGTCTGGGTTCAAAGCCATGCTGGATCACTGATTATATGACGCTGGACAAAGTTTCTTAGCCTCTCTGTGCTTCTGCAAGACAGGTGTCATCTTTAATAACCTATTTTGTTGAGTGGATTAAATGAAATAATCCATAAAAAACATTTAGCACAGGGCCAGGCACATGGTAATTGCTCAATGAGTAACACATTATCAGTATTGTGGAAAAAAAGATGGGAGAAAAAGGAAGTGGAAGGAAATTTATATAGGCAGAGTGATCAAGGAAGGATGTATAAAGGAGGTAAGTCTTGAGTTGGACTGAGTTAAATTGAATTTTTCTAATCAGTGAGGAGGGGCAATGAATTCATCTAAATTATATAAAATGTACCAATAAAAGTTTTTCCTTTGTAGAAATGAGAAACTGATTACATCTGCTTATTTGGACAGAGAATGGGACCAATGGCAATCCACACATGCTGCTTATGGGCAAACACTAGGTCTGTATAGTTTTCTTTTCTTTAAAAGTAAGTAAACAAGCAAACCAAGTAACAAGGCACACTGGATCAATAGGCTGCCATGCTATATTGGATTAGCAGGCTTATTCCTGATACATGAGGCCTATCCCAGCAATTTGGTAAACAGACGTGTGACTATTCAGCAGACCAGGGAGGAATCTTGAATATGCTTTTTATTCATCTTCTGATTGGCCCAAATGCCTTTGCCATTCTCTCCCAGCATAATCCAAGCTAAGATGGACAATGTCCAATGACTAAGGCTCAACCTTCAATCAGACAAATGGGAAAGCACCACAGCGATTTAGATCATAAAAAACCTGAGTCTGTAGCCACTCTGACCATTCTGCTAGCAACTTCCTATTTATAGATTTCTTCTCCAAGAATGAGCTTATCCAGGGCTGACCCTAGATAACCAATCAGCAGACCAATGAACCAAGAGTCAATTAGGCAATTAATCATAACTTCTTTTTTTAAATATCTCCCTGTGATAAGAGAGAGCACCCTGATTTTCCTCTAAAGCCCCATTTGTTCTTCATTTTCAGTCTAAGATCTTTAGGCATGGCAGACCTCAGGGATGGAATTTTATCTCAGATCTAGGTAATCAGACCACTGCAATGCCCTGGTCTTTATTATTAGTTTATGAATGGGCTCACAATTCAAACTAGACCAATGGAGACCTTTCCTGAGAATTCTTCTAGAATTAATTAATAATTGTGCTTCCATTGGGAGTTGCTAAAATGGTAGAACTATAGGTGCGGAACTGCTGGTGGGTAACTTGCCTCTTGTGAGAAGAGCCTACCTGAAAATAATAACACCCCAAAGTAAAATGAGCTTTGAGGTGGAGAGACTCGGTCCTGGAGATGTCATTTGAGCACCTATATTCAGCCATGATGTACGCATCATCCTTCTGGATTTCTACGTTAATGAGCAAATAAGGTATTATATTTTGCTTAAACACTTTCAAGTTTGCACTTCTGTCACCATCAATCAAAAAAGTTGTAATACACTCAGTCTGCAGAGCCTCAGATTTAACATCCCTACTTTAGCCGTCAGTTGATTCATTAATTTGAGTCCCAGCTATAGAGCCCCAACAGAGAACATCTCCATTCCCTGTTCTAGTTAACTGTGTTCTGCATCAGACAGGCTCTGAGAGCACAAGCATGCCTGCTGTTGGGCTTAGCTCAGTGCATGAGTGAGGAGGGGTATTCTCACCAAAGAGAGACAGAGATACATACCAAAAGCCATGTGGTTAAAATGTGTGTGACTTATAACCAGAGAATAAAAATATTTATTTATTTTTATTTTTAAATTTTTCCCACTTTGGTTGGTACCCCAAATATTTATTTACTTGAAAATTAATTAATTGAAGTAAATTCAAGAAGTTCAAATAATTTTAAAAAATTTGCTTTTTTATTAAATTTGGTAGCTGCCAAGGATTTTTGATCCCTCAAATAAAATTTTAATTAACATTGAATGATGGAAATTCAAGCAACAAAAATGTTCGCTCTAAGTCAATTGAAGTAAAGGAAAGAGTGTTCAGACAGTACACAGAGAGCCCAAACCCCTTCAGTTATTCTTCCTATACGTGCTTCATAGTCTCATGCTCTTTAGCCAAATTCCTATGAGTCTCTGTGATCTAGTCTCAGTCTCAAGCTACCTCTCAACCTAAGGCAATCTGGCTCCATAGAAACAGTAATGTATTGCTAAGTGGATCTTACAGATTATTTAGGTGAGCTTTCATTTGGGATGATAGATCTCTAAGAAGTCAAATATAGTGAAATATATGTGTATATATCAAAGGAGGGTATCTGATTTTACTGAAATTCCCTAAACAACTTGATATTGCGGGTATCTATCGGTCCTAACTCAGACTGTAGCCAGTTGAGTCCTTTGTTTCATAGACTTTATTCTTAAGTAGATCTTTGTCTTTAGAAGCGAGTGGTCCAGTCTGGCTCAGGAATGACAGGCTGGAGGAGACCTTGGGCGTTATCTAGCCCATACCCACGGTGTTACAGGAAGGAAACTCAGGCTCAGCAATGGAGACCAACGAGTGAAGTTAAGAGAGAAGAACATTCCAGGAAGGAAAAATAGCTTGAACAAAGACACCAAGTTTAGAAAAGATATGCTCAGGGACAAAATTCCGACAATGAACTTACATGTGACTACAAGTACTTGAGGGGTTAACCATAAACTTGAAAGGTAAATTATTAGGTTCAAATTATAGGAGGTTTTGAATGTTAAGGGAAAGAGTTGTTCTTATTGTTCCTTAACTTTATAAAACACACAAAAGCAGGCAAAATCCAATAATGAGTCCCATATAGTTATTATTCATTTCCCACAATGATCGACTCACGGCCAATCTTATTCCATCCCTGCCTGCACTCCCTCTCTCCTTCCTTTCTGGCCCCTGGATCATTTCGAAGTAATTCTTTGTCATAATATTAATTCATTCATAAATATATCAATATATATCCAAAAATAAAAACTTAGAGGGGTTTTTTTTTTTTAACTATTCTGTAGATAAAAGGAGGATTTTGAATATTTTTAATCTGGATGCAACATATGCAGAACTGTAGAAAGCTCTTCTGGCAATTACATTGGGCCAAATCACAGCAGGAAGGGCCAGGGCAGTGTAGCTCCTAATATTCCACATTGTCATCGTCACATAAACTGTATTAAAATCAATTCCTATTTTCCACATTTAAAATCTGATATATGGTCTCCCATGCTGGTATTTAAGGGTAGAAATAATTTACATTCTTGGCCACTGGAGATATATCTCTTTTAGAGGTTTTGTCATCTCGACGGTTCAGTTTCACGCTTTGTGGTTTTTTTGTTCATTGAGGTGTATGGCAATAATGCAAGTGTGAATTTTTCTGTTTCTCCTTATATGTTAAATATTCATATTTTATTTTATTATATTGCTCGTGAGGACGTTCTGGGTCCTAGCTTGATGTTTATGGGAGGAAAAACAAGCTTTCTTAGCTCTAAAAAATTGCCTTTTAAGTTCCTTGTCTCTATAAGCAGCAAAATACACTCCATAAATTATTCAGGCGCTACAAAAAGAAAATAAATACATTTCAAGTGGCTATGTAAGAGATCTTTTCTCTGTGCACTGAGTCCTCTCTCATATAGACACTGTGAAACCATGAAAGATTGAAATATTTTCTGAATGAGAAAACTTTCAACATCATGCACCACACAAAGCATGGCAAATAGAAATGAAAATAAACCCTGTCTGGCCTCAAGGTTCATGTTGAATTAGAGTTGGAAATACTCATTTTAGGGTACATTTTTCTTTAACCCAGTCATCCCAAAGTGAAGCAACAAGACTAGAGAATAGATAAGAGCGTCCGTCTGGCCAGCTGAACATGCTGTCCTTCGTGCTGCTGAAAAGATTTACAGAGTACAGTAGAGGTTCTAGAACCTGAAACCATACAATACATCTTCTGCTTTCAATTTATGCTTTGAAGATTTATACAAAATTAGAAAGACCAAATAACTCACTTTCCATTTAAAGTGCTTGCATTTTCCATCTGGCACATTGCTATGAACAACATGTCTGCATTATGTAATAGTAAATTTCTCATACCAATGCTCATCTGCTATCAATTTATAATCAGAAATGTCACATGATGCATTGAAAAGAAATCAGAATTACACATGGTTGCTACACTTGCCTTCTTATATTTCTTACCAGAAGCTTTTTTTCCTTCTTTTTAGTGAGTTTTGTAAATTGTGTGGAATCAAAGAAAAACCCAAGTAGAAAGCTAGAAATTTCACAAGACTGCACCAAAAAAATTATATGACTAACCATATCAATGGTGTTTTTAAAGTTCTCTCTTATATTCTTTGGATGCATTTTAAAATCAAAATATAAAATTGATAGATGACAGATAATCACAATTTTTATAATCAAATCTCTCCTAATGCTTGAAATTTCAGACAGAACAGCAGGAAGTGACACAGGCATGGGCTGACTGCTGTTATGGGTCAGACCGATGCCTCATGCTACCTAAGAGTCTCTTCGACTGTGGCAGTCACACGTGTTTCTGGAAAAGAATTCTAGTTTCCCAACAGGATTTCAGCCTTCATACGTCAGGGATGTGCCCAAAACTTTCCCCAAACTTCTTTTAATTAACAGAGAGAAAAGGCAAGAAACCTGAGTTCTCATTACTAATCTCCCATTAACAGGTTGTGTCACCTTAGGCGTATTGTGGATTTTTGCTTTTAGTGCTTCACTTTTCTTTATTTCTAAATAAGAAAGAATTCTAATTATAAAAACAATTTAAAAAGAGCACACCCCTATAAGATAATAATTGCTATTATTTTTATTTATCTAAAACTGAGAAATCATGATTGTCAATAATCACTTAGCCTCAACAATTTGTTCCATGCCAGCACTGTGCTTGTGGCTGGAAATTTAGTGGTGAACCGGACTGAGTCCCTGCTCCACTGGGTATATAGTGAGGGAGTCAGACAGACACCAATGCAAATGATTCTAAGTGCCACAGATATTTCAAAAGGAGGGGTAAAGAGGTCTGTGGGACTGAATGATAGGGGGTGCTAACCAAATATGGGAAGTCAGCGAAGGTCTCTTAGAAGAACTGGTGCAAAAGTTGAGCCTCAAAGGATAAATGGAGTGAAGAGTTGGAAAATAGTATCCTGGGCAGTGAGAACACCAGGGATAAAAGCCTGGAAGTGGAGGAGAGGCTGATGCGTTTGTGTAATTGAAAGGAGATCCGCGTGACTGGACTGGAGCGGTGCTTCCTGGTATTTTTCACATCATTGCACACGACCGTCCTGGACCCGACCCTGCCTCCAGCTGTCCCAAAGGGCCCTATATCTCAGCACATTTTCAGTCAGTTTGCAGAACTCTAACTCTAATGCAGCATTCAAGAGAAGGCTTGGCATGAAAGGATGCTGGCAAGGTAGACAGAGATCCGACTGGAAGGGCGGAGTGATGAGTGGCAGGTGGGAAAAGACAAGTTAGTGCAGGTGACATGTTCAAGATCTTTGAAGGCCAGAGAGGCCTTACTAAGGACATGTACATAACTCTTCTAAGGGCAATGGAGAGCCATGGAAGAGTTTTAAGCAGGAGAGAAGTTTGTCTGGGAAGGGGAGGAAGAGATCCTGAGATGCCTTTAAGAAATCCACTTGTAGGTATTCAGGTCTGGAGCTTAGGGAAGAGTCTGACCCTGAGCTTGGTTCTCCAGAATCATGCTGCTGCTGGGAAACCCTGATATTTTTTCTAAATATACTCCTCTTTTTTTTTTTGGCCTATGGTAGCCCTAGTTGTTTTCTGTTGCTTGCAATGAGAGAACTCTAAAATTTAATAATGCGGAAGTAATAATAAAGATGGCACTGATTCACATGAGATTTAATTTGTCACATGAGTAAATAGAACAAAACGGTCATAAATGACTATACTGCATCCCTGTTGGGAGTGTGTAGAGCTGTCTGGCCTGAAAGGCCTTCGTCACCAGTTGAAAGATTATACATGCACTGTCTTCAGTGGGGAAAGAAATGTGAAGTGTTCTCTTTAAAATGGATAATATTCATTGTAATTAAGAATAAAAGTTGTAAAACTTCCAGGTTGTGTAGAACAAAGTTACAGTAGAAGCACTTTGAGTGAACTTTATTAAAGAAATATTGATTATTACATATCAAGTCACATATACTAGACATAAAGTTAAAAAGGTCTAAAACTTTTTGTCTCATTTTTATAGTCAGGAAAAGATTTTTTTTTCTGCATATGTTGGGAACCTAATTTTTAAGGTTAATATCTAAAGTTTTATCTAGGTAACAAAAAAAAATTCAAAGTTTTATATCAGTCAACATTTGATAGGCATGGATTGAACACAAATTAACTCTACTCTCTCCCTAGGGTGAATTATGTCATGTTATTTGGCACCTTTTCTGTTTTAGCCGAGTTTTTCCCACTTACTTTGATAAGGAATCAAAGATGAATTTCTTCTCAACTTGAATTCCTTCAGCAGATTGATTTTCCATTTTGCCTACTTCAAGACTGAAATGGTAGCATCTGTATGAAAAATCTTACTACCCACATTCTCTTGGGAAAATATCATGAAAAGCTTTTAAGAAAATTAATGAAGTGAAGACATTCAGTTTTGACAGTGACTTTCAGAGGTAGTTTCACCAGTGTCTAAATAGCCTAAAGAATCCAATGGACTTAAAAAAAAACAAAGGAAAGAAAATTTACAAAGACACATAAAAAATTATGAACTCTAGGAGTTATCTAATTTATACATGTTTTCTTTTCATAAATTCAACCACAAGCCATAACCTATTTCTCACCCCTATGTTTTGTAAATTCTTCCTGCTCCTATGCATGATTATGTGTGGATTGAGTCTAGACACACCAACCATTAAGCAACCAATTTCACAGTTTAGTGAGTTGTCTGTGCTTAGATTTCCTGTTAGTCTCTTAAACCCTATTGTCTTCTTCCCTTGTGATAGTCAAATTATACACTGAAATTGGTGTACTGTTTCAGAGATATGACCCAGTAGTTCTCATCTTAATAGAGAACATTCCTAGTAGAATTCCCACCCTCTGCTGTTCCACTTGATTTTCTTTTGCCCTGGAGCAATTGTCTCAGTGTTACAATTGGGTCTTGATAAGGGAGTCTTTAGGAAATTCTTCCACGATGACAGGCATGTTTGTAATCCTACCAATGTTAATGAGACAAACATAAAATCATTTTTAAACTCCTAATGTTGTTAATATTTAATTAATGTAACTTTTCTTCTGACACTTCCTTTAAGGAAGCATATTTAATTCTTCTATCACATTTCTTTCAGTTCTCATTAACTTCCCCCCCAAAAGAAATGCCACTCTTTCTAAAATTTCAAATATGAACTACTGAAGTTATCATAAGTGATTTTTAAGTCAAGTATATGAGCGAGGGTGAAGAAAATTAACTTGCTACCAAAAGCTTAAAAAACAAAGGATGACATGATGTAGTTACCCACCAATCAGCCTTTCCATTATTTAGGAAAGTTCCCTTCCATTCTGCAGCCACACCCACCTACCTGCCCTCTCCAGCTGTCTGATGAGAACATCTCTGAAGGTGGTGGGACTGAGGGAAGCTACTTACTTTCTCTGAATGGGACAACTAACTTTGTAAGCTCGGCTTACAAAGTTTATAACTTTTTAAATTAACATTTTCTTTTATCCATTTCACAAACAAATTAAAAAGGCAAATATTTTCTTGACTGAGATAGAAAAGAAAGAAAGAAAGAAAGAAAGAAAGAAAGAAAGAAAGAAAGAAAGAAAGAGAGAAAGAAAGAAAGAAAAAGAAAAGAAAGCTCATCCATAAACAGTATTGATCAGGTCTCTTTCAATTGCAAAAGTCCAAAATCTAACTCTAACTGGCCTGCGCAAAGGAGTGGACATGTTGGCTTCTATAACTGAACAGTTCACAGGCATCAGACGCAGCTGTTTAATATGTGTCATCAGGATTCAATCTCTTTCCAACACTTCTGGCTCTGCCTTCTTTGCATTGGCTGGTTTTCAGGCAGAACTCCCCCACTCAAGCTCACAGAGATAAGATGTCTACCAGCAGCTCCAGGCTTCTATTCCACTAATCTAGCAACAACCTCAGTGAAAAGAACTCTTCTGTCCCCACTGATGGGCTCTTTCAGGAGCTCAGTAAATAGCATGAGTCTTTGCAACCTGGATTCTGAACCAATTAAGAAATAAGAAAAATAATAAGGGGCCTAAATATCACCTTTGTTACTGTTAAAGTTTG
This sequence comes from Cheirogaleus medius, assembly GCA_008086735.1. NCBI lineage: Eukaryota > Metazoa > Chordata > Mammalia > Primates > Cheirogaleidae > Cheirogaleus > Cheirogaleus medius. The sequence goes on from VBSM01001562.1 coordinate 53,347,428, forward strand.
TCAGTTGGCCCCAGATGGACTTCCTAATACGAACCATAGAATCGGGCAAACATTCTACTCAGTCGTGGGCCTGGGCAGTGCTGCAGTGGGCCGGGCCTTCCGAGGGGGCCTCTGTAGGCAGGCTGGCCTAGTGAATGCACCCTATTTATTCTTCTCATTTTTACCAATTAGACAAGTCTCTCTTCCCTGAGGATTAGGGGGAGGAGGAAAGACCAGAGCTGTTATGTCTAGTAGAGCTGGAAATGTCATAAATGTGCAGAAAGTTCTTACCCAGTATTTCCTGGCTCTTTGTTCTCTTAAGACACCGAATTAATCATTAAACACAGGAGCAGCCAGGAATGTGGCTGCTTCCCTCCAAGGACAGTCCTATTCCCACCTTTATGGGATCACCCCCAATACTGGCCATGGCTCCATTGAGGATCCCTCAGGACCTCCAGCAGGCAGTGTGGATTTGGTTTCCAGAAGGCTGTGAAGCGTATCCGAGCAATACAGACATACCTCTGAGGTTTTGTGGGTTTGGTTTCAGACCACCGCAATAAAGTGAGTATCAAAATAGAGTAAGTCACACAAATTTTTTGTTTTCCCAATGCATATAAAAGCTGTGTTTACTCTATACTACAGTCTATTAAGTGTGCAACAGCATTATGTCTAAAAACCAATATACCTGCCTTAATTTAAAATGTTTTATTGCTAAAAAATGCTAATCATCATCTGAGACTTCAGCAAGATGTAATCTTTTTGTTGGTGAAGGGTCTCGTCTCGATGTTGATGGCTGCTGACTAATCAGGGTGGTTGCCGCTGAAGGTTGGGGTGACTGTGGCAATTTCTTAAAATAAGACAACAATGAATTTGCCACATTGATTGACTCTTCCTTTCATGAAAGATATCTCTGTAGCACGTAATATTGTTTGATAGCATTTTAGCCACTTTCAAAATTGGAAGTAATCCTTTCAAACCCTGTCACTGCTTTATCAACTAAGTTTACATTATATTCCAAATCCTTTGTTGTCATTTAAACAGTGTTCATAGCATATTCCTCAGGAGTAGATGCCATCTCAAAAGTAGATTCAAGATCAAGTAGATTCCACTTTCTTTGCTCATCCATAGGAAGCAACTCCTTATCCATTAAAGTTTGATCTTGAGATTGCAGCTATTCAGTGACATCCTAAGGTTCCATTTCTAATTCTAGTTCTCTTGCTATTTCCACCATATCTGAAGTTACTTGCTCCTCTGAAGTCCTGAACCCCTCAAAGTCATCCATGAGGGCTGGAATCAACTTCTTCCAAACTCCTGTTGATGTTGCTATTTTGACCTCCTCCTGTGAATCACCAATGTTCTTAATGACATCTAGAATAGTGAATCCTTTCCAGAAGTTTTTTGATTTATGTTGCCAAGATCAATCAGGAGAATCACAATCTATGCCAGCGATAAGCTTACAAAATGTTATTTCTTAAATAATAAGACTGGAAAGTCAAAATTACTCTTTGATCCATGGGCTTCAGAATGGGTATTGTGTTAGCAGGCATGAAAACAACATTTCTCTCCTTGTACATCTCCATTAGAGGTCTTGGGTGACCAGGTGCATTGTCAATGAGCAGTAATATTTTGAAAGGAATCTTTTGTTCTGAGCAGTAGGTTTCAGCAGTTTTCTTAAAATATTTAATACCCAATGCTACAAACAGTTGTACTGTCATCCAGGCTTTGTAGATTTAGCGTCATTCTTAAGAGCCTAGGATTTTCAGAACGGAAAATGAGCATTGGCTTCTAATTGAAGTTGCCAGGTGCATTATCCCCTAATGAGAAAGTCAGCCTTTCCTTTGAAGCTTTGAAGCTGGTCATTGACTTCTCCTCTCTAGCTATGTAGGTCCTAAATGGCATCATCTTGCAATAGAAAGCTGTTTCATCTACATTGGAAATGTGATGTTTAGTGTAACCACCATCATCAATTATCTTAGCTAGATTTTTTCTGGATAACTTGCTGCAGCTTCTACATCAACACTTGCTGCTTCATCTTGTACTTGTATGTTATGGAGATGGCTTCTTTCCTTAAACTTTATGAACCAACCTGTGCTAGCTTCAAAGTTTTCTTCTGCAAATTCCTCACCTCTCTCATCCTTAATAGAATTGATGAAAGTTAGGGGCCTGCTCTGCATTAGGATTTGGCTAAAGGGAATGTTGTAGCTGGTTTGATCTTCTATCAAGACCACTAAAACTTTCTCTATATCAATGATAAAGCTGTGTCACTTTCTTCTCATTTGCATATTCACTGAAGTAGCATTTTTAATTTCCTTCAAAAAATTTTCCTTTGCATTCACATGACTTGGCTAACTGTTTGCTGCAAGAGACCTAACTTTCAGCCTATATTGGCTTTTGACATGCTTTCCTTGCTAAGGTTAATAATTTCTAGCTTTTTATTTAAAGTGAAAATCATGCAACTCTTCCTTTCACTAGAACACTTAGAGGCCATTGCTAGGTTATGTATTGGCCTAATTTCAAAACTGTTATGTCTCAGGGAATAGGGAGGCCTGAGGAGAGGGAGAGAGATGAAAGATTGGCCAGTCAGTGGGCAGTCAGAACACACACAACATTTATGAATTAAATTTGCCTTCTTGTATATGTGGGGTTTGTGTTGCTCCAAAACCATTACAATAGTAACATCAAAGATTATTGATCACAGATCACCATAAAAGACACAATAATAATGAAAAAGTTTGAACTATTGTGAGAATTACCCAAATGTGACACAGAGACACGCAGTGAGCACATGAAATAAAAGTAGCACCTATAGACTTGCTCAACGCCACAGACCTTCAATTTGTAAAAAGTTTGGTATCTGTGAAGTGCAATAAAATGATGTGTGCTTGTATATTAATCCAGCTAATTCCAAGGCCTGTTTGCAGCAAAGACCAAATGCTCACTTCCTGTTCTATTTCCCATCCCACGAGATGTCCAGGGTCATCCGTTATAGCCTTTCAAAGATCAAATGACATCATAAAGACACGCATTAATGAAATGCATAGAAAGTCCACTAGTATAATTCCAACAATTTAGTGATCCCCCAAATGTAACCATAACAGTCTTTTAACAATCAAAGTCTTAGGAAGAAATTATAAAGTCCATAAAAAGCCCCTTTTTAAATTGCAATCCACAGATAGTAAAGTCGAGAGAATATTAAATTCTATAAATAAGTGATCTAAGAGATCAAAGTTCAAAATTCTGTGTTAAAATTGAAGTTCAAAAGTCATTCCCCTCAACTTACTATTCAGCTGATTAGTCTCAGTGTGGGGGGCTCTGGGTACAGTGGGAGGCAGAGGCTCTTGAAGCATGTGTAGCCTCGGCTGTTTTTTCAGAAAGAATGTGGTTCTTTCATGACCTCTGAGGTCATTAGTTCAACATCAAATCTCTTACTTTCTAAAGAACCAGAAAGTTAATAAGATACACAAGATTTCTATAGCACTTGCCTCATACCCATCATTTTAGAAAACAAGATAATACCCAACCCCCTAAAGCTGTCATCCTCAGCAAAATTATATATCAAAAACTAAGTTTTAAGTGCCAACAAAAAGCATTACAGACACATCAATGTGTCTGAATAAAAGAATAGATGAAATTCTTGGTTTCAGCCTCCCCAAATGCCGGCCAGTCGATGCTGATTGCCTGGACTCCATGGCCTATAAACTTAAATTCAACTGACAAAAGATTCTCAGAAGGAAAGAAGTTCCTTTTGGCACTCTGCATTTACCATAATTGGGGAGAAAAATCCATTTCTGCCCATTGTCTCCATTCCTAGGGAGTGGCCCTGGGGACATTGCTGTCTTCCTGTACAGTTTGGAAATGGGCAACAATGACAGCCCCAGCCACCAGGTCTTATTTGGGTATGTGACTTTCTCTTCCTCATATTGGAAACCTCTCAATTGCCGGTTTCTCTTGAGCCCTGTTTTTCTGGCCCTCTGGGGCTGTACTGAGTAGGTTCTGTCTGATGATGTAGCACCTGCCATTTCTGGTGGCAGGTATGCAGAGTCCTGAGGAACAAGAAACCTGCCTTCTTAGAGAAATACAATTTTCAATCCAGAGCCAAATTTTGACCAGATTTTCAGGGGTATCTGTGGTGGGGGAAAGTGGGTAAGCAGTTGTGGATAATTGTTGAGCCTGTGGACATGCCATGTAAATTTAAGATTTTTTCATTGTTCCCTCTCTGAAAATGCAGAATGGAATTTGCATTTGTGCACACCTAGTGCACCCTACTAGACCCAAAGCAAACACTTTCACTCTAAACCTCCCAGGACTCTGTAGTACCCAAGACTCAGTTGTCTGGCAGTTTAAATGAAGACAAATATTATTTTGTCTATCAACACTCAAAGGTCCTTAAACACTCCTTTTCCCTGCCATCAAATTCTTGCATGAATTGTACCTATTTAGGAAAAAGTGCTTTTACTCGCAGAATTCATTCTAGATTTCCCAACGGCCTAGCAAAACAGGCACTTGGACCTGGCTTGAACTTGACTTCACAGGAATACAGAAATAGATTATTCCTTCATGCTTCTGTGGGGGGACTGAGAATCACACTTCTCACATGAGATGTAGAGCCAAAGGGTGCAGAATTACGAAAGAGGAGACAGGGTAGAGGTTGGGGCAGAGGATGGCGGCTTTTGCTCATGACCTCAGGTTGTGTACGGTGTGCGTTGGGGGCGGGGGCTACTAAAAGCTCCTCTGTCTGGATGGGCAGGGAATTTTACCTTTCTGGGCTCTGCACTACGTTCTCAGGGTAAACTGCTTCTCCCTGCCTCCCCCTGCCATCTCCTTGGCATCTGCAGGAAGTAAGGGAGCCCCACCCCTACTCTCTCACCTCCCCACGCTGCCTCACCACTGCTCTCAGCCTCGAGACCGACATGAATCAACCTCACTCTCTCCTGTTTGCGTCGGTCAGATACAAGAAACCTGCCATTCCTCATCCCCAGAGTCCGGTCCATCTTCTCCTTTCTGGGTTTCGGCAGAGCCACCAGCCAGACTCCCAGCTCCCTTTCAGGAAGCCCTTTCCCGCCCATAGTCTATTTAGACTGATTGTCTAAAAACATGAGTCAGATCGTGTCACTTCTTTTCTCAGACACCTCCAAAATCTCTCCAGTCCTTTCAGGCTAAATGACAAACTCTTTACCATGATCTCCAGGCCTGACGCCATCTGCTCCCCTCCCACCCCTCGGACCTCTCTGGCTTCCTCCTGCTCCTCCTCTCTCATACCGGCCTCTTCCCTAGTCTTCCAGTGTGCCAGCCTCACTCTTGCCTGGGGCCTTTGCTTGGCTCAGAGTCTGTTTTCTGTGGCTAGAAACCTCTTCCCCCAGATATCATCTTGCCTGGCTCCTTCACCTCCTTCATTTTTGCTTGAAAGTTATCTTCTCAGAGAATCCATCATGACCACCCTAATTAAAATTGCCATTTCTCCCTATGTTTCCCAGAATAATGTATCCCCAAAGATGTCTGCATCCTAATCCCCTAAATCTGTGGATATGTTATAAGATATGGCAAAAGGGACTTTGCAGATGTGATTAGGTTAAGAGTGTTGAGCTGTGGAGATTATTCTGGATTATCTGGATGAGTTCGATGTCATCACAAAGATTCTTATAGGAGGGAGGCCCGAGGGTGATGGTCAGAGAAGGATGTCAGAAGCAGAGGTGGGACTGATGTGACGCCTGGAAGGGGCCACAAGCCCAGGAGCGTGGGCAGCCTCTGGACGCTGGAAAAGGTAAGGATACGGATTCTCCCCTGGAGCCTCCAGAAAAAATGTAATTCTGCTGACACTTTGATTTTAGCCCAGTGAAACCCATTTTGTGATTCTGACCTACAGAACTATAAGATGATAAATTTGTGTTATTTTAAGCCAAATTTATGATAATGGGTCATAGTAGCAATAGAAACTAATACGGAACTAATATAAACTAATATAAATAAAAACGAACACAGAAATTAATACAACCCCCCACCCCTGCCATCCCCACCCCTCATCTGTTTAGTTTTCTTCATCATACTTATCACCATATCACACGCTCAATATTTTGCTTATTTATTTTGTTTATTTTTGTCTCTGGCCACTAGAATATCAGCTCCATAAAGGCAGAATTTTGTGTGTATTTGTTATTAATCTCTGATATCTATAACAGAATCAGCCATATACTAGACCTTCAATAATGATTTGCCAAATGGAAGGGTGTATTTGTTTTTTAAAATCCTACCACATCTTTAGGTTTTTTTTTTAACAGCTTTTTTTTTTTTAACTTTTTGGTAAAAGTGACTTTTTCTTCCTTATAATAAGGAATTCCTTTCTACACTTTCAATCTTTCAAATATAAAATGATTAGCAGTGTTCTATATTTTTATACAAAGTTGATTTCGATGAATATTAGCAGTTTTATTTACAAAACTCACTTCCACATTTTAAATGTTTGAAATAGAAAAAAAAATACACATGTAAGATTTTTTTAAAAAGAGACTCATGTTTCGAAAGCATTAGTAAATTCAGAAATTATGTTCTTACCTAATAAAGAAAGCACTCTTTAAATTCCTGGCCAAATACCAATTTCCTGAAGTCATACGGCTTCAAATCTAAAGACTTTAAGTCTTTTAGTGAGAATTCCAAAATATGTTTTTCATAGATTAAGGGGAAGTAAATCATCATAGAATAACTCCCTCCCTTCCTACATTTCTCCTTGCTACTGTAGTTTTTTCTCCATTTCAAATAGAGCGAATGACAAAATGTGCTCTGTTCTAATTTTTATGAAATCCACCATGTTGTATTTTATCATTATGACCCTGAGTCCCAGGTTGGGTTTATGGTATTCCACTTCCTGCCTGTGCAATTGAGGAATATTACTTTTTCCTCTTACCTTTGGAAAGGAGGTGAGTAGCACTGTAGTCCAAGGCTTCTGGGGTTGTCATGGGCTCTGTGTGTTACACAGTGTGAAAGAAGCAGTTACCTGCACAGGCATTCTTTCAATAAACTTAAGAATATTTATTAAGCACCTATTTTGTGCGAGGTGCTAGAGGTACAAAGACCAGTCTTTAATCACCTTGAGCTTTTAATCTGCGGAATATCTTCTCTCCTGCTTTCAGGGTACCAAGTATCAGAGTGTATTGCTGTATAATGAATTCCAAAAGGCAATGGAGAAAATGTAGGAGTAAACTATCCTTTCTCTTCATTTAAGATGTAAAGAAAACATCTTAGTAGGAAATCTTTATTTTTCAGAAAATAACTCTGGCTTTTTTCACAGAAAAAAATGCACACTTCCAGTTTAAGACAGTGATTTGAGCATATAGGTTTGAATCCTCCTCTTCCCCTAATAACCTTGAAAATGTAGGGGACACTTTGAAGCATTGTTGAGGCCAGGACAAGAGGTCATCAGACTGAATTGAATTCATGGAGGATATTATGTGACAGATTGGGTTGAGTAATGAGTCAAACCTGATTTATCGCACAAGAAGAAGCCAGACACACAAGTAGGAGGAAGAACCTACTAGTACCTTCTACTCCAGAGGAACAGGATCTGGAGAAAAGAGTAGACTTTGGGAGGACTCTGAGGTGCAAATATCTGTGTCACTGGTCACAGCTCACACAGAGCATGATTCCTGCCATGGCTCTTAAATCACTGGAGCTCACAGTAGATGTAGGTGGTCATTTCTAGGCAAAAACCCAGGCTCCCTTTGCTGGGTCCCAATGAGGCTGTTGTGCCAGGTAGAAAAGGGAAGTGCTGCTCCAGCGAGCCAGCTGCCACCACAAAGGACACAGGGCATTCTCCCAAATGGAGGGGAGCTCTCAGGTGTAACAGCCTTTGCTTGCAGTTGGGAGTTCCCTTCCTAGTCCACAAGCTCATGAGCAGGTGGACTTGCAATTTCTGATGACATTATTTTAACCCACAGTGATGGAGAAGCCCCTATCTGCTATTGCAAGGATGGGTGAATAGAGATAAATCACAGGACAGGTAGGTGAGCATGCTCAGCTGTCAGAAGGAGAGGACCGTTAAAAGAAAAGATGTTCTTATGAGACAGTGATGATAAAAAATAGGATTAAAAGGTCTGAAAGCTTATCCTACACGATTGATTAAATAAATTAAAGTGCCACATTGCCATAAAAAAGGCAGCCATTAAAAAGAAGATGATTAGAAATATTTATTGGCATGGAACAATTTTCACAATATATTGCTGAGTTTAAAAGAGAGAGAGAGAGAGAGAAACCAGGTAAGAGTAAAATAAATGCACTGTGTGTATGTGTGTGGATGGGGGGAGGGCAGGAGCAAGGGTTGGCAATGATAGGAAGATAAATATTAAAAAATTATACGCTAAAATAGTTACTAGGCAAAAAAATTAATATACTCTAGAATATGATATTAAGATGACTTTATGATCTTTTTGATAATATATTTTTTAACTTTTTGGACAAAATGAATATAAATGGACATGTTTTTCTTAAAGTAAATATTGCTTTTTCCCAGAAAGCTTACTCCCCAAAAAAGCCCCAGACTGAAACAATTTTATGGATGAATTCTTAGCACTTAACCAAGAGATGGGTAATTTCCACTCTGTGTAAAATATTCTACAATCCAGAAAGACATGAAAAGTGTACCAATTCATTTCATGAAACTATCGTATCCCTGTATGTCCAAGCCTAATTAAGAGAGCTGGGGAAAAAAATCAACCATGTGGCAATTTCAGTTGCGAATACGAATCAAAATTTTGAAAACAATAATAGTAACTTGTTTTTAGTATTCTCCTATAAGAATAATGCCATGGCCAAGTAAGGTTTCATCTAAAAATGTTAACATGCTTCAATACTAGCATGTTTGTTAATAAACCTTTTTAGCAGATCGAAAAAATAAACCACGACCTCAGAGATGCCTGCACTTGTGACAAATGAGCAAGAGTATATGGCTTTCATTGCATTTTTCTGGAGTAGCACATTCAGTGGAGAAGGAGGACCCTGTCATAATTAGCCCCCAACAAGGATAGTGTTATCAGCTACAGAATGGTGGGCTGGGAGGCTGCCACAACTACCAAGAAGAAGAGACCTCCCCTCAAGAGTGACACCTCCAAATGTTGTGCACATTCTGTAAAATGACTAAATAAAGCCAGAACAACAAAAATGAAAATCTATATTTTACCCTACTAGCCCCTGCTGACCCTGAAAGACTTGTGCAGGGATTTATATAATCTCTGGCAAAATCTTTTATCAAACAAACAGTGCAAGAAATAGAAGAAAACTTTAGAAAATATGCAATTCATTGCATTACTGAAAACTGTGAGGACATTTGATTTAGATCAAGATGTGAAGTCAGGAAACATTTCCTAGAGGTGAAAAAATGTTATTTTAAAAATGTGATGGAAGCAGTGAATAGCAGATTCTAAAAACAGGAATACAACCAGTGAATTGGAAGACAGCTCAGAAAATTCTCCCAGCACCAAGAGAATAATGAAGAAATAAATAGAATGAGAGAAGAGACACAACAGACTTGGAAGAGAGATCTGGGTAGTTCAGTATATGCATGAGGACTTTCAGAAGGAGATGACAGAAACACACCTGAGTTAGTAAAGATGTGGTCTTCATGGCAAAAGGACTAGGGAAATGGTAGGCAAATTAACTAGCAAATCCCACACATAGTCATAAACATAGTATTTCTGAGCGTCAAAGACAAAGAAAATTCTTTAAATGGAAAGCTAAAGGTATCTTGACGTGAAACTGCAGAGGCAGGAACATATTGCCATGGGAAGGACCCCAGCACCAGAGGAGAGTGGGTGTTGGAGGACAGAAGCAGAGTTTGATACGTACAAAGTGGATGTGAATCTGTGAATAGTTCCAGTATTCCAAATATTCCATTCTATGCGAAAGAAACTAGATCGTGCTTTTCCAAAACATGGCAAGGATCCAAAAGTGGTGAAATTAAAAGTAATCTTTGAAACTGTTAATAATAAGAAACAAATTTTGATCAAATAGGCTATAAGAATCCCCTTAGACTTCTCTGTATAGAAAAAGATGTCACAAAATTGTTATTTGGAGAGATGATTAAAGAAGATCCAACAAAAAAATGTAGAAAAATTATGTATTACAAAAGTATACCAGGCAATTCATTAAAATAAATACTATATAATTTGTCTGAATGTTGTGACTTTTGTGAATATTTTCATATTTTAAGATTGTGCAATTTGTTGTTATTTCTCATTCAAATAAGAATTTATGTTCATACCTAATTTTTAAATCAAGGTATGGTTTACAGACAGTAAATCATAATTGTGTGTTTGTCTTAAATATAAACTGCAAAATTGTCTAAGTTTCAGGCACCTGCAAATGGAATCCCTTTCTTGTATATAACCCAGGTAACATTTCTGTATTTCTTCATCCAGCCAAGAACTAAATCAACAGAAAGAAATAAAAACTTTAAAAGGGGAAGATTAAAAACTAAAAAGATCCTGGGTGATATCAAGATTGGAAAACATATTAACTGTCTAAATAATTGTTAATACAGTTATAAAACCTGTTATAAATGTAAAAAGTGACTTCTGAAAGAGAAAAATAATACAAAAAATTGCTTATTAAAGATAAGAAATATTGGATCATTTTTATGAAATGTGGTATGCAGTGGGAGGAGACAAGAAAAGAAAGCTATGTTTTTCATATTCCATAAACTTTGGATTTATAGTCTACTTATGATGGTATATGGTTTTGTTGGTTGACATAAAGTGGGCATAGCATTCTAAATGTGAGCTAGCTGGTGTCTCGTAAGCTCTCATACTCACTCTGGACACGAGTCCTAACACCCCACATGGGTATCCTGGTGCATGTAGAAGAAACATTGTCTTGGACATAAATGATAATCATTGGTAGAAAAAGTAAGAAATTGCAATTCTAAATCATTAGATTCCTTAGATTTTTTTAAAGTGAACTTTTTATCTTCAATTAACATCCAATCATTCACTGAGAATATTGAATTTGGGAAAAAAATAACCATTCATTGGATAAAAAAATGTCTATCTTTGCCTTGCGATCATTAAGCTAAGGCAACTATAGATTATAGAGACTCATTTGCTCCCATATTAGATTGTTAGAATACCAGTGCTCAAAACATTACAGCTTCAAAGCTTCTGGTGCCTTCAACATTGGCTTCAAAGAGAGCAATTACAGTACATTTCTGTGAACTTTTGAAGGGCTGATCTCACTTTCTTTTCTTCACTCCAGGAAAGAAAGCAAAGCCCTTTTGAAAAAAAAAATCATATTCACCATCTATCACTGCCTTGACTTTGTTTTTTCCATGACAGTTTCATTGTTTTTTTTTTTAAAAGCATTTGCTAAAATAAGCAAAGACCACCCTCCTCCCACCTCCAAAAAAAATAACCAAAAAAAAAAAAAAACCCAAAAAACAAAAAAACCCACAAAACTCCCAAACCCAAAATAACAACACTATATCCTGGGAAATGTTAATTAATTTATGCATTTGTCATATAAAAATGTTGGAATTATAATTGGAAAATCAGTGAAAGACTTAGAATTTTGAAACAGTGATTTTTTTTTCCTATACAAGCTATGAATTTTATTTAGTATTGAGGACCTCTAAGTTCTATATTATATTTCTTTATTTGTTAGCAGTTATAGAAAACACAAATATAGAAATACATCCTACCTTCTACTTAACCTGGAATCTCAGGTCAGTACTTGATCACTTGTAGGTTATTGCCATAGAGTTGGCATTCCAATTATTCGTCTGTCTGAGTATGACAGGGGTCTGGTTTCCCTTTTTTCACTTAATTATAAACAGTAGCTACTAAGTTCCAGTTCACTTGCTGGCTATAGGTGTGTGTGTGGTGTGTGTGTATCCAGTCTGTTCCCATGTACAAAATTTTCCAGTAACTGAAGAGTGTTATACCAAGGCAAATGTTTCCAGCATCCAAAATAAATTTTTCATGGGCTTGTCATTTTTTTGGCCTTTGCTTAGGAATAGTTTAGTTCAGTTGCTTGGGAACAGTTGATTGAATACAGTTGCAACAACTAATCAAAATCTGTTACAAGTCAGGGGCACTTGAAATCTGTACTCTCTTGTCTTCACTATGATGCATTATTTTAAACCCAGAGTTTAGCACCTGTACGAATCCTCTCTTGGTCGGAAGCCTTGACTAATGATGAGCAGGATGAGCAGAGCATTACTCACTTTGAACTAAATAAAAGTTTATTAACAATATAATGTTCTACATAGAAGTGACAGAAACAGATTTCTTTCTCTCGTGTGGTTGAAAATAGGTAAGGCTGCCTTGTTTTGGGGCTTCCTGTCAATGGTTGGGTTTGTGTGGTGGAGGGCCCGGCAGAAAGTTGGAGGTTCATGGGAGTGAGAGGTCAGGGTATTTATTATCCCATCTTCATGCCTGCTGGGCTGCTGAGGATTGGCTTTGTTACCCTGCCAAAGGCCAAAGCCCCTGTCAGGGAACCCCTCCATCCAGCCTTCTGTCTGGGTTCTCATACTCTCTCCTCCCTTTGTGTTTCCAGACCAAGGGCTGGGAACAGCTTCCTTCTGTTGCCACTTTCAGGGTACTATACCCTGCCTTCTTGCTTCTGTGTAAAAAGTGATTTTAATTAAACTCACCTCAAATTTTCCAATGAAAGTGTGCTTTCTGTTTTTTGCTAGGTCCTTGGGGAAGGTAGTAATTTTAAATAAAACAAGGCATTTGGCCAATCTTAATGATGAGTGAGAGAGAATAAAGGAGCCCTGGAGCACTGAGTGACATTTCTGCACAGTTCTTTCCCCTCCCAACTCCATTTGACCATCCTGAACTTCTCTCTTCCTTCTTCTGGCCCCAGTTTCCTCATGACTGACTGAATCCTTTCATTTCCATTGTTCATGGAATCTTCTCTACCTTGGATTAAGTCCCATTTTCTAGACATATCACTCTCTCCCATCTCCTGAATGTCTCATCAGTCTTCATCTTTTATGCCTTGTTCTTTCAGAATATCAATAATAATTATTAAATAGGAAATAAATGTGGTATACTAATCTATGTTAAGGTACAAATATCTCATAATGCCTTAATCATGTGTAGCACTCCATGGAGTATTGACTTTAAAAATAAAAATGGCTTATTCCAGATTATGTAGTATAAATAGAGGAGTAAGGTCTCTATTGGTGAGAATATCATGCGTGAAGGTAGAGAGTTTTATTGGGAACATGTTATGAGGCTGCAACTGCAACTCTAAGGACATGCAATAAGACTCTGCCAGCTCTACCTGGATGTCAGGTTTGCAGAGAAGCTGAGTGGTAAGTTTAATGTTAAGGACTATGCCAAAATGAGACCATTTCTCTTCTAAGTGAAATAGATAAAAGGAAAGAAGAATGAATATTGGAAAATTTGATGTAAGAAATGAATAGCTGCTATAATAATTCTTTCTGGACAGGAACAATTTCTATTTAGATATGGTCTTGGCATGATTTAATGTGTCAAAACTTAAGCCGAAATCTGAAGAGTACAAAACTTGATGTACTTTGGATAAAGTTAAGAACTGCTGTATGGTTTGGACCATCTTCAGTGTCATGTTTCTTTTCGTTCTTCTGACATGAAATTTTGGGGTGTCATTAATACCAAGACCCCAATTTCTGACAGTTTTCTCTATCATGTATTTGATTCCATTAATTCAGCACTCAGATGAGTTTTGTACACCATTTCTTAAGAGGTTCTGCTGGTAATGCCTTCCAATTCAAACCTAGAAATTAATAAACAAACCTCACTTTGTCATATTCACTTTAATCCACTTCAATTAGAGCATGCATGTATGTTGCATAGCAAGATTTTATTAAAATACTGAATATCAATTCATTTGCATGGGGGAGGCTCAGTCATATCCTTCCAGCATCTAAATCTAATTTCTGGTACCCTAAACTATAAGTCTATCAGCTGGCAGAGAAATGAGACTTGGAGAGCAGCAGGGTCTCAATGTCGGGGACAGAGGCCTGGAGGATATGAGGGCCTGAGTCAGAGGGAGGCTTGCAGGAGAGAAGCTTTAAAAAAGCACCACCCTTTGACAACCCTCCATACACCTTTGCTAAAGCCTCATGCACTGCCCATTGAGATTTCCATTGACTAATTTATACTGCTTCTTTTAATATTCACTGTTCATCTAACCAATTTTCTTTAATTGCCTACCAAATGCCAGGTACTGTTCTAGGTGCTGGGGATGCATCAGTGAGAAACACTAGATAAAATATTTCTGCCTTAGAGTGGGTAAGGGGCAGGGAGATAGACCGCAAGCAATAAATATAATAAATAAGTAGGCTATATAGTGAGCTAGAGAATGATAAGTGTTGGCTGAAAAGACATAGAGTTGGGTAAGGGAATCAGGAATTTGGGAAGTTGTAATTTCTGTAGAGTGGGCTCATTGAGTGGGTGACATTTGAGCAAGGACTTGGAGGAGGTAAGGGAATGAGACACGGAGCTACCTTTTTAACAGTTACATCCACTTGTTAAAGCAGCTTTGTTCAAGTAAAATATGCAAACAGCATAGGTCATTTAAAATTTTGCGGCAGCCATATTTTAAAAAGTAAAAAGAAATAGACAAATTTATTTTAATAAAATATTTTATATAACCAAACATCAAAAATATCATTTTAGCATGCAATAAGAATCTAGAAAAAATATCAGATATTGTGCATTTTTTTTCCATACTAAGTCTTTGACATGTGATGTGTATTTTATAATTACAGCACATCTCAATTTAGACTAGCCACATTTCAAGTGCTAAATGGCCACACATGGTCACTGGCTACCATATTGGACAGTATAGCCTTTAAGAGTTTTTAAAAAGTGCCACTTTTAAAGAACATGCTCAAGAGAGTGAGAGGTCACTTTCTCTCCCACCCTCCAAACTAGTGAGGGAGGGCCTGCCCCTGGGCAGTGGAGAGGAGGCAAGCTTAATTTGGGGTGAAGGAGAAACTTATTGCAAACAAGGTGATAAAGAATTTTTTTTCTGTTTTAGTTCAATAAGTATAATCAATATCATTGCTTTTGTATTAGCAATGTGACATAAATAGTCATGTTTAATGCTCAGACGTTTGTCTACATCTTCCACAAAAGCCTTCTTCTCTTTCAGGAATTGTCTCACTGAGAGACTGGTTTTGCTGGATTATTCATTCAAGATCAAGCCCTTATTTGTAGTACACTGTACGTTTGCTGAAGACGAAGAGGATAACCTCAAACTAGAGATTGAGAATATAAATAGTGGCTTTAAAGGATGCAATTGTACTCTAGATGCCAGAGTTCTAATACCATGACTACTTATAAGATATCAAGTTCAGCAAGAATGAGGAAGAAATAAACCACGCATTAATGCCATTTTTGTAGTTCCTAGCAATCAAGTATGAAGAACAGCTATTACTAGTTTTTCTCTTCCCAAGTAGATTTTAAGTCCCCAATAATAAGAACCATGTCTTTGTTATTTTCTCTTTTCTTTTGTATCCTCCATAGAGGGTAGCGATGAGTTGATACTTAATAAATATTTATAGATTACTACAGGGGTTGGCAAACTTTTTCTGTAAGGCCCAGATAATAAATATTTTAGCTGTTTCTGTCACAGCTACCCTATTCTGTTGTAGCACAAAAGAAACCATAGACAATATGTAACCAGTAGGCACAGATGTGTGCCAATAAAACTTTATTTATGGACACAAATGTGAATTTCATACAACTTCTACATGTCACAAAATATGTTCCTCCTTTGAGTTTTTTTCAACTGTTTAAAATGTAAAAAATCATTGCTAGCTTGGGCTGTGCGAAAAGAGGCAATGAAGGGGCTTGGCATGGTGACTCACACCTATAATCTTGGCATGTTGGGAGGCAGAAGTGGAAGGATCGCTTAAGACCAGGAGTTTGTGACCAGCCTGGGCAACATATCAAGACCCTGTCTCTACAAAAAATAAATCTAAAAAATTAGCTGAGTGTGGTTGTGTGCACTTGTGGTCCTAGCTACTTGGGAGGCTGAGGCAGGAGGATTGCCTGAGCCCAGAAATTGTTGGCTACAGTGAGCTATGATTGTGCCACTGTATTCTAGCTTTAGCAGTAGAGCAAGACTCTATCTCAAAAAAAAAAAAAAAAATCAGTCAATGGCCTGGATTTGGTGCAGGAGCTATAGTGTGCCACCACCTGGCTTATATTATTCTCATTTTTGTGTTCTTCCTTTTTTGTTGTTGTTGTTCCCTTGCCTCCTTGTTACCTAAATCTCTCTCCTTGCTTCTTTTTGACTGTCTTTCAACTCATTGCCAATTCTCCTATACCCTTCCTTCCTCCCTGTTCTTCCTTCTTCCTTCTCTTTTTTTCTTTCCTATCTCCAAATGTCATGACCATTTTTTTTTTCTATTTACCTAAGCATTGTCATCTTAGGTGGAAGGATTTCCTGAAACACAGATCCAGTCTCAGGGGAAAAAAGATACATGGGATTAAAACATTGCTTAAAACACAGCATCCTAAATGATTGTATCATGGCCTCCTATTCGCCTTCTCTTCCTCCTCATCTTTACACTCCTTCATGCACCAAGCACTGTGGTAAAAGAATATAAAAATGACTTATGTGTGTGTGTTGACAAGAGTCTCATTACTAACATGTACAGGCATGTGGGTGAGTGATGGTTATGCCAGTTGTGCTGTTTGTTTTGTGTTAACCTGTAGTAACTGAGCTCCTCACTACTTATTCTCTCACCCTTTCCTGCAAATTCAGACACCTGTTTGTGAAAATTATCTGACTCACTAACAATTTTGGCTTTGCTGAAAGTAGTTTTTATTATTTCTAACCACTTTAATTCATACCTTCTAGTTATTAATATGGCTTTATTTTAATCCTTTTTTACAATACTTTCATGAATAATTTGCCCCAAATCTACTAGGTTTGAGCAATAGTCTTTATAATTCAGTTACCAGGGGAATTTTTGAAATACAGACACTACAAAGCCAAAACCAAAGAAAATAACTTCACAGAAAAACCAAACCAAACCAAAACAACAACAAAAAAACTTTAGTTCATGTCAACTTCATTCAGAGCATGTCTCTTTTAAAATAACATGGTTTCAGCAATTTTTTCCTAAAAAAAATGCAGCAGATTTTCCCTTCGTTTTCTTTCTTTCTTTATAAAACTGACAACTTAAAAAATATTATAGAATTTTACCATTGTCAGCAGTTATGCAGAATTTTGCCCATAAGTCCAAAATGTTTTTGCCTTTCCTTATTTTTTAGGCTACTTTGATTAGGTGTTAGAATCAATAACCCCCTTCTTTTGGATAGAGTTTTTTTTCCTTTTCTTCCACTAAGTAATTTCTGAATTAGAGATAGGGTAATCAATTTCTTCAGCTGTCTTTACTATTGTGTTAGTCACAGAGATCTGATCTTTTTAAGACATACCATGATTTTTCCCCCTTAAATCAGAATATTTGAGAGAATGTGATAGCATAATTAGCAAAATCCAGACTGAAGCAAAATGTTTACAAAAGACATGAAAGCTTCATAATCATTCCATCCTGAAATGAACACACAGTATTGATTTGAAATATTGCTCCAACTCTTGTCCTCTTTAGAAATATACTATCAATTCACTGAATCTCACTAAATCGTTTCAGTTGCATGGATTGCAGACATATGCTGACTATGATGGAATTTTTGATTTGTTATCTACATATTGAAAGAAAATAAAATGATTATCCTCTAGTTGCATAGCGTTTTTTTTAAGTGTTGCAAACATATTACACTCATTACCTTGATAATATTTACAACCTCTGACAGGTATGAGTGAAAAATACTAATACTAGTATTTTCAAACAAGAAAGCATAGGTATTTAGCAAATGTTTTGTAATATAATTTATACAATATTATAAAGCTAATCATAAATATTAAAGTTTAGGTTATATGCTCTTCATATTTCCCCCTTAGTTCATTAACAAAAATTATTCTGAAGACTACAGACATAAAAATGTTATTGTTTATAAAACATAAAACTTTGCCAGTCAGATGTCTTAAAGTCTTTCAAATACTTTATATGCAGTTTTACCAATGTTAGTGCAAGAGAAAAAGGTAACTTTCTCTTTGAATTCAGAAAGGAGCAAGAAAAATAGTTTCATGGGCGTACTCAAAGAAACAGAGGCTATAAGGCAGGCCATTCCAGGAGTGGCATTGCTCTACTTGGGCAGAGTAAAAAAATGTTCAAGGAAAGAAGTAGGCTATTACGGCTGCTTGTACTTTCCAAAGGTGTTGCACCAATATATATTTCATCCCATACGCTCTTCTTACAGTGTTACATTGGCATGCCTCCATTGAGGAGTGAAGTCTGTTTTCTCCCCTTAAATGTGGGCGGATCTTTCTAACTGCTTCAACCAACGGAATGTGATGGATGTGACATTGTATGGCTTCTGGGGCTAGGACACAAAAAGATATCTAGCTTCAGTCTGGCTCTTTCTTACTTGTTCAGGGCACTTGCCCCTTTGGAATCAGCCACCATGATGTGAGAAAGTCCGGGCCACAGGAAAAGGCCACATGCAGATATTCTGTCTAAAATTCCCAGCTAATAGCTAGACTGACAGCCAGCAATAACTGCGATTTTTGTGAATGAATGAGTCTTCAGACGATCCCAGCCCCCAAACTTTGAGCCACCGCGGCTGATGTCAAATGGAACAAAAATGAACTATCCTCACTAAGCTTCACCTAACTTGCAGATTTGTGAGCAAAATAAAGTTTGTCATTGTTTGAAGCCTCTAAATTTTGGGGTAATTTATTATTTAGCCATAAATAACTGGAATGGCCTTCAACAAGACAGTTCTTTAACACTGTAAAAATTACATTGCCCACATAGTAGGAGTTCCACTGGCTCTTCAAAACCAAGGCTGAACCATAGCAAGCACTGGCATACTTAGCTCATTCCCCTGTTTGTTGAGTATAGAGTTCCCTTTTTGTGATTGCCTTGGGAACAGAAACAAGTGAGACCACTTCAGACAGAAAGTGACCAGCAAATTATTGTTCTATGGCTTTTGTGAGTCCCCAGAAAGAGAAAAAAATTAATTGGCTTGCATTAAAATGCTTCTATTAGTTCTGCTCTTCAAGAAACACCTTCACAGCTAGCAACAGGATGATGTTACCCTTGGGTACCTATTATGAAGAACGATCCAGGTCTTAACTTGATCTATCTCTGTAATTCTAACACAGATAATTTTTGGGGTGCAGATGCGTAAGCAGTAGGTGCAGACAGAGCAGTAACTAAGTATGTTCTTATTTCTGTGCAAGTTCTTAGGTAAGCTGGCAACATGTGGTTCAGGCAAGTTTGGAGTTTATTTCCCCATTTGTAACTCAGCAGGATGGCTTCTGTTGCTGACTTACAAATCATAGGATGAGCTGGAGAAATCTGCCAAGGCACTTTGGCTAACTGTTCCTAGAACACTTCAGTTAACTTTGAGGTCAGCGTCACTGTTTCGGCCTGACTTTTTTCAATTTTGGCAGCTTAGGTAAGATTCCTGCTGACAAAACCCTTAAACTTTATTAAGGTAAATTGTTTACAGCAATCTATATGGTGCAAATAGCTGCTATGGCTGAAAAGTTTATATTTGGGGTTATTTCCAGATGTTTTAAGAAATCTATGTCAACAACGTAGTTCTTCCCTGGATGTGATCCTAAGAAATCCATAGACTATTGAGCAAACATAATCTTTATAGAATAGCAGAAGGCTTATGTGCAGCAATGTAATATACCATTGAACATCTGAATCCATTGCAGTTCAATAGACAAAGCTTTGAGTCGAAGCTTTATGCCAATACTCTCTGAACATGCCATAATAAGGTGGCTAAGACAATGTAGAATCCATTTCCTAGAAGAAAAAGGCAGAGAGTAGGGTAATTTAATAGTTTGGACTCTGGAGCCAGACTTCCTAGGTTCAAATTCTGTCTCTAACATTGGTTGTGTGATCCTAGGGCAGGATACTTAGTTTTTCTTTGTCTCAGTTCCTTCATTTCTAAAATGAAAATGGTAGAGTTGTTTTAAGGTATGAATGAGTTAATACATGAACAGTGCATACAACAGTGCTTGGTATGTAGTTATGTGCTCGGTAAATGTTAGCCATTACTATTATATTATGATGAACTGTGGAGTGTCTTAAATTACTCAAAATTTTCC
Organism: Cheirogaleus medius; assembly: GCA_008086735.1. Lineage (NCBI taxonomy): Eukaryota > Metazoa > Chordata > Mammalia > Primates > Cheirogaleidae > Cheirogaleus > Cheirogaleus medius. The sequence continues at coordinate 53,367,582 of VBSM01001562.1, forward strand.
CATTTTACCATTATGAAGTATTTGGGGGTTATGGGCAGTTAATCATCCAACTTGTTCAGGCAGAAGAAAACCTGCTTCAAGCACATTTTTAACATCAACACTTTCTCTGGAAGTGGTACAATCTCTCTAGGGATCTGTAACAGTCAGCTCTGAACATCAACATTAGATACTATCCTTTTAATTACACCCTAGGCAAGTAGAAAACATATCATGACCACTGATTATGTGGCTCCAATGCTACACAGTGACATAATTAATTATAAAACCTTGCAAGAAGAGTTTCAAACAAGGCTTGTATTGCATTGGTGAAAATTGAGAAAGTAGGTGAGAGGCTCTTAACTCTGAAGTCAAGAGTCTACTCATGCTGTAGATGATATTCTTGAAGCATTTAATATTTCAGAGCTAGCTGCCATTATTTTTCTTACTATGTATAACTCCCTCACCATCAGTTTAAGAATCAAATGGTAAGAAATTGTGGTTTGTTCTCAACATAAGAAATTCATTCTGACTGAAAAGTGAATGACCATATAACAGCCTAGAAAGTGACATTTGGCTGAGACTAGCTCCATAGAATGCTTTTTGTTTTTCCAGTAATATAGGAAGTGACCTGACAATGGCAGACTCTTAAGGAAGAAAAACAGTAGAAAGAGCAGCGCCCCAAGAAAGTTTAGTTTTGCTTAGCTTTAGCTCATATCCAGTATCGCACATACTCATCTCCATGGACTAAACGCTGATAGTAGAGATAGAGTAACCCAAGAAGGTGCCAGTGGAAGTTCTCATTCCAAAACTTCCCTCATCATTTAGATGTCTACTATGTTCTCCTTTTATGACATTATCAGCATTTTTTCCTTCCTTGAAAAGACATTAGTATTTTACTATTGTCAGCCTTTTCTTCTTTCCATATTCCTGAGTTGTTCTGTGAATTCAGCCTTTTTATCAATGCCATGATTAACACATTGTTGAAATATGAGCACCTTTTGTCAGTCACTTCTCAGTTTTGCTCAGATGCATTCCTTGCCCTTCTCTATATTGGGGGAGCCACATTTCTCAAGCTCCATTCCCTTTGACTTCTGGGTAGGTTTGATCAATAGGAGGCAGAGGTGAGAGACTGGAGGGCAGCAGGAAGGGAGAAGGTAAAGTGTTTCTCCTCCTCTGTGTCTGCTGTGGGCAACACCTCCAACGGGGATGTCTGTCCTCTGTGGCACTGGGCAGTCAGCCATGGTTCCACTCCACACTGGGCTTGGGCTTTGGAACTTCTGTAACATTGATTTAACAGATTTCCTGTATTAAACTCCCTCTGTTGAAAACAGACTGTTTTCTGACCAGATCCTGACTGATACACACTTGTAGAATCCTTGCAAGATCTCTGAAAGAAAGCACGAGAATGCTAGAAAATTGAAAGATTGTAAGGGTAACAGAAATTCTAAATGATATAACTGAAACTTTCTGGATCACTGATGATTATTTGGGCATCTATAATTATGTCATTAATGATAAGCTCTTAATAGACATACATGAGGCCAATCTTTGCAAAGCCCTTATCCTCAGTAAAGATAGTGGGAAGTTTATTAACTATGAATACTACATACAGGGATTTCTTAAGGGCTTTCTTTGGAGTCTTTTTATAGTCTCTACAGAGTTCTAACACAAAGAATTTGTTGCTGTATGATTAGTTTAGGCCTTGATATGCACCGTTTATTCAATGGCATCTTAGTTGACTAGAAACTTGAGTATCTCCTAAATATTTTTCCTTAAAACAAAAAGTTCATATCTGATTTGGAGTGAATTGCTGCAATGTCTGGATGCAGACAAAATGACACAGGCATTTTTTGGAGCAGTTTTGGGTTTATGGAACAATTCAGTGGAAAGTATAGAGAATTTCCATATATCCCTCACTCCACCCTCTGCTTCCCAATTTCCTCTATTACTAACATCCTGCATTAGTAGGGTATGTTTGTTACAGTGGATGAGCTAATATTTACACATTATTATTAACTATATAAACTAAAGTCCATAGTTTACAGTAGAGTTCACTCTTCATGATGTACATTATATGGATTTGACAAATAGATGCCGACATGTATCCACTATCACAGTATTGTGCAGAAGACTTCCACTGCCCCAAATCCCCTGTGCTCCACCTCCTCATCCCACTGAACCCCTGACAACCATGGACCTACTCTCTGCATTGTTTTCCCTTTTTCAGAATGTCATATAGTTAGAAGCACACAGTATTTGGCCTTTCCAGATTGGCTTTTTTCATTTAGAAATATGCATTTAAGATTCCTCCATGTATTTTGAAGTTTTGATAGTTTACTTCTTTTTATCGCGGAATGGTATTCAATTGTATGGATGGATCACATTTGTTTATCTATTAACCTATTAAAGGACAGCTCAGTTGCTTCTAGGTTTTGGCAATTATAAATAAAACTACCATAAGCAATTGTGCTCTAAGGTTTTTGTGTGGATGTAAGTCTTCAGTTCATTTACGTATAAACCAAGAATCACATGGTAAGAGTATATTTAGTTTTGTAAGAAACTACCAAACAGTCTTCCAAAGTAACTGTATCATTTTGCATTCTCACCAGCAATGAATGAAATTCCTATTGTTCCACATCCTGGCCTGCATTTGATGTTGTTAGAATGTTAGCCATTCTAATAGGTGTACAGTGGTACCACATTGTTGTTTTAATTTGTAATTCCCTAGTGACATATAATGTTGAGTACCATTTCATATGCTGACTTGCCATCTGTGTATCTTCTTTTATGAGGTATCTGTTTATATTTTTACTCACTTTTTAATTAGGTTGTTTATTTTCTTTTTTAGTAGATTATTTAATTTTTATTTTTAATTATTATGGGTACATAATAGATGCATACACTTATACGGTACATGTGATGTTTTGATATAGGAATGCAATGTGTATTAATCAAATCAGGGTAATTGGGGTATCCATCACCTCAGGCAGTCATCATTTCTTTGTGTTAGAAACAGTCCAAATCCACTCTTTTAGATTATACTCATGTTGTTGTGATAGTAAATATTGTTCATTCCATCTGACTATCTTACTATCCAGCACTCACAGTACCTGGTTTTAACATTATTTCAATGAAAGAGTCGCTGAAGCAGGCAGAAAAGACAATCTTGCATTGGCTACGCCACCCTTCCCTCATCCCCCAGCAGAGCCCAGGGAGGGAGAACAAAGTGATCATGGGACTTTGCATTGAAACTCAGGGCCATTCTGGCACAGGGGAACACAGCACAGGGCAAAATTCTGCTGGCCTAACAGAGGGAGCATTTAGACCAGCCTGGCCCGAGGGAAATCCTCCACCTGGAAACCCGAGTCCTGCTCGCCCCATCACCAGCTGACAAAAACACAGCCAGTGGCCTGAACTAAATTTGTAAGGCAGTTGGACCACGAAGTCTGCAGCCCTTCACCAATTCCTGCAACTATACTGGCTCAGGGCCAGGGGACTTGGGGTGCACATGACTCACTGCGACACCAGCAGTGGTGACAAGCCAGTGCCTATATCACTCTCCCTCCAATTCTGGGCAGTGCAGCTCAGGGAGAAGCTTTTCCCACTTGGGGAAGAAAAAAGAAGAGTTCAGAGGACTTTGCTTTGCAACTTGGGTACCAGCTCAGCTATGGTAAAATAAAGTACCAAGTAGACTCCTGAAGCTCTGATTCCAGGCCTTAGTTCATGGACAGCATTTCAGGACCCACCCTGGGCCAAAAGGAAACATGCTGCCCTGAGGGGAAGGACCCAGTGCTGGCAAGATTCAGCACCTGCTGTCCAAAGAGTCCTTGGGCTTTGAATAAACATCAGAAATAGCTAGGCAACAGTCACCATAGGCTTTGTGTGAGACTGGGCTGGATTCAGGTGTGACCAGATGCTGGTGACCACGAGGGAGTGCTCACATCACTCCTCCTCCAACTCCTGTAACCCAGCACAGAGAGTGAGGGAATAGCGAGAGACTTTGCCTGATTATCCATGGAATTCTCCCTTATCTTACCCAAGTCCATCAAGGTAGTACCACCAGGAGTCTGCAAGAGTCACAGCATTACCGGGCTTAGGGCACCCCCAGTGCTGATATGGCTGCAGTGACCAAGGACTTAGATCACAACACTCAATTCCTTTTGAATATCTGGAAAGCCTTCTCAAGAAGGATGAGTTTAGACAAGCTCAGATTGTGAAGATTAAAATAAATACCTAACTCTTCAATGCCCAGACATTGACAAACATCCTCAAGTATCAGGAACACCCAGGAAAACATAATCTCACCAAATGAACTAAATAAAATACCAGTGACCAATCCTGGAGTGATGGAGATATGTGATCTCTCAGACAAAGAATTCGAACTAGCTATCTTGAAGTTGAATGAACTCCAAGACAACACAGAGAAGGAATTCAGAAGCTTATCAGAGATATTTAACAAAGAGATTGAAATAATAAAAAATTTGAGCAGAAATTCTGGAGCTGAAGATTTCAGTTGATAAACTGAGACATGTGTCAGAGTCTCTGAACAGCAGAATTGACCAAGCAGAATAAAAAATTAGTGACCTTTAAGACAGGCTATTTGAAAATACACAGTCAGAAGAGAAAAAAAGGAAAAAAGAATATAAAAAAATGAAGCATGCCTACAAGATCTAGAAAACAGCCTCAAATGGGCAAATCTAAGAATTATGTGCCTTAAAGAGGAGAGAGAGAGAGAGAGAGAGAGAGAGAGAGAGATATTGATTGGGTAAAAAGATTATTCAAAGAAATAAAAAGAGAGAACTTTCAAAATATAGAGAAAGATATCAATATTCAGATACAAGAAAGTAATAGCACACCAAACAGATTTAACCCAACAAGACTACCACAAGGCATTTAATAATCAAGCTCCCCACAAAGGTCATAGGTAAAGAAAAGGTCCAAGGGAAGCAAGAAAAAAGAAAAAAATAACATATAAAGGAGCTCCAATATGTCTGGCAGCAGACTTCCAGTATAAACCTTATAGGCAAGGAGAAAGTGCCATGACATATTCAAAGTGTGAAAGGAAAAAAAACCCCCATAATCCTAGAATATTATATTCAACAAACATTATATCCTTCAAACATTAAGGAGAAATACAGACTTTCCCAGACAAACAAAAGCTGAAGGATTTCATCAACATTGGACCTGTCCTATAAGAAATGCTAAAAGAAGTTTTCAATCTGAAAGAAAAAGATGTTAATGAATAATAAGAAATCATCTGAAGGTATATAACTCACTGGTAACAGTAAGTAGAGGAATACAGAATACTCTGTTGCTTTAATTGCCATGGATAAACTACTTGTATCATGAGTAGAAAGACTAAAAGACAAATCTATCAAAAATAGCTACAACAACTTTTTGAGAGATAGATTTTATAAAAAGATATGGATGGAAACAACAAAACATTAAAAAGCAGGGGAGATGAAGTTAAAGGGTAGAATTTCTGTTAGGTTTCTCTTTGTTTATTTGTTTTTTGTAAGAAGAATTGTCATATGTTTTAAATAATTGATTATAAAGTGTTTTTTGCAAGTCTTATGGTAACCTCAAATTAAAAAACTTACAACAGATACACAAAAAATAAAAAGCAAGAAATTAAAACACACTACCAGATAAAGTCACCTTAACACAGAAAGCAAGGAAAGAAGGAAGGAAGAATGAGAGGACCACAAAACAACCAGAAATCAAATAATGACATGCAATAGTAAGTCTTTACGTATCAATAATAACATTGAATGTGAATGTACTAAACTCTCCAATCAAAATACATGGAGTGGCTGAATGAATTAAAAAAATGAGAGCCAACTATATGTTGTATGCAAGAAACCCACTTCACCTATAAAAATACACGTAGACTGAAAATAAAGGAATGGAAAAAGATATTCCACACAAATGGAAACCAAAAAATGAGCAAGAGTAGCTATTCTTCATTCTTCTATCAGATAAAAAAGATGTAAAGATAAAAACTGTAAAAAGAGACAGAGAAGGTCATTATATGATGATATAGGGATCAATTCAGGAAGAGGATATAACAATTCTAAATATATATGTACCCAATACTGGAGCCCCCAAATATATGAAGCAAATATTATCAGAGATAAAGAGAGAGATGGACTCCAATACAATAATCATTGGAGACCTAAAAATCTCTACCTTCAGCATTGAACAGATCATACAGACAGAAAATCAACAAAGAAACATTGGACTTAACCGGCACTATAGACCAAATGGACCTAATAGATATTTACAGAACGTTTTATCCAACAACTGCAGAATAAACATTCTTCTCCTCAGCTCATGGGTCACTATCAAGGGTAGACCATCTGTTAGGCCACAGAATAAGCCTTAAAAACATCAAAACAATTTAAATCATACCAAGTATTTTCACTGACCATAATGGAATAAAACTAGAAATCAATAACAAGAGGAACATTAGAAATTATACAAACACACGTAAAGTAAATAATATACTCTTGAATGACCAGTAGATCAATGAAGAGATTAAGAAGGACATTAAATTCCTCAAAACAAATGAAAATAAAAAAACCACAACATATTAAAGGCTATGGGATACAGCAAAAACAGTACTAAAAGGAAAGAGGAAAGTTTATAGCAATAAGTGCCATCCTCAAAAAGGTAGAAAACGTCAAATAAACAATCTAATGATGCATCTCAAAGAACCAGAAAAACAAGAGTAAACCAAGCCCATAAATAGTAGAAGAAAAGAAATAAAGATCAGAGGAGAAATAAATGAAATTGAAACAAAAAAGAAATACAAAAGATCAATGAAATGAAAAGTTGTTCTTTTGAAATGATAAACAAAATTGATACACCTTTAATCAGACTAAGAACAAAAGAGAGAAGACCCAAATAAATAAAATCAGAGATGAAAAAGGAGACATTACAACTGATACTGCAGAAATTCAAAGGATTAGTAGAGACTACTACAAGCAACTATATCCCAATAAATTGGAATACCTAGAAGAAATGGATAGATTCCTAGACACACACAACCTACCAATATTGAATCAGGAAGAAATCCAAAACCCAAATAAACCAATAACAAGTAATGAGATAGAAGCAGTAATAAAAGAGTTCACATCAAAGAAAAGTCCAGAACCTGATGGCTTCACTGCTGAATTCTACCAAAAATTCAAAGAACTACTTAAACTATTCCAAATAATTGAGGAGGAGGGAATACTCCCAAACTCATTCTATGGTGCCTATATCACCCTGACACCAAAACCAGACAAATACACACACACGCGCACACACACAAATTATAGGCCAATATCTCTGATGAACATAGATGTAAAAATCCTCAACAAAATGCTAGCAAATCAAATTCAACAACACGATAAAATGATTATTCATCACGATCAAGTGGGGTTCATCCCAGGGATGCAGGGATGATTCAGCATACACAGAGCAATCAATATGATACATAATATCAATATAAACAAGGATAAAAACCATATGATCATTTCAATCAATGCTGAAAAAGTATTTGATAAAATTCAACATACCTTCATGACAAAAACTCTCAAAAAACTGGGTATAGAAGGAACTTACCTCAACAATATAAAAGTCATACATGACAGAACCACAGCTAGTATCACACTGAATGGGAAGCAGAAAAGCTTCTGCACAGCAAAGGAAACAATCAACAAAATGAAGAAGAGACAACCCACAGAATGGGAAAAAACATTTACAAACTACCCATCTGACAAGGGATTGATAGCTAGAATGTATAAGGAGTTCCAACCACTCAATAGGAAAAAACCAGATAATCCAATTAAAAATGGGCAAAGGATCTGAACAGACATTTCTCAAAAGATGATGTACAAATGACCAACTAGTATATGAAAAAGTCTTCAACATCATTAGGCATCAGGGAAATGCAAATCAAAACTACAATGAAATATCATCTCACCCCAGTTAAAATGGCTTTAATCCAAAATACAGGCAATAATGAATGCTGGCTAGAATGTGGAGAAAGGGGAACCCTTGTACACTGTTGATGGGAATGTAAATTAGTGCAACCACTGTGGAGAACAGTACGAAGGTTCCTCACAAAACTAAAAGTAGAACTCACATGTGACCCTGCAATCCCACCACTGTTGAGTATACATCCAAAGAAAGAAAATTCAGTATATGGAAAAGATATCTGCACTCCCATGTTTATCGCAGTACTATTCACAGTAGCCAAGATTTGGAATCAATCCAAGTGTCCATCAACAGATGACTGGGTAAAAAAATTGTGGTGCATACACACAATGGAATATATTTAGCCAGAAAAAGAATGAAGTTCTGCCATTTGCAACAACATGGATGGAACTGGAGAACATTATGTTAAGTGAAATAAGTCAACCACAGAAAGACAAATCTCACATGTTCTCCCTCACATGGGCAAGCTAAATATTAAAACAATTGATCTCATGGAGACAGAGAGTAGAATGATAGTTATCTGAGGCTGGGAAGGGTAGTGGGGAGGAGGTGATAAAGTGGGGATGGCTAATGGGTGCAAAAATAGATAAATAGAATGAACAATATTTGAAAGCACAACAAAGTGACTATAATCAACAATAATTTAGGGTATATTTTAAAATAACTGAAAGAGTAGAATTGGAACTTTCCTAACACAAAGAAATGATAAATGCCTGAGGTGATGGATACCCCAATTAGCCTGATTTTATTTATTTTTAAATTTATGGGTTTTTAAAAGTTTTTATTTAATTTTTTAATTATTATGGGTAGATAATAGTTGTGTCTTTATAGGATACATGTGATGTGTTGATACAGGCATAAAATGCAAATTAAGCAAATCAGGCTATGCCTGTATCAAAACATCACATGCACCTTAAAAGATATACAACTATCCTGTACCCATAATAATTAAAAATTAAAACAAAAAGTCAAAAAAAAAAGTTAAAAAAATTTACCTAGTGCCAATTTAAAAAGAAAGAAAGAAACAAACAAATAAAAAAAAAACAAAGGCATGACCTGGAATTGAGGTACATCACTTCTACTCATTTATCATTGACTGGAACTCAGTCATGTTACCCCACCTAACTGCAAAATATTGGGAACTATATTCCTGTCAAGAAGATAAGTTGGATATTGACAGCATTAGCATTGTCTTTGTTATCTCTGTGAGGAAATCTAACAAATAATTTCTATTTCTTTGCATTTGACTGCTTTTTTCAATTTTTTCCCTAGTAACTATGTATTAAAAGAGAAAAAAAATATATGACTAGAAGCCCTCAAAGTTTTTAAAAAAGTTACTCCTTTAATTTCTACAACATAAATTTATACTGTCTAAAATACTTTCTTGGACATTCAAAAGGTTAATTTTGGTTCAGGCAAGAGTTCTCTTGCAAGATTTCCTTATTAACATCATAAAGAGAAATCCAATGTAATATGAAACGTGCTTTGATTCAGCTGATACAATCCATAAACCTAAATAGCATTGAGAAGTATATTGATTCCCCCACATATTCACCAAATATTGGTTAATAAACTAGGATGTTGAGCACTCTAACTTTAAATCATGTTTTTAGTAGAAAGAGATGGAGAGGTAGAAATGTCTGAGACCAGATTCCTGAACCTCAAAAGTCTTTTCTATTAGCATGCTTTCTACAGTTTATTGCTCCCAAATTGCCTTTATCCTTGACTGCATCAGCCGTCTTCTTAGAAGCAGAGAGAGAGGATGCTGGAGAAATACCTAGGTCTCTTTCTTCAATCCCTCCCTGCAATGTACAGAGGACAGCATTTTCCCTGGATAATATTGAAAAAGTTGTCTCCCAAAATGTCAGTGTGATGGCAATATCTCTATCCATTGGTCCATCATCCATCTTTCATTCCTTCCTTCCTTTCATCTCTCCACCCAACCAATCACCTATCCAAGAAACATGGAGACTTTGCAGTGACCCAGAAACTATGTATACCAGAACTGGTACACTGACAAAAATTCTTCCTATTTGCTCTTGAACAGCCACTTTGATGCAGGATCTGCTCAAACCCCAGATTGAAAGTAATATTATTTTGTAGTACTCAAGGATCAACCTACACTGCCTGCTGGTCACCTTCCTTTTATTGCACATATCTGCCTCAAACCTCTCATTCTAAAGTTCTGAAAAATGTAGCATAGCAGTTAAAAGAATATATCCAGCTAAGACCAGCAGGTCTACCAGAGGCAATTACTGCTCAAAACAATGGAGCTTGCAACCGGGATGTCTCCAAAAGACTCTAACAGCCACAGCCAGCCCCTAGCCCACAATGGATTAATATATGGGGATAAAAGAGCCTCAGTGAACACAGAGTGTGGGAGCCATTGATTTTGCCATCTCTTGCTTCTCCTGCTGGTGGAGTATTGACAAAGGAACTGCAGGAGTGATGCTGTTGTGCCAGGAAAAGAGCTGGTCTCGTCCTCATTGGACCAACCCACGCATGGTCTTTCCGTGCTCATTAGAGTCAGCTTTCACAGGTTCACGAGTATCCTTCATTCCCATGTTGCTTAAGGAAAACGTGTCTAGAACAAAAGTCCTAAAGAAGAAATTGTACTAGCAACTCATTTTATTCTATAATGCTCAAGTTAAAATTAGGAAAGTTGCATTTATTGCCCTTCTCAGTTCATCAGATTGAGAAACACAGATTGCTATTACATGCCATCCTTTGATCGTTAGCATTTCACAATCATTAACATTTCATTGCCCTTTTTTCTTCTCAGTGCAAAATGTCACTAGAAACACATGTGAAATATTTAGGAATCCTGTATAAAAATGTATAAAAGAACATGAAAAATATTAGTGTTTAAGGGTAAGAGAGAAATAAAAAAACCTCTTAAAATGTCTTGTTAGTTTCCAATTAGGATTTTAAGCTCTTGGTTAAATGCTTAAGTCAATCTTGCCTAATAGAATGGAATTTGCCATTTCTCCATCCTTGCCCAGTCTTTCATATCTCCTATTTACATTCTCATATTTATGTGGTTGGTTGTGTCTGTAGAGTTAGGAGAATCAGGACATAGGGTTTTATTATATGTGTTTGGGATTATTGGATCAACCACTCCATATTATATAAAAGCAGAGAACATTGGATTTTCTAAATTGTCTAGTTTTAAAATAGATCACATTTTCTAGGTGTTTTGATCGCTCTTGCCTTTTTCTAAGAGACATAGGGGTTTGCCTACTATATAGATATGCTGATGGCTTTATTGAGTATACACAGTAAGTGATGCACTATACAAAAAAGTTACTTTAGATCCAGTCCCTGACCAGCAGGTTCATAGCCTTTGTTTAGTACTGGCACTTAAAAGCAAACAGGATTAACTGTGCTTTTACTGAAACATAATTGCTACGGTATGATGGAAAGGAAATTTAAAAATTTTTTTCTCTTCCATCAGCATTTCTTGGTGGTGATAATTTTGACCAGGCAATAAGAAATAAAGGTTCCTATCTTATGAAAGCATTTTTTTATGCTATAAATATGCCCATTTAAAGTGAGGAAGTGCTCTTTGGTACTAGAATTAACCAGATGATATTTGAGGCCAGTATCAATGTGTATATTTGAGGGTAGTGCTTCTCAGTGAGGTTAGAGTTATGTGGGAGATCACTGTCCAATCATTTACTTCCCCAAAAGGGTCTGATCTGCCTCACAGTATCATTTTCTAATAACAACAACAAGTGAGCTATATTTGTAAACTGCTCTGGAAAACTCACACAAATCCCTGTTGGAGGTGAGAGACTTGAATATAAATAATTGGCACTTTCTGGCAATGGTTTGGATTAAAGGGCAATGTTAATTCTCTTTCAGAATTTTATACATTTTCTCATCATCTCCTTATTCCCCTGAGATGAAAAGAAAGGTCTAGTCATTAGAAGATGCAGATTTATCTTTCCTTTTTACCGTTGGTTAAAAAATAAGTATTCACAGTTCTCCTCCGAACCAAGCTGGCTTACTTTGGCTTATGTTTTTATTTGCTCTTTTCTCCCAGCTTTGCCTTCTTTGTGCCTGTTTTTCCCTTTCCGCCTCTTCTGAGTCATATGTTGACATAACTCGGTGTGAAGCCCGGGGTTTGAAGGGACACAGACACTGAGTCCAGGTACATGGAGATTTTTGTCTGATAACAACACAATACTCTGCCTGCAGACTTCCTATGCTCGAGACACAATATTCTCAAACAGCAATTTGCCAAGCAGGTTGGCTGTGAATGTGCCAGCCTGCCAGAGCTTGTCAGTTAGGACGCCTCTCTCTACTCCTCTCCACTCTTGGGCTTCATTCTCACTTTAGCCACACTAATAAATATAGCTTCTTTTTGAAGTGCAGAGTGTAGATTCTTCTCCCGCAGGCTTTTTAAAAATAGACTGCTTTATTTTTGATGAAATACTACTCACAATTCATCTTGGAAAGAAAGGCTTTTCAAATTCTGAACTATTTGAGTCTGAGGTGCTATGACATCTTTTTGATCATTTGATAACTTTATTTCCTTTCTTTCTTAATGCTTCACAATTCAGAAGTTACATGCGCCTAGTGCCGCTGTTCATATATGATGTTTTCAAATGTAAATGAGGGTGGCTCTTCTATGCTTAATTAAATCTCTTCTCCCTCAAGCCCATGCCTACATTTTTACTAAATTTTTTCTATTCCATTTACAGCTGCTGTGTGTAGATATTATATAGAATGAATGAAAAGGAAAGAAATATAACAGGGAAAACAAGGGATGCAAAGAGAAGAACAAAGTGAAAGAATAGAAAAGACAATTAAAAGGAGGTGAGAATCAGAGCAATGGGTAGAAAAATTTAAAAGGAAATGGAATAAGATTCCTACTTTAAAATATGGAAGATTTTACTAGGTATAATTAGACAAATTGGCTTCTTTCGTGAAATAAAACAAGTAAAACTGATAAGTTTTCATAAAGAAATAATCTGTATTTTAAGACTGGCAAAATATATGTGAATAGGGAAGAACCTAAGGAGTTACACACACACACACACACACACACACACACACTCACCCTGCCCCTGGCCGTGAGATCTGATAATCAACATTTAACATGTAAAAACAAGAAGTTTCAAAGGTAATGATTCAGAGTCAGTGGAGTGTCTTTGTCTTTGATTTAGACCAGACAATGTCTGATATTTAGCTTTAGACATATCTTAAGAACTCTTTTAGGTGTAGTCTTGCTGAAGCCAAGAGCTTAAGGCAAAAGCAGATGTGCTTTCTCCTCTTTAATGTTCATGCTACTTTAGCACCAAAACATATCCAACATCTATGGTCTATGGTAGGAAACCCTTCATGATGACTTAACTTTAAATAGACAGATAGATGAATACATGGTACTTTCTCTTACTCAGCACTGGTCAGATTTTTACAAGAAAGTACTTTCCAGTTTGGGGTTCCACATCTTAAGAGAACTCTAAAATTTGAGAAGAATTGAGAAGAGACTATGAATGTTGATGAGAGGGTTGGAAATTGGAACTTAGAAAAAAGAGTTAAAGCAATTGGAATTGCTTATCTTGGAGAAGAAAAGAAAAGTAACTTAATAACAGTCTTCCCATTTTTGAAGGTATATAATATACATGATGATTCCCAGCTGTTTTCCTTCTCCATCAAAGAGAACCAGAGGCCAAGTTCTCACTGCATACATCACATATAAGGAAAAGTTGCTTGTGTATGGTGTTGGCGGTGTTAAAAAGATAAACTGTTAACCATTGACTTTGTCAAAACTTTTCTGGAGTTATTTAAATATTGGATGGTTTTTTGGTCTCATATTTTCTGGGGATTGGAACATAATATTTATATTTATGCCATAGTTCTTAATGTAGCATCATGATTTATAAGTCTGTAAGAACTGAAACATATTTTAAGGGAATAAGTGTAGATAATGGTCCGAGATTCATAGAATCTACAGCCTACTTTCCGTGAATAAGTGGAATCAAGATAGGAGACATGATTTCCACAGGGACTCAAGATGTAAACTTTTTAGCATGATGCTCTCTTTCTTAGAAAAATACTGCTGATAATTGACTTTAGATGTAAACATTTTAACACGATGCTCAGATTTCTTAGAAAATTACTTTCACTAATTGATGTAAGGAAAGGCAAAATCAATTGTGTAAGTGTGTGTGTACAAAATATACAATGATACTAAAATTATTTGAACACTAAGAACCTCAGTTAGAATTTTATTGGCAAAAGAAAAAATGCAAGACCTTTTTCTTGTCTGTATTTTTAAAGATTCCAACTGGCTGAGTTAATTCTTCTGGCTGATTTCCAAGTAGATATGTATTTATGCAAAGATCTTTGTGTGAACCGATATGGTTTAAATATTCCTCATTTTCCCAGTCAATAAAGTAATCTTATCAATTCAACAATAATAATAAAGATATCTATCTGCTCTCTAAGTGGCTGGTCATGTTGGTTATTTGGTTACCTCAATGAAGAAAGAAAACACATCTAATTCTTTGACAAATTTCTATTTTTTTGTGGTGCTAGGATCATAGAAATATAGTCTCACTGTTTATCTGCATTTTAAACTCTGATACAATACATCACATGGTTTAGATGGAATATCAATTATCACTCAATGCTAGCAAAAGTGGGATTAAATATTGTACTTAACAAAAATAGAATTATATGGTTTTCATGATACAGTGCTATATTTATATTCTTCTGGTTTTTATCATACAAATGTATTATATTCTGTTTTCAGTTCTACTCTCACCAGTAGGAGTAATTCTTTATGCTGAGTAGACCTTAAAATGTTCACATAATTCTCTGTGAGTAGGCATAGAGAGCTTTGCTTTTCAAACTTAGGCAGAAAACAAATCATCTGCTATGGAAATGTGGTATTAATAATCTCCAGTGGAAATATACCAATACCAAAGGATTTCAGATTAAATTATAAAAGGAAAGGTTTTGATTTTGGTCTTTCACATTTTATTCTAGGAGAAGAAATACAGTGTTTGTTTAATACAGCAGTGGCTCTGCTTAGAGGGTCCCTTTTGAAAGCTGTTTAATCTGGGGGGAGAAAAAAGTGTTTTTAAACTTTATTGTGAACATTTTCAAACATTCAGAAAAGCAGATGAAATGGTGTAATGAACCCTCATCACCTGCCATTCAGTAATTATCAACATTCTCCATTCCTGTTTTATCTACCTTTCCTTAAAAAAACAAAACAAACCTTCAATGGGATTTAAATGCATGTAAGCATCCTTTGGGAATCTGTGATATTTTTGGCAGTATCTAAAATATGAGCATCTTTATTATTCAATTTACCCACACTTTTCATACTAACATTTTGTTTCAGAATACTGGGTATACTCATTTCCAATGGCTGCTCTAACCAATGACCACAAACTTAGGGGCTTAAAACAATGCAAATTTATTATATTACAGTTCAGGAGGTCAGAAGTCTGAAATGGGTCTCACTGGGCTAGAGACAAGGTTCCCACAGGGCTGTGTTACCTTCCGGAGGCTCTATGGAGAATCTGTTTTCTTGCCATTTTCAGCTTTTAGAGGCTTTCTGCATTCCCTGGCTCATGGCCACCTCCATCTTCAAAACTAGTAATTGTCAGTTGAGTCTTGTTCACATAGCATCACTCTAACCCCCTCTCTTCTGTATCCCTTTTTCACTTATAAAGAGCCTTCTTATTACATCAGACCCTCCTGGAAAAGTTTCCCATCTCTAGGTCAACTGATTAGCAACCTTAATTCCATCTGCAACCATCATTTACCTTTGCCATATAGCCTAACATATTCATAGGTTCTGAGCATGGGGGTATGGACACTTTGGGGGGCCATTATTTTGCCACCACACAGGGTATATTTTACATTATTCATAAATACACATTTAAGTCTTTCATGTGAAATATATAAAGTAGATTTAACATCATAGAGAAATAGTAGAGGCATTTTGCCAAATCCTATCAGTTGGGTCTATATCTAATTCTATGGTCTGATTATCCTTTAACTCCCTGTTCAATCTGAATAAACACAGTAGTAATTATTATCTCACAGTTGGGAGGGTAAAGTCAAAAACAGCAACAACAAAAATGACCATGCAACAGATCAACTGCAGAGAGAGCAGTTTACACAGATGGACTGGGCCTTCTATCCTGGAATCTTAACATTACGATCTACATATTTATTTATCCTAGAGTATGTCTGTAGCTCTGTTGCCTAGGTTACCTCAATCATCTGAAATGGTGGGTACTTTGTGTCTAGATTCTCAACTTTGTCTTCCACAGACTGCCCCAGGCCCCCAGGCCACATCCAAACCCTCATTTTCCTTCCGTTTTGTTCCCTAACATTGTGTTTGGTGGGGTGGCCTCTTAGATCTGCCTTACAGTGAAGAGGGGTAGTGTGATTTCACTGTTGCCACCAGCTGTCAAGTTGTAGACCAAGAGACTACAGATGTGGAGCAGATGTGCATAATGATCATTTAAAAAATTCTGTGTAAAGCTCTCATAAAAAAGTGACTGCAATAAATGTTTGTATGTTTGGTGCTCACGTTCTATTCTATTACTTAAACAAAATCATTAACTTATTTGTACTTTATAATCGACTTTTTATATTGTACCGAAAGATATTTATTACAACATTAGTTCTCTTAAACTTGGGAGGATGACAGCTTTGCCCTCCCTCCAAATTCAGGATGAATTGGTTTACCTTTTTCTTTTTCTGTTCTGGATGGATTTGTTCCAAAAGGATGGGGAGCCACCGTCCTTGAAAGGAGCATGTCCCACGGAGGGAGGATGAGATTTAGAATCAGGTAAAATCCCAGCCCAGCCACTTGAGCTAGTTAATTTTTCTAAGCCTACATTTCTTGTTTGCAAAATGGGGCTAACAGTATAATTCATAAGGTTGCTGTGAGAAAATGCTGGGATAATTATAGAAAGCAGCTAGCGCAGTATCTGGTGCATCAAAGGTCTGTTCCCTTCCCCGTTCAGTGGAGGAGGAGGCCATGCCACTAGAAAACATTTTTAGGTCCACATACTTCCATTTTAAGATAAAATTAGTTTTCTATTTGTGTGTATTATGTGAAAATGTCTAGATAGACTTTCACAAAATTTGGAAGGTATTGTTTATAAAGGTCTGATTTAGAACTTGGGTTATGTAGCATATCATAAAAATCACTTTAGGAGATCCTGGAGAACCTCAAAGAATTAGGCAGTGATAATCCAAGAACTGAAGGTATGGTTTAATAAGGGGCCTGAATAAATGCCATTTAGGAGAGACCTGTCATATTTAATAATGTGCCATAAATGGAAAATAATGAGACATTGGTTTCAAATAATGAGGCATTGATCCCCAAGGGTAGGTGCTTTACAAAGCAGGTGTGATTTGTGACCAAATTGCTTCTCACATGGGCACTTTGTGGATTTTTCTGGACAAAGTGCAGTTGGAACCTACTTTTTCATGAATAATGGTTACTGAGTCATTCAAACAGCCCAGGATAACCAGTAGGGAAGGGGATGTTCTTTCTTTAAGTTCTCCACCATCTGCAAGTCATAGAGCCACATCTGAGGTTCTTCTACTTGGGCCACCAAGCCCTTCCTCTGCTCATGGGACGAAATGCAGTATGCAGAGTCCAGAAGTGTGTCTTCTAGTGGAAGAGGAGACACAGAAACAGAAACTACCCAAGAAAAATATACTGACTAAACCAGAAGACAGAGCAGAAAACATTTTCTGATAAGGCAAGGGATGATAACTTGGTGAGAATTACATACGCAATTAAATAGTTATTTCCAAGGGCTAGAAAAAGACAAGCATTATATGTGTTGGAGGGAATGGGAGTCTCAGATTTATTAACATGGATTTGAGGGTTTAGGGTTATTTGTGTGTGTGGTAAAGAGCTCAGACAAGAAGTCTTTGTTTACTGCTTGAAGATTTAATAAGTCAATTTGTTTTCTGTCTTCTATCTTACCCACAGACAATATCTTCTTAAATAGGATACTAGATTGGTTGCATGGAGTTAAACAAATGTGGAGTAGGAAAATCACCTCATTGAAATAGATCTTGGGGTGTAAGTCCTAACTCACAGGAACATTAGGAAATTTTCAGACTTCTACACCAGCAGAGGAGGTAAATATTTAAGGCAAGATGTAAAGCTATGCAAACCTCTGTGTCTAGAATAAACATTAATATTTTGTACTTATGGCAAGTCTACTAGAAGGCCACCTCCCAATTCAAATCTTATCAAGTGATAGAAAAAGAAAATGGGTTGAATGAGCCAAATAAATAGTGAGTGTTACTTAGACACATACTCATGTATAATCAAAATTTAGAAACAGAGGGTGGTTCTGAATTTGACTTGGCTTTAGATAAAACACAAAACAAGAAAGAACGGGAGTCATCTGTTCTAGAAAGGTAGGCTGGCTACAATTCCGTGGATAAGACAATTTCATAAGCAAAGATTTTGAAAGAATATAAGAGAGGAAATTGCAATAGCAGAAGAGGAAGTGAGAAAAGCATTTCACAAGAATTTCAGAAAAACCAGGGTCAAAATTCAGTCACAATCTGGCAGCTTTCAGGAGGAGGCGGGAAGTAGCATAGCATAGAGTGGTGGGAAGAGAGAGAGGTCCAAGTCCAGGGTACCTCACAGGCTCTGCTTAGTCGAGGAAGAGCAGAAACTAGGGCTCCTGGAGGGGTGCATTTGTGTGAAAATGTTTTTGATTTCTGATACCTAAAGGTGGATTTTTGATGTAACTCAAGTCTGAGAGAATGCAGATAGAAAAAAAAAAGCAGCAATGAATAGTTTGCCTCTTATTTAAACTCTGTTATGAAAATAAAGTGTATTTGTTAGCATTTTAAACCTAGCAAACCTTTTCACAGTTATTTATCTGTAATTCCTGTGTCTCACTGATACACTCAGACAGGTTGTCAATAGGGCAGAAAGTGGGATGAGAGAAGAGAGAGTGAATGTTCTTAGGCTGTGGTTCTGTGGGTATCGGGGAGGGGTGCTGCTCACCTTGTCAGGCAGCAGGCACTTAAAGGGCCAAAGGGATGGGCTGGGGTGATCTTTCTGGAATAATAGTGACCATTTGTTAAAGTATTCATAGACTGTATCTGCTGATCAATATACGTTATCTCTTTAATCCAAGAATGATGTCGTATAACTCCCATTTCTAGTTGAGCAACTAAGGTTTACAGGTAGTAACTGACCACGTGGCCAGTAGTGGTGAAGATAGAATTTGTATTTGGTTCTGTCTGATCCACAATAGATATTTTCCAACTATGTACCCTTCCTGCATTGCATTTTTTAAATCTTATGTATTATTGAATGTGTACTTCACCAAAATCAAGTATAATACAAAAATGTATTTCAGCTTAATTTGTAGGATATCTACTATTTCATATACCTACATCATTGCACCCTTCAATGGGTAAAAGTAATGAGGTTTAAATCATAGCCCAACATATTTTTGCTATCTTGGGTCAGTCTTGCAATTCTATCACATATTGGAATAGTGCCCTTTCACCAAGTCTGAAGGAGATGAACAGTATTCAGGAAAATCCAGTCGTAGGGATTTGCCTCCTTCATTTTTAGTTTCTCTCAAAAATTATTTGCTTCTGTCTTGTAATAAGTGATGAAGTACTCCCTTTCTGCTGATTCCTGGATTAAATGTGAAATTGAAGAATTCCATGATAGAGCAAACTTTGAAAAATCAGAAACACCAAACATCTTAAAAGTCAAAGAATACACCTAAGTGGACATATAGGAATAACATTTATCGGGTGTCGGGCAGGTGGGGGGAGAGGGGGTGGGTATTTACATACATAGTGAGTGCAATGTACACCAGTTGGGAGATGGACACGCTTGAAGCTCTGACTCGAGGGGGGAGCAGTGGCAAGGGCAATATATGTAACCATAACATTTGTACCCCCATAATATGCTGAAAATAAAGAAAGAAAGAAAGAAAATAAAGAAAAAAAAAGTCAAAGAATACAACCTACAGAGGCCATTCATTGGACGTGATTCAGCCACACGTGTTTCCAGCTGGTGCATATTTTTCACCCTTTCAATGAAAACTGCTTTCTGTTGTTTCAGCTTTGATCACGTTGGTGTCGGAGTGCATGCGATTCAAACTCAGTGGGCGTCTGCCAGCCTTTTCCTTGCACCCATCTGGTGAATGGGAAAAGATTTGATTTTAGGCAACTCTACATTTTATTCAAAAAACTAAAGAGACTTTGAGAACGGAAGAAGGAAAATTTCCATTACATATTTTTACTCTCTTTTTGATTAATTTTCCATCAGAGTGCTTAAAAAGGCTCTGAGACGACATATGAAATGAGGACAAGAAAAAGCGAGAGGCCCTCTGGTAATCTGTGTGCTCTACTCATGACTGGCTCCAGGATAAAGAGAACCTGAGGCTTGTCCTCTGCACCTTCATCTGTCTTCCCGTCAGTCCCTCCCCGGCAACCGCCTTCTTGCTGTTCAGAGCCCCTACCCACTGGCTCGGCCTCAGGAACTGCATTTCTTTTGGGTAAATGTCCCACACGCCAGAATTTGATTTGACCTTCTCTATCTTTTTGCTCTGCTGATACGTAACTGTCCTGTTTTCTCAAAACCTAGTTAAGGGACTAATCTGTTCAACTATTCAATCTGTTAAACTAATTGTGTAAAACTATCAATAAGTGATAGAGGTTTGGGGGTTCCTCCTTCTAGATAAACACTGGTGGTCTACTAAAACTGCCATCCCCAAGCCCAGGTCCATGGCCTGCTAGGGCCCAGGCTGCAGAGCTCTGCTGACCCCTTTACCCACCCTGCCTTCTGTGGAAAAACTGTCTTCCTTGCAAAGGGGAGGGGAGGGGGCCACCCACACAGCAGAAGGTGAGCAGAGAGGAAGCAAGTGAAGCTTCATCTTCATCTGTATTTATAGCCGCTCCCATCGCTCCCATAGCTTACATGGCCACCTGAGCTCCACCTGCCCCCTTCCACTTTCATGGAAAAATTGTCTTCCATGAAACCCGTCCCTTGTGCCAAATAGGTTGGGGACACTGTATTAAAATGCCCTAACACAAATGAAAGACTCTCCAGCTAGAAGCCTCCCAGGCTGCCGAAGGAGAAGTTCTCGGCCTAGTGTATGTTCTTGGCACTGCTTTAATCACAAATTCCTCATGCCTGTTACTCTGCCTGAGTATAGATTAAAGGAACCATTCAGAGCCCACAAAAAATAAAATAAATAAACAAGTGATTCTGAGATTAGGGTCTAGGGCTAGAGTATGGAGGACATAGTAGCCCCAAATTTAGCCGGTACATGGGAGTGGCCGACACAGACACCTGGAAAACAAAGTGGAGACTCATGACTTCCTAGCATTGGCTTCAGTCAGTCTGATGACTTGACTTCCAGGATCAGTTTATTTATTTCATTCTTTTATTCTTTCATTCTTTTCCATTTCCTGTGAAACCATTATGGGTTAGTCATATGTGGTTAAATGCACTAACAGCTCTGTCATTTCCACAGCTGAAAAAGAAGAATCAATTTGCAACAGAGAACAAAACTGGGGATTCTGAAATAAAGGCATCCTAAGTTGTTTTTTCCATGGAGGTACAAATAATCTCATACATTTATTTCTCTAAAATCGATATAAAAGAGAAGAAACAGAAATTTAAAAACATGTATTTTTATAAACATGTACAGTCTAATTACTAGCTAAATGATAGTCTTATTCTGTGAAGAGCTACGACAGGTTTTAGTATAACGGTAATAATCAGCATAACATTTATTGAGTACTTACTACTATATATGCCAAGCAAATGTGAAAATGTGAATTTTTGCACTTAATCCTCAGGAAAAAAATCCTATGAGACAAATTCATTATTACCTTCTCTCCCCAGGTGAGCAAGCAAATCTAGAAATGTTGGTTTCACAGTTGGAATTTAGAGCCTGAAATTGAACCCAGGCAATCTGACTCCAGAGTCTGCTGTCTTTTGTTCTTGTCGCCTGTCTTTAACTATGGATGGTCCCAACTTACAATGGTTCAGCTTACCATTTTTTGACTTTATAATGATGTAAGAGTTATGCATGCGGTAGAAACTACAATCATTCTGATTTTCACTTTCAGTACACTATCCAGTAAATTACATGAGATATTTGACACCTTATTATAAAATAGTCTTTGTGTTAGATGATTTTGCCCAACTGTAAGCTAATCTAAGTGTTCTGAGCACACATTTCAGGGAGGCTGGGCTAAGCTATTATGTTTGGTAGTTTAGGTGTATTAAATGCATTTTCAACTTATGATATTTTCAATTTATGATGTATTTATTGGGATGTAACCCCATAGTTAAGTAGAGGAGCATCAGTATTTATTTTGAAAAATTTCAAACTCACAGAAAAATAGAAAGAATAATACAATGAACACACATTTACCCTTTACCTAAACTCACTGAATGTTAATATTTTGTCGTGTGTATGGGTGTGCGCGTGCACACAAAGCAATTTAAAAGTAAGTGTTACAGAAACTGTATTTTTAAGAACAGTTACATTCTTCTATCAAGGGTCAGACATTGCATTTGGCTGTCATATTGCTTTAGTTCCTGCAATACAGAAAAGTGAGTCTACCTTTTTTCTGTCTTTTGAGACATTGGTATTTTTGAAGAAACTAGGTCAGTACTCTTTGCAGAATATCATACAATCTAGATTTGTCTGGCTGTTTCCTTAGGATTAGATTAAAGTCAGTTTGTTCAAGAATACATAGATGAGGGGTTCTTCTCATTACAAAGCACGTAATGTCAACTTGCCTGGTGAAGCGTGTGATCTCTCCGTTGTAAAGGTACGTTTTCCCTCTTTCTTTGATGTTCAAACTGCACCAAATTTGGCCAATGAAAACTTCTAAGCCAGTTGTGTTCATTTGAAATATATTCATTAGTGTTTGAGAATTTCCTCACTTTTTTCCTCAACAATTATTTTGTACTTTTCCTACACTGACCTAGAATTATTCATTTCTCCAAAAATCTCTGGTGCCTTTTAATGGGCAATAATATTTAGAAACTAAGATCTGGGCACTAGTGTGTTCATTGATAAAAGGTTGTCATTGTTTTGATTTGTTTTGTTTTCCTACTTATTTATTGTGATAAAAAAACATAACATAAAATTTACCATTAACAATTTTTGAGTATATAGTTAGGGCTGTTATTGTTTTTAGGCCTTTCCAGAGCAGAATATATATGAATATAGATATAAATACAAGTATATGTATATTACTTCTATTATTTTAGATTGTAAGTTTGTACGGATATTACAGGGATTTTCCTTACCTCCCCCCACTCTATATTTGTAACTTCTTTTCCCCCAATTTAAATTTATTTATTAATTGCTTTATTATACACAAAATAGTTTGAGTTACCACAACAATGTCATTACCAATAAAAACCTACTAAGTTCAAGATTTCTTTGCATTTCTTTTGTTTTTAGACTACTTCTCACCAGGAATATATTGTCAGAGTACTCTGTTCAAAAGTTATTTGAATTATTTTTCTGACTTTTTATGAATTTCAGTATTCATTTTCTTCTTTTTAAATATTTTATTTTCTAAACTGAAAAATGTTTACCTAGTTCGAAAGTCCTTTCCACACAACCTGTATTCTTAACCTGTACTTTTCTCATTCATTCATTCATTCATTCATGATGCGAACCTCATTGAGTTCTAGGTACAGAAATACAGCAGAGAGCAGGAAAATGAAATCTTTCACTTCTTAGGGAAGATGGCAAACAAATAAATGAATAAAGAAGATAATTTCAGTGGTTTATAAGTTCTTTGGAGAAAAGAACTTATTTTAAAAAGATAAGATAGAGGCTAATCACAGGGTCATAAAGATCTATTTTGGATTGGGAAATTGGACACAGACTCTTTGAGGTGCTGTATGAACTGAGACCTCAGTACAAAGAAAGGAGTCAGGTTTTCAGGCAGAGAGAGCAGCAGTGCCCCAGGCGAAGGCAGTGAATGACGTCAGAGCAGTGGGAGGTGAGAGCAGAGAGACTGTTCTATGCTCCACACAGGGACTTTCAGGTTGCAATGAGTTCAGATTTTAGTCTAAGTTATGGGAACCAGAGGAGTTTTATTAGCAAACAAGTGTGAGATTTGGCTTACATTTTTCGAAGATTGCTCTATTTCCTGTGTGGGGAATGGATCACAGGTGGGCACGGTTGGAAGTGACAGGTCCATGGTCAACAGCAGGATGCCCCCCAAGTCTGCAGGTGAGGGGATCCTAGACTGAAGCAGTCATGGGAGAGGTGGTACAGAAGTAGGTAGGTCCAAGATATGTTTACCAAAAGACATCCTGAAAAAAATATTATTTTTACAATTTAATCAGAATCTTCTAAGAAAAACGATTTTTTCTTCTGTATTAAGATTCATGAGAGATGAATTATTTAAAATTTTCTGACTTTGAAATAATCTCAAATTTATAGAAAAATTACAAGTACAATACAAAGAACTCTTTTTTTTTCTTGCACAGTTTGGTAATAAGTTGGTAGCAAGATGCTTTGTCACACCCAAAACAGTGTATTTCCTACCAACAAAAGCATTCTCTTACATAACTGCAAGGTAACCATCAAAATCAGGAAACTAAAATTGCCTTATTACTATGCTTTGATTCTGAGATCCCATTCAAGTTTTGCCAATTGTCCCAATAATGTTCTGTATCGAAAATCCAAGTCAGAATCACATGTTGCATTTAGTTGTCATGTTTCCATAGATGATGTCAAATCAGGACACTTTGGTCTTTCCTTGACTGCATGACGTAGACACTTGATGATGACAGGTCAATTATTTTGTAAAGTGTCCTGCAATATAGATCCATCTGGTGTTTTCTTGTGATTAGGTTTTATTGTGCATCTTTGGCAGTAATGTCATGGAAGACATGCTGTGTTCTTCTTATTGCATTCCATCAAGTGGTGAATGATCTTTATTTATCTCATTTCTGATGCTGTTTGCTTTAATCCCTTATTTAAGTGTCTGCCAGGCTTCTTTACCGTAAATTACTGCTTTGCCCTTTGCAACTAATATGTATTTTGTTGGGAGGTACTTTGAAATCATATTAATATAAATATCTTGTACCATATCAAACCCTACACTTATTAATTTCCATATTTATGTTAATATGAACTCAAAGGTTCCCATATAACCCACTACTATCATTTATGTTAATACTAAATTATTCTAGATTTGGTCAGTAAGAGCTAGCTTCTGTGTCCTTTGACATGTCTTCATCCTTCTTTGAGCACTTTCTTACTTTCTGGTGCAAAAAGGTATTTGAAGCTCATCCTGTATTAATATTTTCACAACTCCAGCCCCTGAATCAGCCACTGCTGAAAGGAACCTTAGTTCTTTTAGTTGGAGAAAGATAGTTAGAAGTCAAGATCTAAGTGCTGGTTTGTTCACTGTTATTGGGATGGACTCTCACTCAATGGACAAGGCTAAAGAATATGTGTACACACACATATACGCACATCACATCTATCTATCTATCTATCTATCTATCTATCTATCTAGAAAACCACCTGTTTTCTAGATACCTCCAATTCCATTCCTACACTACAGGGTTCAGTCTAGCTTTTCTCCCTTTCTATATTTTCAACCACCTTCTCTGAAAGTGAGAAATCCAGCTCCAATTATCTTTAAAATATTAATTGATTTTTGCAATTTCCGTGTCTGTGACCAATCTGCTGTCCCCTACGCCATGCAGATATCCTTCTCAACCCACGTGAATTCCAACATCTTGCTCCTGGCATCTCCTAGCCTACTTCCTCCCTCCCTCCACCACCTGCCTGGTGGGTGCCCTTCTCCTCACCTGTTGGACTCCAATGTCCTGTAACAGGTGATCACTGTGTGGACACCAACTCAGACTTTGGAACTCCAAACCGAATCACTGCTGCAGTACCCTCGCTGCTACTCCAGCTGTGGCCGCCACTTCCACCTTGCTCAGGCTCCAGCACTGTGTGACAGTCATTCCCACCCTGCAAACTGTGTAGACACTCTCCTTACCTGTTACCCCAGATTGGGCCAACCCCTGCATGGACGTCCTTCTGACTCAGCTCAGCCTTCAACACCTGACTCTGGGCTGTCATTCCTCAAGAGAGTGCTCTGCTCACACTCCTCAGGCTGGAACACCCCGAGGAGGGCTCCCCACTTGCACAGGTGCCCCTCGTCCCACCCAGGCTTCAACACCTGCTGTGGCTGTTTTGTCCTCCTGGCATCTTGTGCTTTAGCGCCCTGCTCTGGGCCATACTGGCTGACTCCTCACCCAGAACATGCGAATCCTTTGCTCAGCCTCACCTCATAGCACTCAGACAGCATTGATCAGGAAGGGAAGAAGGAGAAGAAAGAAAAGGGGAAGACGAAGAGGAAGGAGAGGAAAGAGAGAATTTTCAAAAACACTATTCTGAGGCTAGATAAAATCCCACAGAGAAAGGCAGTCTGAAAAAATCACATTATAAAACAACCAAATTGAGTTCACAATACTCTCCAGGCCAACAACATAAAATAAAATTTACAAAACTGAAAAGTACCATGATTTAACTGAGAAAAACCCCTAAAGTTTGTTTAAAAAATGACAGAGAAGTCATACTTACTACTTGCAACTGAACTTTAAAGAGATTTTTATAGTCTTTAAAATAACATTTACAAAATCTTTCAAAATAGTGAATATTAAACATGGACCATCTTTATTTTCCAAATAATGTGTTATAACAATTTTAAGAAAAAGTAGGAACACTTTTGGAATGCTTGAATTTTTTTCCAGAGGAAAATAAATGATAGCCTGATATAAAAAGCTAAGTAGTTTGGGCACTGTTGTGGAGAAAAACACCAATAAAATGAAACTTCATTTTTAAAATTAGAATTTTTCTTCCTCTTTCCATCAATGTAAACAGCACTGTTTTCCTTGCTGTGTACTTTGTATGGTACAAAGCCATTTATAATGGCAGAAAAGTGTCATTTCCGAATGTCTCAAAAATTCCAAACACAAGCATAACAAGGTATAGTTTAAGAAATTAATTTCTGCCTGAATTCCAGAGTTTTCTCCCATTCAACGTAATAATGAAGATTTGGGAAATTACTAAGGTATGACAGTGAAGACAGGAGAAAAAAATTATAATTTGAAATCCATTTATATGTTGGCATAGAAAAGAGTTATAGTTATTACTTGGAAAATTCTTGTTAGTAATTAAAGTCATATTCTTCAGGTCTTTTAGGTTCTGAAATTGAAAAAAAAACTTATTATACAGACAACATTACCATAAATTTCATGAGATTCTTATTTCAGATCTATGTAAGCAATAGGAAGTGGAGAATGTAAAAAGTGATTTGAATAACTTAATTTAAAATACATATGCCTCAGTTCTTTGCTATTTATTTAGAATACATTCAGGATCATGGATAATTAGGTTACCCATCTTCTTCATTTTGGTAGCATTAGGAATAACCCTGTTCTTCTAGGTAAACCTTATAGGGCCTTAAAAATATGCAGGTGCCTCTGAGCCTATGGGAAAAATCCTCTATGGCCTAAAGTGGGCCAGTCTTTCTTCTAGATGCTTGTAAGATCATAACTCAGCAAACTGGTGTAATCCTTCTTAAGGTATTAGCTCAGAGATGGGAAGTTTTAATATAGCATCAGAGAGAGGGACAATAATTTAGGGTAGATATTTGTCTTTGAATGACCTAGAAAAAAGCCTGAGATGGGGATCCTTATGCAGGAGATGTAGGAAGGTTGTGCTCTCAGGAGACATCTACAAATGAGTGAAGGAAGAAGGACAAGGAAGAAGGAAGCTGAGCAAGGATGTGGTTTCAGGTTTAGTCTCACCCTGATCCTGAGAGGAGCTCTAGAAAGTAAACCACATTGCATAATTTGTTCTGCCCTGAGGCAAGGGGGCAGAGCTATGGTGTCCCTGTAGCATTTAGTGTTTCGCTCTGGGATGTCCAGGGTGTGGGGCTGTAACTCTCAGGTGCCTCTCAGGAGGCTGCTCCCATCATCCGAGGGCAAATCAGAGAAGGTTGCAAGTGTGACCCACCAGGGACAGCATCACAGCAACTGGTGAAAGGACACGAGGCACCTGAACGGGGCACTAGCAGAACCTACTGCCGTCTGCCCTTTGTGTTGATTCACATGTTTCTCAATCCAATCTACTGCAACCTCTTGATGCTTCTGGACTTCTGGGAAAACTTCCAAGAAGGGTGTGTGTGGAATGGGTTATGGTCCCCCTGCTACAATTGGTCCTGGGACAATAACAGATTTTCATCACCCAATTCTTGATTTCTTTTGCTCACAGTCTGCTGGTGACTTGCCTGAGAGAGGGGAAGTCTTAATATAATATCAGGGATAGGGACAATAATTTGGGTTAGAAGATCATCTTAGGACAAACTAGAAAAAGAGCCTGAGATGAGAATCCTTACACAGGAGAAATCTATTGAAAATCCAGAACCTCCTACTTGAGGGTCTTGAGCCTCTGATGACCATACCCATATCAAGTCATGGTCATGGTGTCTGGCCAAAGAAAAATGGGTCCCAAGAGTACCAAAACACAGCCCAAGGGGCAATCAAAGTGCTACAGGTATTCCTGCCTGCCCCATGAAGTAGCAGCAGCCCTGCCTCCTCACAATGATCAGGGCCAAGTTCCTCTGTGGTGTGGGAACTCCTTTCTTTGCCTACTGATCTTCTGGCACAAGAAGTGACTGGGTGGCAGCCAAAGCTTTAGGTTCAATGTGACTCTCTCCATGTCCCCCTGGGGGAAGCATTTCCCCTCCAGGAACCAGACACTAAAATTGTTCAAGTTGATCACCGGGAATGATAGTGAGTGGGGTCATTGGGCACTAGACCCATATAGTCTAGCTTTTGGGGACATGGAACCAATGAAGTGGCCGTTGATTAAAATTCTCTACTGCATCCTAAAGGATAGCTCCTTATCTTCAAATAATGTCATCTTCAAGCTGGTGCCTCTGCTGTGTTTTTAAGAGGTCATTCTATTGCTTTGTCATGTCAGTAGCTCCTGGATGGTGGGGTACGTGGCATGACCAGTAGAGTCTGTGGTCATGTGCCTATTTTTACACCCCTTTTACCATAAAGTGAGTCTCGTGATCCAAAGTAATGTTATACAGGATACTAAGTCAGTGAGGCTGGCTGAGGCACTGTGAGCTATAAAAGCAAACCCATCCCTGGAAGACAGTTCTGGTCAGGATGAATGATGGCTCCTTTCAGGATAGAGGGGTCCATCTTAGAATGTATTTCTGCTGGTATTGCCTTGGGAAGGAGGCAAATTCCTAAGCACTTCCAAGGAAAGTGGCTTCAATTGCCCAAGGACAATGCTCTGGAAAAAGTTGCAGTGTGAGCTGTTACCAGTAGCACCTGCAGCATCCAGTAAAAGGGATTTCCGAGCATCTGGGCTTTTAAGTCCTTCATATCATCCCAGGAAAAACAGAAATAATATTCTCAGATGGCTTCGGAGGCCAGCCTGGTAAAGTAATTGAGTGAAGCATGCCAAGTGGGAGCTGCAGCCAACTGGAGAGCTGACGCCCAGTCTAAAAGGGAAGTACCAATTTATTGTTGCCAGCATTGTCAGATGTTCCCATTTCTCACAAGGATCTGACAATCTAGATATATTCTCATGCAGAATCTCTCAATTTTTAAAATGTTGACAATTATATCATCAGTTTTTCTAACAGGAAACAGATGAAATTTCCAAATTGAGGTAGATGGAGGAGGGAGGATGGTGGAGACTGGATCTGCAGGAGCAAATGGAATATATCCAGCACAATGACCAATTCAGAGACACTCTGGGCCAATAGCGTGCAGCAGGCATTAGATTAGTTTACTTATTATTTTGCCACAACAGAATACTTGGTGGCTTAAACAACAGAAATTTATTTTCCTACAGTTCTGAAGGCTGGAAGTCCAAGATCAGGGTGCCAACATGGTCAGTTTTTGGTGAGAATGCTTTTCCTGGCTTGCAGACAGCTGCCTTATTGCTGTTTCCTCTTATTGCCTTCATTTATTGCATGGAGAGAGAGAGAGAGAGAGAGAGAGAGGAGAGAGAGAGAGAGAGAGAGAGAGAGAGAGAGAGAGAGAGAGAAGAGAGAGAGAGAATTCTTTGGCATCCCTTTGTATAAGGACACTAATCCTACCAGTTTAGGGTCTCACCATTAAGACCTCATTTCATCTTATTATAATACTTCCTTAGAGGCCCCCTCTCCAAACACAGCCACAGCGAAGGTAAGGCCTTGAGCATATGAATTCTGGGAGAAGACAAACATTCAGTCCATAACAGGCATCAAATAAAAAAAATTATATAAAACAAAAGAAATGAAACCTGTCCTCCAGCTAGCAATAAGACACTAGGGTTGGACCTCTGATCCAAACAACAACTAACTGTTTACATATAAGGTTGGCCGTACATAAATGTGCTGTATCAGTTAGCCGTATTTGGATCACAATATTTGATTTACTGTTTAATTGATTACCCTAAGTTTTCACCTGTAAAAAGAAATAATAAGAAATCTGGGAAAATTATAGAACTGGAAAATATGTTGCTGAGCTTTTCACTTGAGATGAATTGTCTGGTTCAACAAATATTGACCTAGTAATTTTCTTTTTCTTTTTGACTTCAAACTGAGCTCTGCATTCAAAAGCAGTATGCAGAGGAACAGAAAACTAAAAACAAAGTAGAATAGAGAATAGAAATCAGGCACGTTGTCGCTGTAAGTGTCAGAGTAAATTCAGGTGTCCCAGCTGATGTATTTTAATTGAGCTTTCAATCAGAAACCAGAAAGGGGCCCAGTGAGCTTAGTCTTTGTTCCTCCAGCAGTTGAAAGTAATTGCTCTATGTCTATATTAATATCACAGTGTGGTTCACAAACAACTCCAGTATCACCTGGAAACTTCTTAGAAATGCAAAATCTTGGGCCCTGCCCCAGACTCACTGAACCAGACACTCTAGAGATGGATACAACAATCTGTTTTACCAATCCATCCAGGTGATTCTGGTGCGTACTACAGTTTGAGAACCACTGCTGTATATTAACAAGTTGATAGAAAGAGAAGAACCCAGGAGGAGAAGGGGAAGGAACTGACCTTTTACTGAACTTCTGCAATGTCCCAGGCCTCTTGTCAGGAGACCCAGTGGTAGCATCTGAGTATGAACCCAAGTCTATCCAACTCCAAAGACCATCTGTTCATTCTATCTAGCCAAATCCACTCCTTAAAATATGTATTCAGTATCTCTGTTGGGCCAAGTGCTTCATATATGTTACAGTATTTAATCTTAACAATTGAGAGGTAGGCTATATGATTTCTATGTTACAGATGAAGAAAATCAGGCTCATAGAAGTTACATCACTTTCTCATGTGGCATCGACAGTAAGTGGCATAGCTGGGATTTGCACTCAATTTGACACAAAGCCCATGTTCTCACCTTGCCTGCCTACCCCAAGCTGTTTCCTTAATTTTTAAAATCTTCTACCTCTGGCTGCTGTTGCTTACCTACTGTTAATCTGTTTTCCATGTTAGAGGATCTGATCTTTCTCAACTGGCATCCTTCATCTGAACTGCAGAACACAGGAAATGATTTGAATGACTATTCTCCCAATTCTCCCAAGGATGGTGCTTAACTAGTGCCAGGATGAGTGCGTGGTGGGGGTAGCTACTTTATCACACGCAGTGGAAGTCCTGGGCATTAGGGCTCTCTTTCCTCACAGAACCCCCGTGGAGAAAGCCTAGAAGAGTGGGAAACCCTTCTTATTAACCCATCTGGCAATTCGCTTTACTCTCTTCTTTCCAAGTTCCTCTGTGAATATCTTCCTTCAGTATTAAATTTGCCAAGAGAAAGCATGGTGTGATTGAGAAGATGCTGAGCTGGGGGGCAGGAGTTTCAAACAAAACACCTGTGCTAGGTAGATGTCCCTCATTCGATAATTCATTTTCAGTACTTGGCTTCTTTTCTTCCCACAGAAAAAGTGGTCTGGATTAATGAGTGTCCAGGGCCACTCTGTCCAGCTCTAGCATTCTACTATTTACAAAAATAAATTAAGCACTACTGTCAAATCACTCTTCTTCATTCCAATGAGGACAAAAGAAACTAAAGAAAGGAATATATGTGTCTCATTATTTTGCATGTGTATATCATTATTGGGGACTTTTTGAATATTACTGCATGCAGGTTTTCTTCCTGTAGTCACAATTATTTCTTTGGATATATTTTTGGAGGGGTCTTTGTTCACAGAGTATTTTCATTTAAAATTCACATTAGGATAAGGATGAGGATTATGGTTACCTTTAAGAAATCTTTATGATGTTCTGAATCTAACCTATTTGTGGCATTTAATTTGATTCAGTTCAATTCAATTCAACCAATTTTACTGTGCAGCATTTTACCATGTGCACACCCAGTAAGCATTATATTAACTAGAAAGCTAGAAATTCTTTTCCAGTGGAAAAGGTTAGTGTCATGAGGGACTAGGTCTGCTAATTAATGCTTTTAGAGATTATGGTGTAATGTTTCTTAGTGGGACATTTTATTTTGGAGGGGTAGAGTCCATTTTTATTGTTATCTTGGGCAATATACATGATATAAAGCTTTTCATATCTCTAAAGCCTTAAATTAGAAATCATTTGGGGTTGGCTTTTTAAAAGTATTTCTTCCAGAAAGAGAATAGTAAAAACTACTGCCTTTAATAATCATCCATCATCTATCAGTCTATATACATCCATCAAATAAAAAAAAAATCTTTATAAAGAAAATGTAAAAACAAAAGAATCTCAAAGCAAACTTAGACAAGTGCTGCATATGTTTATAGAAAATTAGGTTAGTCAAAATAATATTTAGAGAATATTCCAAATCTCTATCAACTAGATTGTTTGTAGGTCCATTAGAAGAGGATTTAAATGACCAAATGGAGGAGCAGGGAAGAAAGAATCTCCTAACACTTAACTGCTTGCAGCTGCTATCTTAGCATCCAGCCAATAAAGATTTATAAACAGTGCATTCTTTGTTTCATGCTGAGGTCCCTTAGTATACAGAAAAGAGGCTGAAATTCAACATGGTTACTTTCAGCCTTGGACAACTGGGACCAAATTTACAGTTTATGGAAAACAAAGAATGGGAAAGTAACAGTATGAGAAAAAATTGGTATCGAGAATTAAATGGAGTGATCTCTCATAACCATCCCTGGCTAACCAACTATAATATTTACATGCTAATAAATACTTCTGCTAAGGCATTTAATCTGTACAGATATTAGGTCAATAAAAGTATAAGATTTTTGCCAATGTTGCAAATGTACAAATTTGCCAAAATTGTCTAAAACTCTCCCAAATAAAATTAGCATTCCTTCTCTTTTTAAGAATTGGGAGCCAACAAGTTACAGAAATGAATAAGTAACTGTGAGAATTAGACCATAAGGCAAGAATACTAAGTATGTATATGTCATATATATATAGAGTGTTCTATTATGATTAAGTAAAATTAACATGAAAGTTTATCTGGTATGTTGAAAATGAAATATAATCATAGTTGGGCTAAATTAAAGGAAGACATAAATAATTACCTGTTGACATTAATTACTAGTTTTAGGTATTACTATTGTTTTACATATCTATTGCATAATTTTGACATCCATTCATTCATTCA
The DNA here is from genome assembly GCA_008086735.1 of Cheirogaleus medius. Lineage (NCBI taxonomy): Eukaryota > Metazoa > Chordata > Mammalia > Primates > Cheirogaleidae > Cheirogaleus > Cheirogaleus medius. The sequence continues at coordinate 53,401,220 of VBSM01001562.1, forward strand.
TTCATTCAATCAATCAGTGTTCATATATACTTACCACATGCCAAGCACCATGTGAGGCAATCAAAATACAAGTAATAGTATAGTTAAGATCCCTGACCTTTGTATCTCAGTGGGGGTAAAAAAAATGAAGCAATTAGGTAAAACTAATGACTTTAAAACTGAGACTCAAAGGATAAGGAGTCAGTCATATGACTCCTTCCAGGCAACCAGGCATTGTAGAGCCTTGTGTGACTGGTTAGGTGAGGAGTAAGGCACAGTGAGAAAGGTAAGCAGGGCCAGGTGATGGGGGACTTGATATGATAAGGGAAAAGTTCAGAATTTAACACAATGGAAAACCATTGAAAGGTTTTTAATCAAGAGAGAAACATGATGTGACCTTTGTGTTTTGGGGTTTTTTTTATATTTGAGATGGGGTCTCACTATGTTGCCCAGGCTGGTTTCAAACTCTCGGGCTCAAGCAATCCTCCCACCTTGGCCTCCTAAGTAGCTGGTACTACAGGCAGGTGCCTCCACACCTGGCTAAGATAATCTTTGTTTAAAAATAATCACTGCTACAGTTTGAATGTGTCTCCCAAAGTTCATGTATTAGAAACTTGATCCCAGTGTGGCGATGTTGGGAGGTGGGGCCTAGTGGGAGGTGTTTGGGTCATGGAGGCACTCGTGCATGGATTACTGCCATTTATCATAGGAATGGGTTCCTTATAAAAGGACAAACTTGGCTCTCTCTTGTTCTCTCTCACCCTCTCTTTGCCTTTGCCTTCCACTATAAGAAGATGCAGCAAGAAGGCCCTCACCAGATGCCAACTCCTTGATCTTGGCTTTCTCATCCTGTAGAATTGTGACAGAATAAATCTCTGTTCTTTTTACATTAGCCAGTCTCAGGTATTCTGTTATAGCAGCACAAAATGGGCTAAGACAATCCATCTGGCAACTATGTGGAGAATGGATATGAGGGGACCTTTAATTGAAGAAATAGGGATACAGACTAGGTGACTATTTTAGTAACTCAGGTAGAAAATGATGAACAAAATATACTTTGTAGGTAGAACTATCAGTACTGTCCCAGGATGATTCCCATATTTCTGAGTTTAGTATTTGGATAGAAAATTATGGTTCCCTATGAGATAAGGACTATTGGGTGGAGTTTAGGTTTATGGGAGTGAGCATGGGCATAAGGGTGAATTTCAAGGGTCCCATTTTGGGTGAGTTATCCAATTGGAGATAACAACAGGCTGTTCAAATTTGAAGCTCAGAATCAAAGTCTCCTCACTGATCTCCAAAATTCAAGTTCTCTGCTCCACTCATGTGCCCTACCAGCCAATCTTTATTGTTTCAGTCATGCCCCCAAGTTTCTAGAACTTGAGCCCTGTGGTGCTTGATTACTTGGGGAGGAGGAGGCCATGTCCATTTTTGTTTTTATCTTTTTGAGCCAACTAAAACTAAAGCTTAGAAATAGAGCATCACACACTGCGAGTGAGAATCAGTTAAGCAGAAACCGCCTAGAAAAACAGCAAACACAAACGTTGCCAGGGAGCAGCAGGAGACACCATTTTAGAGAATATTTCTGCCTTGAAGTTGTTCCCTCCCCACCATGGATTAGAGGGGTCTGTAAAACTCCTCCCAGCACATCAGAGAAGATAAAGAAAGCATTTTTACAGATGAGAAGAATGTGATGCCTTCAGCTTTTGCAAGGACATGTGAAGTAACAAATGGGTTGGGAGGGAGATTAGTTCTTATAGAAACACAGTCGATGAAAACTCTGTGTGTTTATGTCTGAAATTTGAACAATTGTTTCCAGACTAAGAACTCACGTCTGTAACATGTCCACTGTTGGACAGGAAAGTGATTATTCTTCCATGGATTAGCATCGAGTATGGAATAAACCAACAGATGACACAGAATTGGAGTGACGTTGGAAGATGGCCTGAAGAGGGCTCAACACAGCCACACTGCCTTGACCACACCCTGTTAAGTATTTCAACAGTATCTCAGAGAGGAGGGATAGGACTTGAACTCCAAAAATGTTGGGAAAAGAGTTAAATAACAGTAAGTCACTAGACCATCAGTGATGGCGAAGAGGTAGAAGAAGCAGAAAGGGGAGGCTGAAGATACATAGGACAAACTTCAGAACCAGCTTCACAATTTTACTTCTTAAATAGTACTTATATGCAGTTGTTTTGTGCATCAATTCTTGTTCCAACTCTTTGGATATATAAATATCCAAATTTGGGGTAATATCCCCCACATTTTTCTTTCTCTCCCATACAATCTGTCCCTTAAATCTTCCAAGATCAAGCAATCCTAGAGATACTACATGATTAAATACTTGACTTGGTGAAAAATATAATTTATTACTACAATTAGATGTCTATAATTTAGACAGTCATGCTAATGACATAACTTGTTGATACTGATAACCTGGCTGAAGCCTCTGCTCTCCAAGTTCTTGCAGCCACCATCATGGCTGGGCAGTGGGTAGGAAATCCATGTCTGGCTGGTTAGGGTGTCCTGTTTAAGGGCCTTTATGACTGGGCTTTGGCTGCAGCTCATGGGTTGGTAGGATGTTGGAGGTATTAAGCTACCCATGGGGCTCTTTCTCAATTTTGTTTCCTGAAACAGGAATCAAAAACACATATACAGGAGAATGAGGATATGCTGCAGTCTAAGGCTAAAGTGTGATAACCTGAATGAATGAACCAAAGCAAACCAAGTGAATGAAGTATTATGTTCCTTGCTGCATAGAAAGGAAAGGGCTGCCAAGACCAGCATTGGAAGCTGGATCAGGGCACCACTGAAAACAATGATGTGCTGGCGTGAGATCATGTACTTAGCAAAAGAAAGCTTTTCTTGAATCAAAAGTGGAGAGTGACATCAACTATTTGTGTTATGTAGCTACATTTCTTCAAGTTGAGCTTTTTTCCTGAAATCTTTTCCAAATCCTTTTGAGTTAATTTTTATTATGTTAACAAATGCTCTAACCATAGCCAGTTTAGTAAAACAATTCAATTAGGCCATTAAGACAAAAACAAACAAATAAAAAACATGCTGATCTTTTCATTAGCTACATAATTTTGTTGACATTCCTCTTGGTTTTAGAAGAGTGTGAGTAATTGATAACTTAGATCAAGTCTATACTGAATAAAGGGAAAGAGAATGAAAAATGTTTTACAAAGTTAAGCAGTGTTGATAGTTTAGATTAATTAGTTGTGTGTCTATGCTATCTAAATGCATTAATCATGGACTAGTTTTGTACCACGTTTTGTGATATCTGTGAATGTTTGTGTATGTATGTATGTGTGTCTCTGTCCATCCATCCATCCATCTTTCTCTATATCTATATCTTTTGAGTTAAAGTTCTTATGTTCTTTCTATATTTGTCAAAAGTATAAAAAAGGAAATGCCCTAAAAGTATGTATATTTTTATATATAAGCATTTTGTTTTGTTTTTTCTCTAATGGCTCAAAACGCATGTAGGTAGAGGATTTGGCATTATCCTAAATGAATCATATCTTTAGAATCAACACTGGTTTGGAATGAAAATGACTTTGGGGGATTATTTTCATTTTTACATATTGAACCTACTATTCTAGAAGCTCCGGGCTGATTTCCAACTCAACCACTGACTCATTCAGCCATATTTTTCCCCACAGGATGTGAGGAGGTGGTATGTCTAAGGACCATAAACACCCCTAAGGCATGACCCCCACCTAACACTAGGGCATAGGTGGGGTTTTCTGAACGAGAGGGAGGGCCAAGATCAGCCCTTGTGTTTCTGCTATTCTCTCCAGAAGCCTGAACAATAAGCTACAGGAAAGATGGGCATAATCACTTTCTTTTCTACATAGTTGTATAGTCTGCTGCTAAATATTCTGTCCTTCTGCCGGCAGTTAAGTCCATTTGTTCACTCCTTCTGCAATGAGGGTATTTCTAAACTATTATATGTAGTGAAAAGTATGTTGAAATTAGGTACACATTTAGGTTTAGTTTACAGTCCTTGGAACAAGTAAAGACCTGAACTGAAGATAGTCTGTAAAAGACCTATATTATGACCTTTTAGGGTGATTCTTATGGGCTGAATAGTGTCCCTCCAAAGTTTATGTGTTAAATCCCTAACCCCTAGTACCTCAGAGTATGACTACATTTGGAGATAGGACCTTTAAAGAGGTAACTAAAGTTAAATGAGGTCATATGGTGGTCACTAATCAAATATGATCGTGTGCTTATATGAAGAGGAAATTTGGACACACACAAGAAAACACCAGGGATGCACATGTGTAGAGAAAAGACCATGTGAGGACAGTGACAGGGTGGCCACCTGCAAGCCAAGGAGGCCTCAGGGGAGGTTAAACCTGCCAACACCTTGATCTGGACTCCAGCCTCCAGAACTGTGAGAAAATCATTTCTGTGTTTAAGACACTCCATCTGTGGTATTTTGTAATGGCAGTTTCACCAAACTCATACAGTAGTGTAGTAGGAAAAGCTCAGCTTTAAAGTACAGTCATGCATCACTTAACAATAGTGCTACATTCTGAGAAATGTGTCGTTAGGCGATTTCATCGTCGTGGGAACATCTTAGAGTGTCCTTACACAAACCTGGATGGTATAGCCTATTACATACCTAGGCTACCCTATTGCTCCTAGGCTGCAAACCTATATAGCATGTTACCGTACTGAATCAATTGTAATACAATTGTAAATATTTGTGTATCTAACTATATCAAAACATAAAAAGGTACAGTAATATAGTATAAAAGATTTAAAAAATGGTACACCTGGATAGGGTAGATACATTATAATATTATGGGACCACTGTTGTATTTTTAGTCCATCATTGACTCAAATGTCGTTATACAGTGTGTGACTGTGCACAAATCTGAGTACAACTTTCAGTGCCATGGTAAACTTGGGGAAGTTGTTAAACTCTTTGAACACCAGTTTCCTCATTTGTAAATTGGGGATAACAGTAACTACCTATCAAGGTTATCTTGAGGATCAAATGAATCTGTGTAAACCGTCTGACGTAAAGTAGGTACTCAAGAAGTATTTTAGAGCTTGCTCTCTACTTGGGGAAAGGCATGGATTTGAATCAGTCAATCAGACTCAGGTTTGAATCCAAGTTCTGCCACTTAGCTAGGCAAACTTGGGCACATTACTTAAAATCTCCAACCACAGACCCTACATATAAAACACTTGGAATATATTAGGTGCTCAGTCTATGTTTGTTCTCCTTGAGGATTCTATTTATAGATGCAGTTCCACTTCTTTCTGATTGTCAAAGTAATATACACAGTGTATTTGCTAGGGAGAGGCGAGAGTCTAATGGGAAGGATGGGACTGTGATTGCAATATTTATAATACTTATATTTGGATCCCTCGCCCTTACTCACTGCATGATGAGTAAATGGAATGGCTTTTCTGAAGGAAGAGCAACAGACTAAGAAGTCAGAGAGAAAGATTTACCACTAAACTGAGACAATGGCTATTAATAATCCAGGCCTAGAAGTGGCCATGCGAAATCTTTATTACCAAATTCTTGATTCTAAGTGAATGTAGGGCTAAAATAAGCAAAAATCTATTTATATAAATTACATGTACTCTTTTCCCCAAAAAAGGATAAAAATCACCATTAATTCCATCACCAAGAGATAATCACCGTTATTTAGCCACAACTTTTCAGATATCTGTAACTTTCTGTGTGTATATATTTATATTTATATAAAAAGTATTTATATAACCTTTTTATGTATAGTATTTGATAACTGCTTTTTTCCCTTCTTAACAATAGTTTATAAATGAATTTGCATATCATCAAATAGTTCATTCAATATTATTTTAAATGGCTGAAAGGTAGTATATTGTTAGAATTCACCAGAATTTAAAAAAAAACATTTTTGTTGATCATTTAGGTTCAACAAACTTTGTTTTTAAAAATCAAGATGTTACTTCTTTCGATGCCCGTCTGATTGATGACTTAGAGGTGTGTAGAGTCAGCTGAGAGTGTGCACATGTGAGCTTGAGGGAGTAGGTGAAGATGTAATACCTACTGTGGCTCTGGGTATTGTGAAAAAAAGATATAGAAAGTAAACATTGTGAGAAATACATTTCTATCTTAAATTTATTGGGAAGAGTCATTTTTTAAGTTCTAATAGAGTGTTGTTTACCTACGTAAGAATTCATCTCTCACTTGGAATTAGTGTGTTTTCAGCATCAAGTAAGGACTACTATCTTGGTCTTGTCCAAGAGAAAGGGAGAAGAGTCTCAAGATAACCTTTTTCAGCCTTAGCAATTGGAAAGAGAGAAATAACTTGGATGTTTATACCCTTCATAGATGATTGTGTGGAATTTGAGTTTTAAGAAGAATGGTTACAATTCTAAAAAAGCATTTTGTTTCTTATTAAAATCATACAGTTTTTAGGCTATTTATATTTTTAGATATAGGAATAATTATTCTATTTGAGATAAGATATCCATTTCATATTTCTCTCTCCTCTCTCTCTCTTTCTCTCTCTCTGTTCATAAAACAAAAGTATCTTTCATAGAATCAAATACCCAGTTAGGAAAATGTGTCAAGCTTACAAACTCAGCTCAAAAATATGAAAAAGGTGAGGTCTGTTTAGCTTCTCACAACTTTTTCCTTTTCCCTGCTCCCACATCTCTTGAGTCATCAATCTGTGTGAAAAATATTTGGAGTGAGAATTATTTCTTGGCAAGTCATGTTATTAGACAAACTTCCCTATCACTCAAAGAAATGACCCTTATCTCTTTCTTTGCTGGAAGAATGTCTTGCAGAGGCATTTCATCTAGTCCAGAATAATTTCTTATGCTTCTCAGGGATTGACTACATTGTTCTCAAGTGATTTTGTAAATACCACTACCTCATTTTAAAGAAAAGAGCTGATGTTTATTTTCTTGGTTAGTTGATGTTGGTAAATCCCATCAATTTGGTTTTATAAACAGAGACCTTGACAATTTTATTAAGAGCACCAATTTAATATAATGATTCATGAAGAAAAATGCTTAGGTTAGAATATAAAAAAATAAGCAAATAGATAATAATGACATTTTTCTAGGAGGTATAGATACATGATATCACAATAATATCACTTGGATCTATTAAGAACATCAACACCATCAGCCTGAGCACTTAGATTTCCCAACTATATGAAATACGGTTTTTCAAAAATGTATTTTTTATAAATATGCCCTCCGTGCCTACTCACCTTTTCCTACCCACACCTCTAATCTTCCCCTAATCTCCAATAAGCAAATATATCTTAACTAATGTCAGGTCTCAAGAAATGTTTGTATTGATATTTTATTTGACTTTAAAGTAAGAACAGAGATTTTTAGTGGCCACTTCACTGGTAAAATCCCTCTCACTCTTTCTCATGATTTAGTGATTTTATTGTCACTATGAACTAGCATAAAATGAGGAAATTTTATCATATATCTGATAAATGATTTATATCCAGAATATATGGAGAACTCCTAAAACTCTGCAACAAACAAAACAAACTGATTCAAAAATGGGCAAATAAGTTGAAATAGACATTTCTCCAAAGAGGATATACTCATAGCTAATAAACACATGAAAAGATATTCTACGTCACTAATGGTTAGAGAAATACAAATCAAAACTACAATGAGATATCACCTCATATCCATTAGGATGGCTACTATAAGTAAAAACAAAACAAAAACAGAAAATTACAAGAGTTGGTGAGGATGTGGAGAGATTGAAACCCTTGTACACTGATGGTGGAAATATAAAATGGTATAGCCACCGTGGAAAACAGTTTGGTTGTCCCTCAAAAAATTAAAAGTAGAATTACCATAAGATCCAGCAATTCCAGTCCTAGACATATAGGCCAAAGAATTGAAGGCAAGATCTTGAAGAAATATTTTTATAGCCATGTTTATAACTCATAGCCAGAAGGAGGAAGCAGCTCAGTGTCCAGTGACAGATGAATGGATATGCAAAATGTTAACTGGTCTATGCATACAATAGAATTCAGCCTTAAAAGAAAGGAAATTCTGACATATTCTACAACATGGATGAATCTTGAGGACATTATGCTAAGTAAAATAAGCCAGTCACACAAAAAAAACAAAAACAAATACTGTGTAATTCCACTTATATGAGGTACCTAGAGAAGTTAAAATTTTAGAGACATAAATTCTTTGCCTAGTCCAATGTCCGGAAGTTTTTCCTACGTTTTATTCTAATATTTTTGTGTTTGTTTTAGGTCTTATATTTAAGTCTTTAATCCTTCTTGAGTTGATTTTTGTATATGGTGAGACATAGGGATCCAGGAGCTAAGTAATGGGTATGAAGGGGCATACAGATTGGTACCAGTAAAATTGGAGAGCAGAAGTGTGTGGGGGGAGTGAGGGGAGGGGAGGGGAGGGAAGAAAAATTACCTATTTGGTACAATGTACACTATTCATGTGTGGGTACACTAAAAACCCAGACACCACCCCTATGCAATTCATCCATGTAACCAAAAACCGCTTGTACCCCTGAATCTATTGAAATTTAAAAAAGCTTTAGAGACAGAAAGTAGAATGGTGATTGCTGGAGGCTGGGGAGAAGGGGGAATGAGGAGTCACTGTTTTAAGGATATAGAGTTTCAGATTTACAAGATGAAAAGAATTCTGGAGATAGATGGTGGTGATGGTTGCATGACATTATTCATGTACTTAATGCCACCAAATTGTAATGTTAAAAATGGTTAATATAATAAATGTTGTATGTATTTTACCAAAATAAAAATAATTGGAAAAAATTGGGGAAATATTTTCCTCTTTTTAAGCGCCATTCTTGTCCCATTTCTCTCCAATTTTTCTTAACGTTAATGACAGTTTTTATTTTTTGTGTGATCTGACTTATTTAACAGATGTGTTTTTTAGTTCCTTTGCATCATGTAATCTCTGAAGAAAATATTTCATTTTCATGTTGCTTCCATATGATAGAACGATAATAAAATTATCATAGTTGCCCATAGCATCTGTTAACAAGGCACTTCATTGATATGTCTGGGCAAGCTAGACCTCCTCTAATTAGCTACAGTGACTAGTTAAGAAGCAGATGAGGTGAGATACATAATTTTATGTCCACATGCTTGCATGAGGAAGTGGCTGAAGGGTGGAGTGTGTATTTTGGTCAGGAGAATGTTTCAGTGATGTTTTCTTTTCCATGTTGATAATAATTCAACCATCCCAGAAGTCTAAATATATTCAAGTTGAGAAGTATTGTTGACTTTGAAAACACTGATTATTTTTGTTCATATATCTAATAAGCAGTACATGGACCTTTTTTCTTATGAAGAAAACATCAAGCTTTATGCCAGTTGGGATGGTTTATATGCACTCATTATCAGGAGTAAAGGCTTTATTAGCTTTAGGTGGTAAGATAATTTTGTATTTTGGGAACTATTTTTTAAAATGTTTCATTTTTTAAACATATTGCCCAACATACTAGGGATGGATTTTTGAGATATCAATAATTATCACTGTATTTTTCTACTTTTGATAAGTGGAAATAAAGGTAATACATGGAAACCTATAGTGGGGGCTTGAGAGTTTAAAACCAATTGCTGCAGTTTAAGTCACTTTAATTTTAGGTATAGTACTAGGAATATCTCTGCTGCTTCACTGAAAATTTGCCCTCAGGCCCTATAGAATGTCCTTTGGTGAGTTGACCCCGTGGCTGATGATCATTCCCTCCATGTCCATGCTGATTTTCTGATAGCCACATAATGCACAGATGCCTTTGTGGAATATGGAGTATAGAATGGAATACATAACAATTTGAAGAATCCTCAGCAGTATAGCTAAACGAAAAAAAATCACTCATTTTAAATGACAATACAACAGCATTGCCAATCCTGGTATCATATGCTTTCTTTGAGAAGAAAAAGCAGATACTAACAGACTGCTTTGTTTAAAAAAAATGTTATAAAGATAATAAATGGTCATAAATTCAAATGAATTAGATATCCGTTAAGTAGAAAGTGCAAATTCTCACCTCTCTTTGATCAAACCCATTCTCCAAAGGAAATCACTTTAAGAGGTTGGCATGTATATATTTTTTAGATATTTTGTCTGACCTATTGAAAAAAAGCATATATATTTATATATTTTTGCAAAAGGGAAATTAAAATGCATACTTTTCTGTAACTGACTTTTTGTCATTTAATAATATGTTATAGAAGTTTTGGGTCATTACACAAACACTTGCCTATTCTTTTTCATATCTACATGGTACTTCATTTTAATGGATGTTCCACAATATGTATAATTCATTCCTTCTTGATGGATATTTAAATAATATGCTGGTTATGTTCTGCTTGCCTGTTTCACGGATTATTCTCAGCTCTATCCCGTAGTTGTCAACGCTCCAGGAGGCTGAACCTTGGCTTCTGGTTGGATTTAGCAATGGAAAGCAGGGCAAATTTGGGGTAGGAGGAAGAGGTCGTGATATTTCTTCCATTCCCTTCCTCTCTGAGCTGCATTTTCTAGGAGTGAATGAGCTCTTCCACAAATACAGTTCTTTGACCACACCTCCACTATGGCTCTGTTAACATATTTCTTTTCTTTGCCTAGAGGTGGGAATGGCTTCCCCCTGTTGCTAGTCTGCCTGCCTTACGATCCCTTACTGCGTCCCCTAACCAGTGGTGTGCTGGTAACATTTAATGTTTTGTGTAAATACTTTCACAATGACTAATTTCCAGATGCCAACTTGAAGTCACTGAAGGCAGTGGTGGAAAGAAGTGTGTACCAGAATGCCACCACCCTTATGCAAGCAATTTTGCTTTGTAAATGTGTCACTTTATTAACTTGAATTACCTGAGTTGATTCTGTTTCCTGCTAGAATTCTGACTGTCATAATGATTTCCTTTTCTTTTCTTATTTCTTCTTTTTGCCGTTACAAATAACAATGGAGCAGCAAACATCCTTCTGCATGTGTCTTTGCACACATATACAAGTATTGCTGGAGCTTAAATTCTGAGAACTGGGTCAAAAGTATGTCAATTCAAAGTTTTCATAGATATTGCCTAATTGCTTAACACAAAGTTCTATCAATTTATAGGCCCTTGAACAGCACCAAAAATGCCTCTTTCTGCATAACATCATGAACAGCAGATATTTTAAATTTTTTAAATTGCTGCTAATGGATTATTAAAACTGATACCTTATCGTATTCATTTACACATTATTATTTATGCAGCTGAAAATCATTTTGTAATTTTGAATTTTGAATTTATTGAATTTTTTGTGTGAATGAGAGACACAATAGTTAGCTATCTGGATTCTCTTGGAAAGTTAGTGAAGGGCTGGTGGTTGCTCCGGTGCCAGCAGTGAAGGAGAGATGGCTATTAGTCTAGGAACTGGCTGTATTAGGTTTCCTATTGCTGTGGATTGAATTTTGCCCCCTGACCCTAAATTCATATGTTGAAGCCCTAACTCTCAATGTAACTGTATCCAGAGGAGGTCTGTAGGAAGTAGTTAAGGTTAAATGAGATCATAAGAGTGGGGTCATAATGCAGTAGAACTGTGGCCTTAGAAGACGTTCTCTCTCTCTCTCTCTCTCTCTCAGCCCCCTACCCCACCATGAGAGGACACAGAAAGAAGGCAATCATGACAAGAAAAAAAAAAATCCTCACAAAAATCCAACCATGACGATACCCTGATCTCAAACCCCCAGCCTCCAGAACCATGAGAAAATAAATGTAGTCATTTAAGCCACCCAGTGAATGGCATTTTGTCATGGCAGCCCAGGCTGACTAGGACACTCATGGACTGGAGGTGGACATGTTTTCAGTCCAGACCAAAAGGACTACATGAAAGTGGGCTGCTAGACTCCTAAGAGGTTGCAGGGGAAGGAATTGACACCAGGGATAGGAAGTTCCCAGTACTGAGCATTCATGAAAGAACCCATAAAATGTTCAGAGAAGAGTCAGGTTCGAACAGTTTTTAGGTCTAGAAAAGCACAAAGATATCTTAAGATGGTAGCTGTCCATGTTGTCATCCACAGAAGGGGAAGAACTTCCCTCACTGAACATATTTTATTGGGATGGTAGAAGACAAAAGTAAATTAGCATTTTAATGATATGCCCTAAGTCCAAAGTGTTCAAATGAGTAACTCCCAAATGTAACTCTCTAGCCCAGACCTTCATGTGAATTCCTAATCCATGTCTTTGAATCCCAGGCTTCCTACCTGACCTATCTTCTTGCTGTTTAAGATGTATTTCAAAAATGTAAATTGTTCAACATTGAAATTAACTCCCCCCATTCCCCTCCAACCAAGTTCCTGTCAAAGTTCAAGGAAGAGAACTGTTCTTCATGCTCTTGCTCACTTCCTAAAGGGGAGTCAGAGTCATCTTTGCTACTTTCTTCTCACCTTCCCCCTACACTCAAATAAGCCCCATGATTTGAAACTCCTGAGTATATTTCACACCCATCCTCTCTGTCATCCTGGGTTCCAGCTGCTTTATCTCAAGTCTGGCCTGTTGCATTAACATATTCACTGGTCTTCCTGCAGTCTTCCTTTGGCTCCTTCAAGTTCATTCTCTTACACAGTAGCCAGAGTGATCATCAAATAAAGATCTGGTCATGTCTCCTCCTTAAAGCCATTCATTTTTTTATAAATTGGTCTCGGGATAAATATCCAAATCCTGAACATGATCTGTGAAGTTAATATTCCACACTTGCCAACATCACTGGAATCACCTTTCTCAGCTTTCCCAACACTCACAATCTTCACCCCTGTGGCCTGCAGTTTCAATTTAATTTCTTTCGTGATCCCTTATACCAAACTGTATTCCTCTCCTATGCACTCTAATAGTATCTTTATGACATTTATTTTAATTTTATGTAATTATTTATTTAATATTAGTCTCTGCCACTAGACTATAAGCTCCATGAGGATAGGGGCATTATTTATCTGTTCCCCATTGTATCTCCAGCACCCAGTTGAGCATCTGGCATGTAGAAGAGACTCAATCAATATTTGCTGAATAATTGACTGAGAAAATTCCGATACTGGAATCATATCAGAGAAGGTCAAAGGGAGTGTATCCCTAAGTCATGGACATAAGAGGGTACCCTGCTTCTGTGCCTCCTAGTGTCTCCTAGAAGAGCCAACTTCACTATGTCTGTCCTAAGAGTTAGGACTCAGATAGTAATTGGGTATCCAACATAGAGACAGAATTCTTTCCACCATTAACTATATAAGCTAAAAGATACCTATCTTCATCTAAGATCAGTGGACATCTTGGGTCATTTCTGCTAGGAACATCAACTAAGAGTGGGGGTGGTGGAAATAAACATACAGATTTCAACACCATCATTTTCTTAATAGTCCCTTCACTTGTAAAAAGTTATATGATTACATTAAAATTAACTTATTTATTTCATGTGTACCATCCATAGTATGGTGATTTAACTTTGTGTGTGGAAAAAAATTTTGTTTCAACTTTTTACTTTTCAACATGTAGACCCAGTCTAGAAGCTTATATTAGAACCACTCCAGTCCTTGCCCAAATATGGTGACATAACACTTTAGGTTGAGGAAATTGGCTTGACTTTATAGTTGAAATCCAGACTGGATGTAACAAGACCCCAGTGAGTCAAAGTATGTGATTGTTTCAAAAGTTTGGATGAATGCCAGTCATTCATAGCTTGCCATTTCCAATGAGATTTCAAAACATGAATAATTTTAGAGTCATCATTAAATAACAACGATCAAAAAATCTAAAATAACAGTAGTGAATTCCAGTAAAGGATATAAAAATATAACTTCAGATTGCTTAAAACAGTCATTGTAATATCATTGACTTCTACCAAGATTATTTCTAGTAGCAAAGTCCCCATGTTGTAAATATAACAAGAAAGAAATTTAAAACAAAGAATGGACTGTTCAATATAGGATATAGAGTCAACAAAACTTGTCAACATACTCAAAATTAGATTTCATATAGTCACCATTTATTTTTGGACTTTTTCTCGAATGCCAGGCCAATATTTATAGAACCTGAGCTGAGCTGAGTGGCAGCCAGTATGGTGTGGCATGTGGCTGGCTAAGATGGTGTTTCCTGGATGAAATCCACCCTACACCATCCCTCTCGGCCAGAAGCATCCTTCGTACCTGCACAAGGTCTGGAATTTTACCATTCAACATCAATATCTAAATTCCTTAGGGGTAGAGCATCCTGCCTTCTATGAAAATCCAGACATTGCTGGGAAAGACAGTAACAAACAGCTTGTTATCAATCACTGCCAACTTATCTAGAAATAAAAGGCCAGATGGCCCATTATCAATACATTAATTCATTCTTAGCTCTTCAAATTAAATTTTCTGTTATTTTAAAACAAATAATGTTTGTTTCAACCTCCTTTAGTAGGCTGTACATAATGCAAAAGTCTGTAAAAGGCAACTTGTAGTTTGTAAAGAGCTTTCACAGTCACTGTCTCTTGAGACAGAATACAGAAATATTCTGAGCGGAAGAAAGAGAAGGAGGCCTAGAATAAGCTGGCAACATTGAGCAATGGGGCATTAGGATGTTGTGCGGCAGTGAGGTGGGGCAAGAAGGTGCCAAAGAGAATGGGACAGGGCAGGTGCAGAGGCCCTGAGATGACCTGTGTCCGCATTTACAGTTTGTCCTAAGAATGGTTCTGATGTTGGGTTTGCCTATGCTCATTGGTTTGAAAGAAATAGCATTAAAGTGACTATGAAGAGCTAGGGGAAGAATCTAACTTTAGGGCACTCTCTGCATGATACTACTGTAACCAGTGGAAAAGTGAAAAGTTTAGCAACAATTTAAAAGCCTATACCATATTTCTAAAAAAACCCGAAACAAAACCCTCTTCTTGTTTTTCATGTTTGAATTGACAAAATTGTAGCTTTCTCTCACATCCAATGTATTCAGTTTTAATCATTAGAAAACCTTAGTACCTAACCATAGTTTCCAAGCATTTGTAAAATTTAACAGACTGTACAAAAATTTCACCAAGGCACACATTAGAGGGCCAGTTTAATCACTTCTTAGTTGGGTTATGCTCCCCTTAAAACTAGTGGTATTTTTACTTTGAATTATCCTTACAGAAAATAAAAGTAATACGTCTACATTTTGATCACACAGTTATTTTCCAAATTGAACCTGACAACTTAACCCTCTCAAGTTTCTGCTTATAAACTTTTATATGATAGATCTAAAAAGCCTTCTGCAATGATGTCATGGCATATGTCTGGTTGAATAATGCATTGTCAGATGTGGAGCTGTGTTTTGATATGCCCCACCACATTGGGACAGCTCATTACATCAGTATGTTTAAAGAAATTTACATCATGAAGCAGACTGACATCAGGCTTTTTAAACACACTCTAGAACATTTTATTTGCTCTAAAATAATTTAGTTATTAATGGTATGAACAAAAGTTTACACTACATAACTGAAAACATTAAGATCTAAGTAGTTAAAACTAGTTAAAATTTCATTATTTTATAACATCAACTTTATCCACATTTTTTAAACATAATAACAATCAGCAATGTTGTCATTCACTTTACCTATTTTGGTGGCCCATATAACTTGCAGTCTGTAGTGCTACTGTTCTACTAAGAGTTTTTTGTTTTTAAGTGCAAAGAGTTAACCATGATTGCTTACTGCATTCACTGGTCTGCCAATTTCTTCTCTTATTTTGTTGATATTGTTATTTTTCTTTTTTCCCCTCAATCTTCACTCCATTTTCCCTCTCTAACTCCAAAGGCCCCCAATTTCGTGTGTTTGGTTTATAAATCAGAGTCTTTTATATCTTTGAAAAAAATATAGTGTGTCTTTTGTTATGAATGAGTTTTAAATCATACAAAGAATATTACATCACAAATTGTGTTCAGTTTCTTACCCTTTGCACTCTACGCTTTGTTTCTGAGATCTAGCTATGTTTCTGTATGTAGCTGTTGTTTACAGCTTTTTTTGCTGCATAGTATAATAGTCCATAGTATACATCTGTCGTCTTTAACCTAGTGATCAACATATGGGTTGCCTCTAATTCCAAGGTCTCCAGCTTGGATCACTGGGTAGATGGTTGTGTCATTCTTTACACAGAAAGTTCAAAATGAGGAGCAGGTTTTTGGGGGAAGGCAGTGGTTTTAATGCTGAGTTTAAGTTGCCTATAGAACATCTAAGTGGATGTATAGAGGAAGCACTGGGCTCTATGACTGAGCCTCTAGGCAAACAGCCTGGCTCTTGAGAGACTGGTTTAGGCTAGAGATCGTGATTTAGACTTAGCAACATGAAAGTTAAAATGGATGAGATTACCTTGTAAGAATGCACAGTGAGTGAAGATTCAAGGGTTGCTGGCAGAAATCTAGGCCACACCAACATGAAAGGGAGGGAGAGGCAGGGGCTCCCAAGGCATCTGAGTTGCAGTGGTCGTGCCCAGAAATGATGCTCTAGACCAGGGGTCGGCAGTCTACTTCCTACAAGCCAAATCTGGCCAGCTACCTGCTTTTTGTTTAAAAAAAAACAAAACAAGTTTTATTAGAACACAGTCACACTCATCTGCTTTGATGCTGCAGATGAGTGTGGCTGTGTTCTAATAAAATTCTAATAAAACTCTGCAATGGCAGAGTTAGGTAGTATTAACAGATTGTATGATCTGCAAAGCAGATAGTATTTACTGTTTGCATTTACTGTCGGTAAGAAAATGCTTACTGACCCCGAACTAGACAGTGAAATTAAAGGGTAAGGTGAATGACTCTGGGATCCTCAATATTTTGCCTTTTTACTACAAAATCATAAGAGTTTCCTCTATGCTTGATAAGTATACATTTTGTAATTCTATAAAAATGCTTTTGTGTTCCTTCATTTCTTTTGAATGTATCAGTTTCCTAATATAAATCCACTGGAGTCAGATTTGCTTTTTTGTGGAAAATATGACTTTGCTTCTGTTTGCTTGTTATTCCCCTGCATGGTATGATTAAGGTTGAAGAGTTTCTGTGTTTTATGTATAAATTTGAGTGCCTCTGGGCATGATTACCTATGATTTTATGCAGTGTAAATGCATTGGTAAGAATGAAAGTTCCTTTCCATTATATATTTTAAAATGCATCTTAAAAATGACTGAAGTCTTAGGAAAAGTGTTGGAAAGTAGATATGTAAACTCTCAGATAAGCGACTGCTGCTTTCTACTTCAAGTTTGAGATTCTATTCTCACATAGCTTATTGTTTCTTGTTTTCTTTTACATTCTTCAGAAGGTACTTTCATATTGTAGCACTCAGCTTTCTGAGACCTTCCTTTGAGCTAATCTGTATCAGAAATAAGTTGCAAATATGCAAGAGAATCCAAAATTTTGTTTCTATTAATAAGTTTTCATTTCTGTTCTTTTAATACTTTTACTAAAAAATCATATATTCAGTAAGCTACCACTACCAAGATAAGGCATTGTCAACTTTTGTCAACATTGGAGATATCTCATTCCATGTATTCATGGGGCTGAAAAGTAGGTAGTTCCGTCAAGGCTGTGTCTCCTATAAAAAAAAGTTCTTGCTAGAGTCTTCCAAACAGTTACGTTGAGAGAGACATTTAGAAAATTCAAATGGGCTTGATAGATAATGGTGAGACAGTTCAGAACTACAAATTTTATAAAAGGTTACATTGTCTTTTTTAATGTAGAGATGAATGGTATCGTTTAAACTTACCCTAAGTACAACAGACATTTGGGTGGATTTGACTTTGAGGCTCATTTTTTGCCACTGCTTTTGAAATATAAAATACAACATGTTACTCTAAGATAAAGAATCCATTAAAATGTAAGGAGTTCTCCCATGCAATAGGAATCAATTGCTTCGTTTAAGATCTGAGAAGAAAGGACAAAAATTGTTTTAGTCATGAAATGAGGGAAAGCATGATAGATGAAAACAACCTTTTCAAAAAACAGACATGCTCTAGAAATATAGCAAACCAGGTAAATGAGAATGGAAGATTGCATTGGATTTATTCTCTGTAAAGCCATTTCGGCTGGAAATTCACTGCTAGCAAGTGGGAACAAGGTGTTACTTAACTTGGTTTGGCTATTAACCAGCATTTTCGAGAGCACAAATTATAAGGAATATGGTTATTTTTTTTTAAAACACCCCCATCTTTCATAATTCAAATTCAATAAACAAAATACTATTCCCCTCTCCAGATGTCTAATGAAATGAGTCAACGTTTTCCCCGTTACAGCTACCTGATTGTCAAGTGTCTAGTTCACAATCGGACAAAAATAAACAAATGCACCAAATTAGGAAGAGAAGCTCAGAGACAAAATTAGTAGACCATTTATATGAATCCTATGTGCCTGGAAAACAGGTGAGAATGGTCCTTCAGTCGTGCTTGCAGTAATTCCAGGGAAAGTGTTCCAGCTGGGAACGCAATGATTAATTAGAGGTGTGCTTTTCACATCAAACATACACACTTGGCTCTGAACAATTTGTCCCAGGTGCTGCATGAATGATGGGAAAAATTGCATGTCTGTCCCCGAAGACTGAGAATTCCAGAATCTCAAGCCCAGCTTTTTGTTAGAACTTGTGCTATCTTAAAGTAAAATAGATAAATAGAAGTAGCAACGCTGTGAAAGCAAGCCTGTCATGCATTCAGTGTTGAGTGAAGTCTTGTCTTTCTCTGACAGAATTTGCCTTTGATATGCAGGCACCAAATAACATTTGGGACTCTAAATCACAAGTTTAAAATGGAAAACCTCCCTTGAAGTATACTATGCTATCAAATAAAAGAACCGAGTAGCAATGGGTTTTCAAATTCTAGTGTGCCTAATAGTCCCCTGGAATATGTGTTAAGAGGGTAAATTGCTGGGCCACAGTCCCTAGAGGTTCTGACTCAGAGCCCAGGACTCTGTTTTCTATCAAGCATCTCAAGTGACTCTGTTGGTTTAGGACTGTGTTTGGAGCAAAGTTAAAAATGACAGCTTTTATGCTTCTTCTAGGAAAGAGATCTTGCCCACTTACCAATGTAGAGTCATTCATTTCATATATTCAACAATATTTGTCAAGCATATAAACCCTGTGCTGGGCTATAGGGATATGACGGTGAATAAAACAGCCAAACAATAATGACAGCTTAGAGTCAGGCAACTGACGGTCGGTCGTGTGGGGGGAGATAGACATTCAGCAAAGAATCACACAAGTAATTGCGATCTCACACCTTTGATAAGTTCTATTAGAAGTGGCACATGGTGATATGAGAGAGGAAGAATCAATATAAGAAGATACATCTCATTAACTCTAGAAGGGCAGACAAAACTGGCTCCTAAGTTTAAATTCTGAAAGGTTTCATCGCATGCCTTGCTCCTAGGAAAGCATATTTGTCAGCTTGCTACTCATGCCCTGCTGTGTTGCACAATGCAGGAAATGGCATTTATGCTCTACATGGGCTGACATAACATGGGGAGCCCTAAGCCACAGGCTGAAACCAGAAATCTTTTCTTTAAAATGAAGCATGCAATCAAATGAAAGAGCTCAGTGTTTTAATCCATAAGGTCTCCAGCAAAAACTCACACATCTTGATCGAGAAGTGCAATCTTCATGAAGAAATGGTACACTTTGAAAAAACTGAATCGTAAGGATTTTGAAAACTATTTTAAATCTTTCCTGCTCAGAATGCCCAGAGTTGTTGGATATGCTGATGAGGGACCATAGCTGTAAAATTCAGTCATGGATATTCATTAAGACTATCACAAGATGCAAACAAAATAGAAGGGTAGGTTGCAGATTAGAATGTATTCGATCTAAGCATAGGTGTAACATTGTTAAAAATCTGAAAAATCACTAGTGCTAGATGATTCCATTAGAAAGTTATCACCTTGAAAATGGACTACATAAAAAGAGTTAAGAATTGAAAGACCTTGCAGACTAGATACTGGTGATCCAAGAACTCATTCTTCAAACATTTTCTTGGCATCTCTTCTGTGTCAGGTTCAGGTCTAAGTGCTGGGAGCAGAGTGGAAAGCAGAGCAGGAGGCAGTCCTAGGGAGCTCATAGTCTAGTGTAGCCATAATCAGTGCACCTCCCAGTGACAAATGCTTGACTCAACACATCTCGGGTGCCAGGCACTGTTAGAATTTGGGAACAAAAGATAAACTAGGCTTAAGTGCTCAGACTAGGGGACAGTGCCTCTCAGTGTGTAAGGAATAATCAGCGAAAGAACATGGACCTTGACACTAGAGAGACTTTGATTCAAATCCCAGCTCTGCTGCTTGACCAGAGTGTGATCCTGAGAACATCATTTAGCTGTTCGGAGCACCAGATCCTTCTTCCATGATGTGGGGCCAGTACTTGGCTTCAGAGATGTTATGCAGTCCATGTGTAGCGGTCCCTCAGTGCATCATGGGTTTTGGCCCAGGGTGCCAGCTCAAGTCTTCCTCACGTTCACAGTGAAGACTCCATTCCACAGTGAAGACCATTTTAGCAGGCTGATTCCATTCAATATTTCTATAGGAAATGGAAATAAGTGCTTATATTGTACTCAGAACTGTATTTTATTCCCAGCCTGCCTGTGCTTTTCCAAAATCATTTTTCTCCCTTTTTGTCCCTTGCCAGGTATGGCTTGTAAATCTACCAGCTCTTTCTGTAGCTCTCAACCCCCACCTTTCTAATGCAGATTTATTTAACTTGGTCTGAGCTCATCCAAGCCTGCCCACCCACGTCCTTCTAGTACCTTATTCTAGCATCCTTGGAAAAGAAGGCTACAACTATAAATGTGAATATAAAGAACAAATTATTTTTTTCTTTCTTAGAATGTTTAGAAATGTAGTGCCCTCTGTATCTGTGTGTCCTGCAGGCGTGGATTCAACCAACCTCAGAATGAAAATATTCAGAAAAAAATAATGGATGGCTGCATCTGTACTGAACATGCATAGCCATTTTCTTGTCATTATTGCCTAAACAATACAGTATAACAACTATTTACATAGCATTTGCATTGCATTGTATTAGGTAATCTGAGATGATTTCAAGTATACCAAAGGATATACAGAGGTTATATGCATATATGACACCATTTTATATAAAGGACATGAGCACCCATGGATTTTGGTATCCAACGGGGTCCTGGAACAAATCCCTCATATATACTGAGGGACGGATGTAGAAGAAGTACCAGAGCACACAGATGATGTTGGATAAATGGTCCATAAACATTTCTAGGACCTTAACTATGCTTTCTTGTTCTGATATTCTACAATAACAATCATGTATTTAGGAAACTGTTTCAATTTGAACAGTTCAAAGTAATTCATAAGCTTTACTATTTATTACATAAAATAGGGGACATAGATTATTGTTTTATACATAAAAAGATGATAGCACAGAAATATTTGAATTGTCAGTCTAGTGATTAGCTAGCTCCCAGAGGAAGGATAGAACCACAGCTGGGCATCAGAGCAGGGTCATGTGTAGATGACAATCTACTTCTAAATGAAGAGGGAAATGTGTATTAATTTTTAAGGTGTTTAAATCTACATGATGTCAAATATGCAGACATTTGTCTTTCTGAATTCACAGCCCAGATCTTCAATTTAAAGTTATTAAAATGATTTACTATTTTGAAGAGGCCAATTATCTTCTTTCCACCTGAAAAGTAAGTTTTTAAATTGATTACTGCACAGCATCTACTTAACATTCTGTTTATACAAATTTCAGTGATATGGTTCTTACACCACCCTCACTACATTTAGTACCAAATCCATTTTGAAAAAGTAATTATAACTGTGTTTTCTGTAAAAACTGTCTGTGAAGGAGAACAAATTTTTTCAATCATCTTTTTGAAAGAGATTTGATCTGTTTGAGTGGTTCAAAATAAATGTGCTTGATAAAGCAAATGCAAAAAAAAAAAAAAAAAGGAAGAAGTTGGTTAAGTTGAACCTTCAATCCTGTGACTGTTTTTAAAGGTCTCTGATTAGCAACAAATTCTAGAATCTTATTTAATAAAAACAAGTCCTCTTTGATTTGATTCTCCTCTGGGATAGACTTTAAAATAATAAATATGCAGAGTGTGGTTTCTCTAATTTTATGAATCAGGGCCTTTCCTAAAGGTATTTTCCAAAAGGTTGGTGTTTTATTCAATAGCTTTAGCCCCAAACAGTCTCTCCATGGAACTTGCTTTGCATCGACTGGTTTCACAAAATCCACATTTGGAAAGCCTCCTGTACCCTAGAACCTGTGGAGGTACAGTCTGAAGTTACTGTGCAAATAAACTCCCAGGGAGGAGACTGGTGGTAGCTACTGACAAACACAGTCCTTAATTGCCTTTATTGTCCTTGACTCTACCTTCTTCTATCCAACTCTGTAAGTGCTAGAACCCCAATAATGCCACCCCACATAATTTCTGCAACTTGTTTTAAATGTTTTATATCACTGGGAAAGCCAATGTAGAATATTCAAGCATTATATACTACCTTAATCTACAAAGTAATTTTAGTCTATGTGAAGATAATTTGTAGTCTGCAGGTATATAATTTCACATTAATGCAATAAGAAAATAATAAGATAGCAAGATTCTTCATTAAAGCTCAAATGTAGACTACCCATTAGATTACTTATATCAATTAATTTTGTGTATACATAGTGTTTACCATGGACCAGGTAGCTACAATACATGTTCTAATACCATGTTCTAAGCACTATCCATGTATTCACTCAGTAAATCCTCATGCCAACACCTAACAAAAAAGAAGTTGTTAGGATTATGTCTATTTTACAGATGAGAAAACTGAGACACAGAGAAGTTAGATCAGCAAATAAGTGGCGGGACTTGCCCCAGGTGGTCTGCTGACAGAGACCACACTCTTTTTTTTTTTTAATTTCAG
>VBSM01001562.1:53424187-53448302 GCA_008086735.1 Cheirogaleus medius
TTGTAAACATATGCCAAATTTTAATAATCCACTCATGAATTGACGGACACTTGGCTTGTTTCCACGTCCTTGAATAGTGAATTGTGCTGCCATAAACATTTGGGTGCAGATGTCTTTATAATAGAATGTCTTATGCTCTTTTAGGTAGATGCCTAATAATGCTATTAATGAGTCGAATGGTATGTCTGTTTTTAGCTCTTTGAGATATCTCCAAATTCTTTTCCACAAAGGTTGCACTAATTTGCAGTCCCATCAGCAGTGTAAGAGTGTTCCTGTCTCGCCACATCCTCGCCAGCATTTGTTGTTTTAGGATTTCTTGATACAGGCCAATCTCACTGGGGTTAGATGATATGTCATTGTGGTTTTGATTTGCATTTCTCTAATGATTAGTGATGTTGAGCATTTTTTAATATGTTTGCTGGCCATTATTCTGTCTTCTTTAGAAAAGTTTCTATTCATTTCGTTGTCCATTTCTTTATGGGGTTGTTTGATTTTTTTCTTGTTAATTCTTTTGAGCTCTAGATATATTCTTGTTATCAGACCTTTATTGGAACTGTAGAGAGCAAATATTTTCTTCCATTCTATAGGCTGTCTATTTTCTCTAATGATAGTTTCCTTGGCTGTGCAGAAGCTTTTTAATCTGATCAGGTCCCATTTGTTTATTTTTATTGCCGTGGTGATTGCTTTGGGGGTCTTCTTCAAGAATTCTTTGCCTAGGTCAATGTCTGATAGGGTTTTCCCAACATCTTCTTCTAGGATTCTTAATGTTTCATGCCTTACATTTAAATCTGTTATCCATCTTGAGTGGATTTTTGTGAGAGGTGAGAGGTAGGGATCCTGATTCATTCTTCTGCATGTAGCTAGCCAGTTTTCCCAGCACCATTTATTGAAGAGAGATTCTTTTCCCCATTGTATATTTTTATCTGCTTTATCAAAGATTAGGTTACCATATGCAGATGGTTTCATCTCTGGACTCTCAGTCCTATTCCAAATATCAATGTTTCTGTTCTTGTGTCAGTCCCAGGCTGATGTAATTATTATTTCTTTATAGTACAGCTTGAAGTCAGGAAGACTAATGCCTCTCAGTTTGTTCTTTTTACTTAAGATTGCTTTGGCTACACGAGGTTTTTTTCTGGTTTTCCATACAAAGTGCAGAATTATTTTTTCTAGATCTGTAAAGAATGATGGTGGTACTTTGATGGGGATTGCATTAATTTTGTAGATGACTTTAGGTAATATTGACATTTTAATGATATTGATTCTACCAATCCATGAACAAGGTAGATTTTTTCATCTGTTTGCATCTTCTTCAATTTCTTTTTTTAGTGTTTCATAGTTCTCCTTGTATAAGTCTTTCGTATCTTTCGTTAAATATATTCCTAGATATTTAATTTTCTTTGGGGTTATAGAAAAAGGCATTGCATTTTTAATTTGAGTATTGGCTTGACGGTTCTTAGCATATATGAATGCCTCTGGTTTGTGTATATTGATTTTGTAACCTGAGACTTTACCGAATTCATTTATCAAGTCTAGGAGTCTGTTGGATGAATCCATGGGGTTTTCTAGGTATAATATCATATCATCAGCAAAGAGCGAGAGTTTGATCTCATCTGCACCCACTTGGATGCCCTTAATATCCCTCTCTTGCCTGATTGCTATAGCTAGGACTTTGAGTACTATGTTGAATAGAAGAGGAAATAGTGGGCATCCTTGTTTAGTTCCATATCGAAGTGGGAATAGTTTCAGTTTTTCCCTATTGAGTATGATATTGGCCATGGGTTTGTCAGAAATGGATTTGATAATTTTAAGGTATGAGCCGTCTATGCCTATTTTGTTAAGAGTTTTTATCATAAAGGTGTGTTGGACTTTGTCAAATGCTTTTTCTGCATCTATTGAGAGAATCATATGGAGACCACACTCTTAATCCTCACAAGACATTGCCTCTAAGGTTATTTGGTAATTTGTAGGAAATTATAACTTAGGTTGCATAATGATAAGAAAAATCTCCAAAGGAATGAATTTCAATAGGTGAATCAAGTTCATCTCACATTGTGTTTTTACTGTAGTGAGCATTTCCCTCTGTATTAAAACTTAGACTTTTCAGTGTAGACAAAGTCTATAGACTTAACTTCTCTCAGTAGTGTATAATCCGTAACCTGTTACAGATGGCCGATGCACAGCAAAGCAAAGTTGCCTAGACTGAGTGCATCCCAGCAAGTGGTCCATATTCTGCACTCTGCCTGCTAGCTCTGAGCCTGAGCCGGGATGTTGCCATATCTCATAATCAGCAGGAAAGTATAAAAGCCTTACTGGAGAATTTTGGATGAGCTGTATTAGCCACTTGAATTTCTTATTCTCAGAATGTCTTTTGTATGCCCAAGACTCAGTTCTTGAAACATGACCAAAACAAATGTCTGCATGGTTTTTATATGAAATTTAGATGGACTACCACATTGAGGCTAATTGAAGTAAGCCTGCCCCAAATCCATGCCCACATTTAGATCTTGTGGAGGTTAGTTTCGTGATTCTAATGTTTCAGTATGGCATAGATTGAATTAAAGGCAAATTTAGCTTTTGGCATGACTAAAAGGAAATAATGCCTATGTAAAACACAAGACTGAGCTAGCTGAATTTTTAAGCAATAAACCATGAATTCATTAAGGCCTTTATATCTGGCAATGATTGTGTGTTATAGTGACCTGATGACTTTATGGTCATGGTTCTCAGCTGCTTCTCCTCTACTTGGTTATTGGCTGAAACCAAAGGGTAGAGGACCCAGAAAGTAATTGTTGGCATAGGGCCATTAGGTCGGGAGGAGCTGGGATAGTGTTACCAATGAAAAAGGAAGAAATAAAATTAACAAACATGAAAATTTAAAACTGAGGCATACCACTGTCCATTTTTTCACTTGAAAAAATGTTACTCAGGGTTAAAGAACATAAAGAACTGTCTTCAACCAGAATTCCTTGACTTCCTCCTGTGTGCTGTAGTGATTTATCATAAATTTCCTCAAATCGGATCTGGTGTCACAGCAGGACCCCAAGACAGTGTATATAGGAAGAGAAAGTCTCAGGGAAAAGCACTGGTCAGAAGCCCAGAGAAATAGAAACATCAGGAAAACACACCTGAGTTCAGGGGGTTCAAGTCCAGGCAGTCATTAGGGACCAGGTCATCTGTAGAAGCTGAAGAAACAGTGAAAGCAAACAGGAGAACAGATGTAAAACGTTTCAGACAAGGGGAGACCTTGACAGCAAAGCCAAGCATGGTTTTCTTAGGGACACCAGGGGAACATTGTGTGACCATCCAGCAAACGAGGTGATGGGAGTGAGTGGGGAGTGGAGGGGAGTTCATGAGGAGCCAGAGAGAGGACATTGTGCTGAGTGGCTGCCCCAACACACACAAAATAATTGTATTGCATTATATAATGTATATCACATATTATACGGTATATATTCTAATACTTAGAAAATATAATGAGGGGAGTATGTCTATTATATATTATTATTTATAATGTATGTAATTGTGTTATATTATCTCTCTATATAAAACAATGAGGGCAGTGTGTTTGACAACAAACACCTCCAGAAACAGGGATATCCAAAGCAGGGCATGAAGCAATATGATGTGTTGAAAAGAGAACTGGACTAGGAATTCTGAGTCCAAGTTGCAGTCTTGACTGTGCTACATCCTTATGACCTTAGGCAAAGGCATGTACATGAAGAGGTTTTCCATTTTCTTCTTTGGTCTTTATTCTACATAATACAGCTGCCATTGATGTATATTATCAAAGCAAAACCTGTTCTTCGTCCAGCTTTATCTGTTTCTATTTATGAAGAAACAAAACATCTATTTTGGCTAAGGAAGGGTTAAAAGGTAGTACGGAAGGAGTGAGAACTGAAATCTGACTGTGGTTCCACCTATATTACCTGAATGGCCAGAATATAGTCATCACCACTGTGAAGTCCCTTGTGGTCAACATGAGTGATTGCTGAACAAAAGGAAAGACGACATAGAATGTCAGATCAATAATGTCACCACTGACTAGTTGAATGCAAAGATCTGCTTGTGAATGTCTGTTATGAACTGGATTGGGTAGCCCCTAAATATATATGTTAAAGTCCTAACCACTAGTACCTCAGAATGTGGACTTATGTGGAGACAGAGTCTTTAAGAAGGTAATTAAGGTTATCTGAGGTCATATAGGGTGGGCCGTAATCCAATATGACTGGTGGCCATATCAGAAGAGGAGATTAGGACACACACAAGGACTGAAAGGGAACCATATAAGGAAAGAGCAAGTAGGTGACCATCTACAAGGCAAGGAGACAGGACTCAGAAGAAATCCAACCTGCCAATACCTAAATCTGAGACTTTTAGCCTCTGGAACTATGAAAAAAATAAATTTCTGTTGCTGAAGCCATCCGGTCTGTGGTATTTTGTTACGGCAGCCTGAGCTGACTAACACAGTGTCCAAAGTAATTCTCACCTATTCAAGTACAGTAATCCTTTCATGTCTCTCCATATCACCCCTCGCACCTAGTTACACCTTTAATAAATGTTTCTTATAAAAATATTTTATTTCTAGTCTAATGCTTTTAGGGAGGAAATGTAAAATATTGACATTGAGTAGATTATATTTTAATTGCATTATGCTATTAGGAGTCACATTTTCCTTCTAGTCTTGGAAAAGTTGTTAAAGTTGTTAGAAAAAATACATAAGCGAAGTTGATGTTCCTGTCACTTGTGTTGGTGGAGTATCACCTTGATGATGTGTTACTGTTGAAAACATCTGGATCAACTAATTTATTTTCTTTTGTGAAAAGTTTGTGGATTAAAAACAGACCCCTTCAACTTAGTAGCACCTCATGGAGGATCTCACGCTCAGGGTTTGTCCCGCCAGCAGGGAGCACAGTGCCAACCGAAGTGGAGAATGCAGTTTAACAGGGGGCCATCCTCATGGCCTGGCTGGGTTCCCATGAGCAATCAGATGGAGGGGACTGAACAATCTTGGCTGTAGCAGTCAACTAGAAAAGAAATGGGAGGGGCAAGCAGTCATTCTACTCCATTTAATGTGCACCTGGTATCTTTCTAAAAACTTTAAAATCATGTGAGATGTTGAGTTCAAATGTCATTTTCAAGAGCAGCAGTGGCCAGGACTCGAGGGCAAGGACTGGGTCTAATTCATCTGTTTGTTGCCTTAATCCATTCAGGGCCATGAGAGTAACCTGCAAAAAGTGCCTGTGTGTCTGTTGAGCCGAATCTAACATAAAACGGGAAAATATCTCATCACAACAGGTACTTCTTGATAGATATGAGTGTGTATGTCAATGCATAAATAAGTATTCTAGATATAATATTTATTTTCTTCCTAGTGAAACAAGCATTGCCACTATTATTTTGCTTCAGAAAAAAAGAGAAAGCAGTAAAAAGTCTTCCAGAGCTCAGGCACATGTACAGTGAAATCAGAATTCAGGAAAGGTTGCTCTGAGGCCCTTACTACGAGAGCTCACCAGCAAGCCCCTCCTTTCCAGAGAGGCTAAATGATGATGCATTTCCATCAACTGCATTCAAGTGTCTGGAGAATTAGGGCTACATCATTGCCCTAGAATATAAATGAATGTTCTTTCACCAAAGGACACCATAAACAGATGTTCTTCCTCCCCCTTGCTTAACTATAAAACACGTTTGTTGTTGTTATTGTTTTTAAAAAAGATCTGTAGTCATATTTCAAAGGAACCTTCATCCCCTTAGAGGCAAGGGGATTAATATTTATTATGTGATAATATTCTCCATGAACTTTGCATATGTTATCTCATTTAATTCTCAGAGTAAGCCTTTGAGGAAGAGACTAGTAGGCCTAATTTAAAGATGAAGCTAGAGAAACTCAGGAGGGTTACCAAGCTTCCCCAAGGCCACTGAGCGAGGCAGCATGTAGCCGAATTTCAGCCTGGATCAACAATTCCCACAGGGCTTGCTCCTTCTACCTCATTCACTGCTTCCCAAGTGGCCTGTCTTAGTCCATTCAGGCAACTATAACAAAATACCATAAACTGAGTGGCTTATAGACTAGAGAAATATATTTCTCATAGTTTGGAGGCTGGGAAGTGCAAGCACAAGGCAGATGTGGAGTCTGGTGAGAACCCACTTCCTGGTTCACAGGTGGACGTCTTCTTGCTGTGTGGAAGCAGCAAGAGAGCTTTCTGGGTCTTTTTTATAAGGGCACTAATCCCATTTATGAGAGTTCCACCTTCATGACCTAATCACCTCCCAAATGTCCCACCTCCAAACACCGTCACATCAGGGATTAGGTTTCAACATAAGAATTTTGGAGGTATCCAAACATTCAGTCTGTAGCAGTCCTAAGGCTGATTGCTGGAATCTAAACACAGTCTCTATAAATTAGATTGCCTTTTTGTTTGTTTATTAATGTATTATGAACAATTGGCTAGTGAGATTTTTATCAAATTTGAAGGGAAAGTATGGGAAGGTCTGACTTTAAAAAAATAGACTATGTGGCACATATGAACTTCACAATGTGTATAATTTCAAATTTTCTAGTAGTCACATTGAAAAAAATAAAAAGAAACAGGTGAAATTAATTTTGAGAACGTATTTTATTTAACCTAATACATCCAAAATATTATCATTTCAACACATAATCAATATAAAAATTATAATGAGGTATTTTATGTTCCTTTTTTTCCTGTACTATATCTTTGAAATCCTGTGTGCATTTTATACTCACAATACATCTCAATTCTCATTAGAAATACTTGAGCCTTATTTAGATTTCATAAAACGAACAGATGGAAAAATAGATTCACATATCCATGTTGTTCCAAGATTAGAAACTTTGAATAACTGAATCAAGTATCAGTTTTTAAATTTAAAATTAAGTTACATTTAATTTAATATTTTAAAAATGTAGTTCCTCAGATTAGATATATTTTAAGTGTATATTTTCCACCTGTGGCTGGTGGCTACAGCATTTGATTGCACAGTTTTAAATACTATTGAATGAACACAGAAAAATAAATACAATTAAAGAAAATGATTAAGTTCAACAGTGTTTGTTCTTGTTCCTATTGTGCTTTAAAGAAGGCTATTGATTTTTCTGACCGTACCAAATCCTAAGCAAGAAGGCAGGGTGACATAGTAGGAATCACACAGTGCTGGAACAAAAGGGGGCCTGAGTGGCCATCCTGACTCTGTCCCCACCCGTGGGGTGACCTTGAATAAGTCACGTCGTCTTTCATGCACTCAGCTTCCTCATCTGTCAAAAGAGGGAGATGGTCAAAAATCTCTCTCGGCTCTGAACTTTTAGAATCTAAATTCCCTGAGGAATTGAAGTTGACTTGTGTGAACTGAGTAAATAATGTTATGAGAAAAACATTTTGCTTATGCTAGAGAACATCTGTTTTCCTCTTAGTCATTACACTCTCAACACAAAGGATAATGTCAGTGTACTAAACTAAAATTTAGTAAAATATCAATAGTGAAGCACCTGAAAGACAAAACACCTAAAAACTTTCGTGTACCTGAGTCAGTAAGAGATCCGGCATGAGTGAAGTGTCTCCTTCCCGGGCATCATCTCGAGCCCTAGCCCCACTGCCCTCCCACGTTCCTTTTCCTAAGGGCCCACTGGAAACCCACTGTTAGGCGTGTCCTGAGTCAGGTGAAGCTTATTGTTTCGAGATTCATTGCAAATGAGATGATTAATGATGCTTTTTAATCTAACACTTTATTTAGCTGATAGCTTTTATGCTAAGAGGTATCGATTAACAAAATAAGTGACAATTTATTATTTGCCATATCTTTGAGTATTATTGAATTTGTTGACATTTTTAAAAGCCTTTATTTTTCTGACTAAAAATTACAATAATGTATGTAATTATTTCAAATGTTTGAGAAATACAGGATGATACAAGAAATAATAAAATCGTTCGTAATCTTTTCACACAGAGACAAACTCTTTTTTTTATCATTTTCAGGTATTTCTCCCCAGCCTTCTTGTCCAAGTTTGTTTAATTTTTATATTTACTTTTTACAAAACTGGGGTCATAGTGTGTACATGTGATGGCTTTTTTTTGGATGTGTCAACTTGGCTAGGCTACAGTCTCCACTTATGCAAACACTACCACGTATTCCTGGGAAGGGATTCTGCAAATATAAATTAAAGTCTCTAATTAATTTTAAGTACAGGAGATTACCCCCGATTACCTGGGTGGTCTGACTTAATCAGTTGGAAAGCCTTAAAAGTAGGGCCAAAGCTTCCAAAAGAGAGAGACTGAGACCCTGTAATCATCCTTTCCTGACAGCTTAGATTTACAATCAAATAACCCAATTCCTTGTAATAAATTTCTTAATATATATACCTGCTTCTCTGGTTGGGCCCTGATTGATACAATATGTAATTTTATAATTTATTCACCGAGCATATTTTGAGCATTTTTTCATGACCCTAAAATTTTTTTCAGACTATTTTAATACCTGCATAACAGGGCATATCATTAAAAGGAGGAAGCTATATCTATATCCTTACTATTTGACATTTAAGTGACTTGTAACTTTTCTTCATTATACATAACACTGAACTGCATATACATAAATCTTTGTGTGCCCTAGATATTCTCAGATGAAAGAGCCTGAGACGTTTTTAGGCCAAACTGCTCTTCAGAAAGACTGCATCAATTTGCATCAGCAGTTATACAGGGTCTGTATTTTACCACTCTCAATAACATTGAGCACTAGCATAATTTTATAAACTTGGCATATTTTTAGGCAAAAAAGTATCCTGTTATTGTTTTAATTTCCACCATGTATATGTACACATGTATATATGTATGTATATATTATGTATGTGAAATATGTATGTATATACACACACATATGTATATAGTCGCTAACTGTTCTTTTTAAAATTTTGGATGGAAATATTCATAATGGTTGTATTAGTCAGGGTTTCATCACAGAAACAAATTATGTATCTATATATTTAGAAAGAGAGAGAGACATATTTGTTGCAAATAATTGGCTTACACAATTGTGAGGACTGGTCAGGCAAATCTAAAAGCCACAGGGCAGGCTATCTATCAGCAAGGGCAGGGAGGAACTCTGGCATGAGCCGAAGCTGAAGCCCACAGGTGGAATTTCTTCTTCAGAGAAGCCTCAGTTCTGCTCTTGACTTTTCAACTGATTGAATCAGGTCCAGATAGATCATATAGAGTAATCTCTTACTTAAAGTCAACTGTTTATGTGTGTTAATCACATCTACAAAATACCTTCACAGTAACACTTTTAATACATAGGTTAGTATTTGCTTGAATAACTGTAATCAATTGAATTCATTGGTTGGACTTGACCTAGCCAAGTTAATACATACAATTAATCGTCATGATGGATAATGTAAAAGAAATGTTCTGCTGTCTACCCAACATACTATATTCCTCACAGTAGTTTTCAAGTTGATTGATAGTTATCATAACTTTTTTATTCCAAATCTGAACAACCAAAAAGGAAATACCTCAGTAGATATGTATGAAAATGTTGTAGATGCAGAACACCAGGCTTGCAGCAATATTTTACTTGCATTCTTCACACCACCAAAATGTAAGGAGCATCTACTTTGTAAAAAGCACCATGCTGAGTAGGCTCCGTGGGGAATACCAAGACGAATCGGCTGTAAAGGAGATGCATGGGTTATTACACAGAGGGAAAAATGGGAAGTGCAGTGGGTGTTCCGAAAGAGAAGTGGGTATTTTTGGCTGTAGGGTGAAGTCAGCCTTCATGAAAGAGGAGGCATTTGAAAAATGAGTGCATTAAAGATATTTGGAGCTGGACATTTCAGATGAAGGAGGAAATATAGTAAAAAACAAAGAGCTAGAAACTTATGAAAACCAATAAGAATGCAAGGTGTTAGAAGAGAAATAGTGAGAAAAGCAAAGGGCATGTTGAGGTCAGATGTCAGAGTTTTAGACAGTGCTAGCTAAAGAATGTGGGTTTTATTCCACAATCCACTGGAAATTATTGAAGAGTTTTAAGCAAGGAACAGCATTAATCAAAGTCATGTGTCAGGACAATGACTTTGGCAGCAGTTTCGTGGAAAATGCATTGGGGTATAGACAGGCTGGAGGCAAGGAAATAAGTTAGAGGCTTTTGCAATGTTTCAGGAAGGAAGCAATGAGGTCCTGAATCTGGGATAGTG
This sequence comes from Cheirogaleus medius, assembly GCA_008086735.1. Lineage (NCBI taxonomy): Eukaryota > Metazoa > Chordata > Mammalia > Primates > Cheirogaleidae > Cheirogaleus > Cheirogaleus medius. The sequence continues at coordinate 53,434,392 of VBSM01001562.1, forward strand.
GGAGTAGAGAGACGAGTACATTTGGGAGATATTTTGGAGAAAGAGGGTGATCCTTGGCCAGTAAAGAAATCTGAGAGACAAAGGAGAAGCTGAAGAGGTTCAAAGCTTGGTGACTGGGCAGATGATGGTGGCATATTCTTGAAAATTGCAAGGAAATATTTCTAGAAAGAGCATTCCACTTCCTCACTTGGAATTTGATCTAAGATCCTGGGACAGCTCTTGTACTGTGACCTCAGTTCCTGATCAGCTCTAGAATTTTTGAGTTCTTTGAGGCATAACCAAAGTGCAAGAATTCTGGAAAGAGTATGGAGCAAATCTGTCTTGGCCTTCCCTAGAGGTGCAGCTCTTGTGCAGTCCAGGCTCTTTTCTGGGCAAGATCTTTCATGGGAGGTTATACTCTCTAGAACTGTTTTTCTCCATCTCCAGGCCTTGCTCTTGGAGATTCTGATTCAGTAGGTCTGTGGTAACATCTGTGCATTGGATGTATCACCAGTGTGGAAAACTACTGCCCTAGACTCAGCTTTGTCCTGAGGGGTAAACCTTGTTCTAAAATAGAAGGCCAGAATAGATTTCTTGGCTTCAGACTACTGAAAGATCCTACCTTGAAATAGCTTTGGAAACTCACTCAAGTCTACATGGAATTTCAGTAGCGTGGCCTGAGGTTAGGGACTATTTAATTTGGAGCTTTTGACGCATAACTGTCTGGGTAAAAGGATAATATAGACTTGTACTTGGGCACTCTAGGTATACTTGGAGTTCATATTTTTTGTTTGTTTGTTTTTTAGAGACAGTCTCCCCATGTTGCCCAGGTTGGTCTCAAACTCCTCCTGCCTCAGCCTTCTGAGTAGCTGGGACTATAGCACATGCCCCTGTGCCCGGCTCTGAGTTCTTAGTCTTAATCTTTGTATTATTGAGTCTTTTGGTATAATGTTTTATGTTATTTAGTATATATTTTCCTGAAAGCCAGGTTTCCTGGACTAGAGAGTGATTATTTAAACATAATAAAAATTCAATGTTCACCACCTAGCAGGCTACAGACTAGACACAAAAGTACAGTGACAATTGACATAAACAACTAACAACCTTAGAACTCGAGCTATGGATAGAATATGATTAGGTAAGTATGTTAGCCATATCTAAGTGCCTGTTTTTTTGAGCATCATAGCTTCTTAAAGGAATGAAAGGTTTATCTTGCATTATTGACATGATCTCCTTGAATCCAAGAGAGTATGATTACTTCTTGTCTAGAACAGGGTTTTTCAAGGTCAGCACTACTGACCTTTTAGATTGGATCATTCTTTGTCAATGGAGATATCCTGTGCATTGTAGACTATTTAGCAGCATCCCTGGCTTTTACCCACCAGATGCCAGTAACTCACCCACACTCCAGTTGTAAAAATAACAATTGTTTCCAGACTTTCTCAAATGTCTCTTGAAGGACACATTTACCCCCAGTAGAGAACCACTGCTCTAGGCTATGTCTTTTCAGGATACCGTCGCCTGTTTGGTTTACCAAGAAGCTATAAACTGAGGAAACTGAGGTAGCTCCTGAGCTATATGTTGCGTGCTATTTTGTAAATTTCATTTGCGTAAAAGCTGACTATCAATACTGCCAACTGTCTGTGAAAAGATTAGTAGTAGGAAACTAATGGGCAGGCTTTGGGCTATGCAAACACTCAGAAATTGTGTGCAACATTGAGTACATCTGCAAGTATATGTCACCCTTCACCCCCACGCAGAGGATCAACAGCTTTATCCGATTCTTACAGGATTTTTAGACCCAAACAAGATCTAGAACCTCTGCTTTGATGAATCAAAAAAAGCCAAGAGAGTCTCAGAAGAAAAAGAGAAAGGCAGGACTCAGTAGAGGTAAATGCCAATTTATAACAACATTTTATTTGTAAAAATAGGCTTCATGTGCTTTAAAAATTATTTTGATGTTTAGTGAAGAAAGAATTACTGGTTAAATAATACCTCATGTATACATTCTTATTTTCATCTTTGTACAGAATTACATCCTTCCTGTAAGAAGTAGGATATAATAATATGACTTAATCAATATTTTGTGTACAATACTAGGCTAGGTGTTGAAGACTATTATCAAGGTGTCTCTATTGTCAGACAGCTTTTTTTTCCTTCTGAAAAGATAGTGAACTGGTTACTTGCCTGATTGTTCATATATTCATTTCCCACCTTTTTCCTGCTCTCCTCTGTATTGCAGGAAGCTGCATTTCTTATGCTCTCTTGTCAACTGGTTTCCAGGTAGATTTGACTATCAGGGAGAATGCTTCCAGGTGGAACAGAAGGCTTTGGAGGCCTGGTGGAGGGGAAAAGAACTGGGTGTGATTGGGTGACACTTTGCCTGCAGTTGTGTCTCTATGGCTATGCCTCCTGTTAGGCAGCTACCTCCCCACAATCCCAGATCCTGCCTGTTAGCCCCAGCCACGGATCTGGCTGGATGAATCTGGATTCCGGCAATGCCACTTTCTTTCACTGTCTGTCCCACCAGTCTCTGACTCCCCTTACTAAACCTATTTGTTTTGTCAGCCCTCTCATCACTTAAATAATACATTTCTTCTATTCAATTCCCACTGTTTGAAGTCCCTAAAGTGGTTTGGTTTTCCTTAGCAAATACTGAATTATACAATAGGATGGAATAAACATAGAAATAATTTTCATAAATGGCAGGGTAAAGGACACTGAATGAAAGACAAAGTGCCTCGGGCTTTTAAGAGAAGGAGTGAGTATATCTAGATATGGTGAGAAGCTTGTTGGAAATTGTTGGAAACTGGAAGCTTGTTGTTCCTGAAAGAGCTGGTCTTCAAGATGGTCCTGAGAGAAAGCAGACCGTATTGACAGGTAGACCTGGGAACTGAGGGGTGGGAGATGAAAAGTGCAATTCCATGCTGAGGGGATGAAATAAAAAAAGATATACAAACAAAAAAAACCCAAAGTTATTTCCTGGTTAGAGAGGCAGGAATAACACAGTTTGGCTAGAGTAAAAAAAGGAAGGTTGGAATATCAGGGTAAGGAGAAGGTACTTACTTAGCTCAGTAAGTCCTAGAGGTTGAATAAAAGATGAAATTTTGGAATTTGATAACTTTTTTAGTCAACATTTGTTTTCTTATTCTTCAGAGACTATTTATTGAGTATTTAGGTTCTGCAACAGTGAAAAAAAAAAACAGATAAAACTCTCTCCCAAAGCTTGTATTCTAGTGGATTTGCTTAATATCTGTGAATGATATTGACCATCTATAGCTTTGACTTAAATATAGGTTAGGAGTGACATCAGGGGAAGGGGACTAGCTGGACAGGGACAGAAGGCATGTCAGTCATGGAGCATTTACCACAGCCTTATCCCTCTTCTTGAAACCCACTCTGAAGTAATTACTGGTCCAAACTAGACCACTTTGTCTTAAATTACAGAGGTTGTCTCCTGTAATATCCAAAGCCTCTTGTGAAAGAAATGTTCTGACAGGAGTCAGATCAAAGACAAGACGGAAATAAAATGAAAAGTTGTTCAATCAAAATAGTTGCAGCTTTCTTTAATCAAAAATGTTGATTGCAATTTTTGTCAAGATAGCAAGTTCCTCTTCTTTTCAGGAGGGTGGTAACAACAGTGCCCACTGCGGCCAAAACTGAACAGTAGGGCAAGGTTGTTTCCTAACACCTCACCTTCGGAGAGTTGTGACTTTGCTCACAGGTTGGAATGTCTGTTTCCTTACAGTCTTCAGTGCCACCAAGCTCTATTTTGTCTCAGAGAAAAACCCAAACCTTTCTATATGTCTTGGGATGGTGTTTTGTGCATTTAGCCTAAGCCATGAGCATCTCTCACAGGGACTCCTGCAATGGTTACTTACTTCATTGAGTTTTCCATTTCTAATCAACTTTGTTCTTCTCCAGTATTTTCCCCTGCTGTGTGATCTTTAAAGGTATATATAATCATATCACATCCCATTCACCCTTAAATACCTTCCATGGTTTACCAAATTATTTTTCTATGTTTCTAGCATCATCCTGCACCTTCTCCAACTCTCTCTCAGCCCTTTCCTTTGACACTAACTTGAACTTCAGCTCTTAGGTAAGAGTCCTTTCCACAGAGAGGCCCTTGGGGATGACCACTTTCCCCAGCTGTCTGCTAGGTTAGGTCACCTGCCCATTGAGCTCTCCCATCACCCTGTGTGTCTCCTTCATTACACACGGCACAATAATGGCTGATGAGTTATTGTCTCTCATCCCCCATTAAACTCTAAGCTCCGTGACAGCTGTGATTGCGCCGGTTTGATTCAAGTCTACATTTCCAATGCTTAGCAGAGTTCATGGATCCATAAGTTCTCAAAAAATATGTGTTTAATTAATAATTACTAGTTATTAAGTAAAAAATTAGATTTGTTTTTGGAATGAGTTTGTGGGCTTCTTCCCCATATTTTGCAGATTTCACACATTAAGAAGTTTCCTACCAGGTTATAAAACAAGTTCAGGGAATAAAAAAGAGAACTGAAAACCATTAGCTGAACATTTTTATGTCTCTGAGATCTTTTGAAGCTGAATTAGGATTCCAGATTTTCCAAGAAGACCATGTACTAGTTTGAAAAGTAATGTGTTTCAAATTGCAAATAGAAGGATTTCTTCTAAACCAGAGAGTAATGTTTTTTTCTATAATTTTTTCTTTAAATTGCTGCATACAGGCCAAATGAAATATATTGCTTGATTATTAAGCCTGTAATCTCAGCAGGTGGTGGTTAGCAGGAAATTTGTGCTATATTGTAATAATCTAAAGTAGTGCAGCTGCACTGCACTATAAGGGCGTTCAGTGTCAGAATTTCTCCTATCTCCCCTAAAGCATCTGGAAGTTACCTACAGGGGCTACATAACAACACTGAGTATTGTCCTTATAACTCAGCATTCTTATGTCCTGCTTTCTCTAAGGAGGCTTAAATTTTACTTACTCTCACAAAAAGCATGGCAGATGTTTTAATAAACCAAGAGTAGAAGAAGGTAATAAGATTCCTTCTTTGAATCACATAGCATCCAGGTACTGGAATCAGAACAAAATATGTAACATGCAAACTGGAAGTAAAGCATAATATTAATAATCCCTTTCTTCAGGGATAGAGCTGGCCAATTGGTCCTTGTGCTCAGAATTGTTTAAGAATCTCCTACCCTCCCATATCCTAAGGTGCTATATCCTATCACAGAGGGACTTAATCCTCTTCAGAGCATACATAAGTAAAGACATCTTTCTGAGTTGTGAAATCTTGCACAGAGGAAATTTACAGGTTGAATGTGGTCAGAGGTAGAGTGTGGGATTAAATCCCAAGAATCTCTTTGGTTTTGATGCCAGACAGCACTTTTCCCTTCCCTCTAAGGAAATCAACTTTGGGAAAAATCTAACAAGAAGGCCAGTGTGGCATCTCACTGTAGCTTTTAGAAGGATCCTCTTAAGTGGCATTTACAAAAGTGGCATTCATCTAAATGTTACATTTTCAAGTGAATAGATCTGCTAAAAAGGCATTCAGTGATTTAATTGTGAATGGAAGCTTTAGATTAGAATAGTCCCAGCTGATCAAAATCTGTGTTATTTGTGACTTTCTATGGTTTTCACAGAGGGAAGTTCACACTAAAAATACTTTAGAGGTTGAATTTCGTAGCCATTATTGTTTTAATTATGGGTCAACTGTCTCTCCCTTTAGTCTTTTTGGAATTCACATGAAAGAAGTACAAAAATGGCACATCGAAAATATTTTGACTAAGAAGTGGATAGTTTTAAATTCTAAGACTTAGTCACTTTACTCCATTCTTTTATTCCCTCATATTTCCTACAATGACTCAAATGTTCAACTGAAAATATTGAGATGTACTTAAATTTTGGCCCAAAATTGATTTTTTAAAATTCTTTTTCCTGTTTCCAAAACATTTTTAATACCAGGATTATTTTCCCGCTCCCGGTAGTTTTGCATCTTTAAGTGACTTTATTATAATTTTAATGCTAAAAAACTTATTGTAAAGACATAATAAAAATCAACCCTAAGGATGGGATTTGATCTCATCACAGAACTATTAACACCAGAGTGAAAGCAAAAAAAAATCCTATAATTAATTGTATTATTTTTTCACTTTTCTACATGATTTGAGTGTTTTAAAGAATGAGGTAATCTATAACATAGTGTCTAGAAAGTTTAAAAACATAACTACTGTGATTAAAAATATAGCTACTGTGACTAGTATTATTAAGCTTTATGATTTCTTTCTATGAAAGAATATTGGTTTATAATATATTGATTTAAATGTCCATTTTAATGTTACCTATTTAATGTACCAAATTTAGCTGAGTAATTCTGTAGCATATATATGTGTATTAACATGTATAATTTGCTCAGCTTTGAGACTTGACTTCAAAACAAAAGGGAAAAGTTGAAAAGATACTCTGATTTTAATATTGCCAAACTTAAAATTTTGTTTTAAAAACACTTTACGCAATTTCATGAAATTCTCCTCAAGCCTGGAGAAGCACTCTACGGATTTATTGAGCATCAGCACAAACTAAATAGTAATATGCTCATTTTCATAGAATAAAACTTATAATTCCAGCTGTTGAAAACTCGCACAGCTGGATGCTGGCTGCAATACAGAGCTCTGATCTGCTGGTGAAAAAAAATTCCAATTTAAACTGGTAACAAAAGGCTCTTTCTGTGACATTTAAGAAACTATTTTCTGCTGAAATTCAAGTGTGAAACTTAATATAAAGCTAAAACATGACCAGACTTGCTCCCTCTTTAATACATTTGTACCCATTTATTTTAAGAAAATTAAGGTAAAAACAGCTTGACGACACGTATTCTGGTTAGAATATAGGGCTCTCCAGAAGGAACTAATATTTCAAGGTCAAATGCGAGAGTATGGCAAATTAGACTAAATCATCACAGATTCTGCAGAGTACAAGGCAGTGGGGGGTAGGGTAGCGGGTGCTGTTTCTTCAAAGACCCGGAGTATGCAATGCTCAGGAAAATTGAGGCAAGGAAAGTAAGTTCCTGTGGCTCCCAATTAAAGAAAGATTTGAGGGCTTTTATTCATTCATTCATTAAGTAGTATGAGGCATATCCTTACAAGTAAGGTAGAGTTAAGAACCAGCACAAGCTCTTATTCACTCATTCATACACTTACTTTTTTTATCCAACAGTTACTAAGCAATCACTACTTCAAGGTACAAGGTTCACCATGTGTCTTGCTTTCACACTACCCTCTGTGATTTTATCACAGCCTTATCCACTGTCAATTATAATTGCTCCTTCTTAGGTCATCCTTGCTCCCTCATTTTCTCTGACACTTCCTGTCTAACACATCACCAAATCCTTTCTACCTGGCCTTTCTACAACCTTCACCACTGCACCCTTGCCCAAACCACCAGCTATCATGTTCCATCTGAAATACTACAATAGCTCACTGGTCTCCCTACCCACCCTGTCCTCATCTCCTGCCAGTCTCCCATCATTTTCAGTGGTTTGCTCACACTGGATTCCTTAGTGATCTTCCAATGTGTCTAACATGCCCCTGCCTCAAAGCATTTGTACTTGCTTTTCCTTCTGCCTGGAATGTTCTTTCTCCATATCCCCTAGCTCACACGGCTACTCTCCCTGCTGTCTCTTGTCTAAACTCTGACTTAGCTGACACGCTTTTGTGATATTTTTTCCTTCCCTTTCCCATCAAGAGTGTCTTTGTTGGCTCTTCACCATCCAATCCATCCTCTCCCTATTTAGGCAGAATGACCTATCTAAAGCACAAATCTAAAGCGGGCCCTCCTCTGCTGTAGTCTTTCAGTGGCCACCACTGCTTACAGTTGGAATTCTTCACTTATGGGCTTAATAGTCTGATCCTAACTATTCTTTCGGTTTGCTTCTCTGCACTGCTCAACATAATAATCTAGCCACACAAACCATTCATTCTTCTCTCAACTGCCAGAACTTCCTATACTTTTTTCCTTGATTCATGCTGTCCATCCCACCTGCCACGTGCTCACCTCTCTCCTAGAGAAGTTCTACTCCAGGAATTCACAGTCAGAAGATGAGTATGAATGGTATTCCTGAAGGGAAAAAACTGAAACCGGGTGTTGAAAAAGGAGGAGACATTGGATAAATGGGAGGGAGGAAAGAGGGCCTTCCAGACAGAGTGACACTTGAACAAAGGCAGGTGGGAATGTAGCTCCCGAAGGTGCTGCTTCTTGGGATTTGTTGAGGTGAATTGGAGAGAGCAAAATAGAAACTATGAAAATAGGAATAGAGAAGTCCAGTTGTAGAAGCCACGGGTGGGCATGGGACAGGGGCTTGAATTGACCAGGGTTCTACAGAATACTATAAGTATGAAATAAAGAGGTACATATAATGTTCCTAGCATGGTATTAGGCATATAAGGGTCTTTCAATTTGTAAGTGTTGTAGTGAACAGTAAAGATATATTGTAAGCTTGTAATCAAGGAAGCAACTTAATGAAAGCAAAGTTCTCCAACTGGAGCAGATGGGAAATGTCTGTCCCAAGGAAACCACTTCCAAACCTAAACCCAAGGTAGGTTTTTGGATTTGATGAAATTACTTCAGAATTTTAGATATATTTAGATATATTTTTCCAAATATAGCTAGTCCTAGTTTTAATTCAATTGACACGCTTTTGGAGATAGTCTTATAATTTTTCTTCTTTCTGTTTTCTTCTATTTGGGATTTGCAAACATATTATGTAAATTATGATATTGAACATGATTTATTATTTGCCTGAAATATACTCATAGCCCAGTGAGTAAATTAAACTTGCCATGCACTCTTTCACTAAACACTAATATAGATTAGTCCAACCTTACACCTGTGACAGAAGAATAAAGATGTATATTTAACTGCAAACTGTTGCATTGTAAATGTCTCTAAGATTTAAATATAAGAAGTAGTAAATGACATTTGGGGGATGGTCGTGCTTGAGGCTCTGCCTCAAGGGGGGAGGGGGGCATGGGCAATATACATAACTGTAATATTTGTACCCCCATAATATGCTGAAATAAAAAAAAGAAGAAGTGGTAAAATTCCTTCATCAGTAAAACCTTAAGTATAAAGAACTCAAGTCACGGCAAATGGCATGTCTTAATGGATTAAAGAACATTTTCCGTGAACCATGTAGTATGCAGGAAGTATAATACAAGTGCTGGCAATGTGTCTGGAATGTCTGCATCAACTTAGAGTCCCACTACAGCCTTCAGACTTTAGAGACTTGTAAATCCCCAGTATGTGACTTTCATTTTTTTAAAGAAGCTGACTTTACAATTCTCTTGAGTACTATGATTTCTGCATTACAAAGAGTGACCGATCAAGTAAAATTAGGATCCGTTAAGAAGGCTTAGTGGGGTGGGTGAATGGTTTCTGAGAGCTGCAAAAATAAAACTTTCCCTGCTTAAGAAAGTACTGGAACTTTGGAGATCAACTGTGATTTTGGCAGCTAAAAAGTCGTAGATGATAAATGCAGAGGGATAGCTCAAGTCCTTGAATAAATGTTGATGGCTTGGGGGGATTGGGCAATGGAAATCTAAAGAAATAAGACAGGTAGATATTACTTGGTGCTTCCTTTGTCAAAATTTTTGAAGTGTATAGGCTCTCACTTAATTCTTTATAATCTGTCTTCTATGGGCTGGACTGCTGGTCATCTATACAGCATCCTTCTTTTGCTGATTCAACCATTCTAGAAACTGTCTGCAGAACCACTGGCTACATAATTGTCAGGGCTATTGAAATACAGTATTAAAATGCAGGGCTCCTTGTTCATAAGTAAGGAATTCATAATGATGACAGTAGAGCATTGAACCAAGCGTGGGGTCCTTCTATCCACGAGGCCTCATAAAATTATACAGGTTGCATGCCCAGGAAGGTGGCCCTGATCTGCAAACAGCAATAACAGAAGACCTGGAGTCCCCATTTCACAAACTATCTTCTAAAGTATATTCAGTAGTTTAATTCAGCTACTATAAGGTACTGTTTAACCAACATCATTCCCAAATAAGTTTAAACTTCATTACAATTTCTTTAGCCAATAAAAACTGGTTTTTTCCTAATTATAAGGATCAATTAAATCACATTTGGAGGGGAAAGTGTTATATTTTGTTCTTTATTACTTTCGTGCATAGGAGAACTGCCATAAATGTTGTATATTTATTGAGTACTGTTTTGGATGCTGGTGATACAGCAGTGAACAAACCAATGTCCTTGCTCTTATGCAGTTTATATTCTAATGGGATGTTTTGTACTTCAGCAAAGACATCCCAAGTATTTTTTTAAAATATGTAATGGAAGAGCTTTTTCTTAAAATAACTGTGCTTTTAGTTTCAATGAGCTTAATTTTGGTTGGCAAAAATAAAAACTTTTTTGGGGGGTAGAGAAACGTGATGATTTAAGGCAATTTGACTTAGTAAATACTCTTTAATTAATTTATATAATTTAATGAGTTTAATTATTAGAAAAGCAGGAAATCATTGATTAGAAAATGCATGAGGACCTAAGTGATTTAGTACCACTTTCACTTAAATGTGTCAATAATTTCCTGCAGTTTTCTTCTTATTACCTATGTCCAAATGTTGGGTGAGTTTTCCAAAGTCTTTCATGATGTCCTTCTTCCTTAGTGACCATATACAAAGTAACAAGAGACAAATGACAAAGGGATAAATATATTTTTTTATGACAATTTCAATTTTTCCTCCTCTTTTCTTTCTTCTCTCTTCATTGTTTCTTCCTTTCCATAGAGATTTGCTTCACTCTTTTGTTTGTTACTTAATTTGGCAGCATGTCCACCCATAATTTTATATTTAAGATGCTCATTATGTACATAGCACATTCTCATGAATCCCAGTGACTTTGATTATAGAGAAAAGCTCTGTGGATGTCTTTTCCTATCATATATCCTCTGCTTCTGGCAGTCCTATTGATCTCAGCTAGCAGAAAAGTACAATCTGTCAAACCAATAACTTTTATTTCAGATGTACATTCTGCATTCAAATTTCACTCTCTTAGAAGTATTGTATGCTTTTTCTCATTATCAAACTCTATATTGTGTGTTGCTAAAAAGAAGAACGAGTATTACTTGAATTTCAAGAATTGACAGAAATGTTACAGTTTTATTTTGGACTCTTAAAAGTGATTTGGAGTCCTGAGGTCTGTGAAAGCCAAAGAAATATTTATCTAGCTATTTATATGCTTATTTTAGTAAATAATATGCTCTTCTAAGTTGCAGTAAATTCTTATCAAGAGACGTAAGAAACAACTTCTATAATATGCTTTTTTAAGTCGCAGTAAATTCTTATCAGAAGATCTAAGAAACAACTTCTATTTCTATAGCATTTTACTTCAAAATTGACCCAGTGGCATATGGCCATCATGTTTCCTGCAAGTATAGCCCAGGAATTCGCTTTTAATAAAGAATCTATTTAACTTTCAGTTAAGGAACTACTAATAATCCGCCAAAAGCCTGCTGACCGCAGTCTGAAAATATGAAGTGTTCTTTGGAGGGTTTTGGGTGTGGACTGAGAGACACACTTGCATAATATTCAGCATGTCATCATCAAGTGATGTTTACAAACCCCAACACTCTGGGGATGTGTGCAGGCTTTAGCAAGCAGATGTTAGCAGTCAAGGAAAAAATTATGACTGCTGCCTGAAAATATTCCCTCTTGCCTATCAGTTACATACAAGATTGTCAAGCTCTCTTCTTACTGGTGTGGGTAATGTCCCTGGTTTACAAGACAGTTAATCCAAAAAAAAAAAAAAAATTGAAAATCGTAGAAAGAAATCCTCTATAACTTGTCATCTAAGAATGGTTGGTCCATTTTTATGAGTGAGTTTATTAATTAGGAAAAAAAAAAAGCCTAGCTGTGGACATTCTAACAATACTATTTTAAATGATTATTTTGAACCTGGTTTCACATAACGTTTTAAAAAAAGAATCCAGACTCTCCATGCTGCCTCTACACTTCTGTAAATACACTAGTGTGTCTCTTGAAAACACTAATTGTATCACATAGCAACTCCAAAAACATACTGACTTCAAATTGTCAGAAGTGGAAAGAGATAAAATATAATAAGATGAGTCTGTTGCCCTGATGTATTGATTTCTAGAGAGCAAATCTTCATCTCTAGATAAAGTGTAAGTTTTTCAGGCAAGTGAAGGTAGTTTTTCCAGTAGGACTAGTTAGAACTATTGGACTCATATTAATATAAGTGGGAAAACAAGATTTAAAGAATAACGTGATACTTCTTGTGAATACTCTTAATAGGTCAGATTCAATAAAAATAAGTGGACAACCAATGGATACTTTTACTTCTGAAAGAGTAATTTTGATGGAATCTTAATTTATTTTCTTGGGCCCTTATTTATGTATCAGAAAATTCCATGAGTAGCATAATTTAATGATAGCTCTGAGGTTTTGAATTAGGATCACTCTATGCTGAAAAATCACCATTGCTTTCAGTAGTAAAATTGATATTGATGAAGCAATTATTTAGCAAGAGGGTGGTTAAGGCCTCTTGTTTTTGTTTTGTTTTTTCATACTTCCTATCTTAAAAAATTGTGAATCTTTAGCCACTATAAGAGAAAAGGAAGTTTAGGAAGAGAGAAATCACATCCAAATTAGTCAGATATATCATTAGAAAAGGAAAGAAAAATCTATAAATATACCTGATTACATTTGGAAATTTAGTATATGATAGAATTTAATATATATGACTAAATGATTAAAAGACCTTTTCAAATAAAAGAAAAAAGGAAAAACTTTTTGGTGGATTACTAGATAGCCAAATCTACGAGATAAAACTGGATCCATTCCTCACATCATACACAAGGATAAATTCTAAATAAATTAGCAATCAAAATGTAAAAAATGAAATCATACAAATCTGGGAAGAAGCCTTATCTGCAACTTATATCACAGACAAAGATTTAATACCCCTAACGTGTTAAGAACACTTAAGTTTCAAAGAGAAAAAGGCCAAGTAATCGATTGACAAAGGAGTAAAATATAATATATGTGCAGGTCCTTCACAGATAAAGAAAGTCGAATAACTCCTAAACATCTTAAATATGCTCAACTATGCTCATGGTAAGAGAAATACAAACTAAAAGTAAACAGTTGGAGCAAAAAGTCAGAAATTTGACAAAATACATTATTGATGGTGTTAGGAAAAAAGACACTCCCATACATTGCTGGGAAGAATGCAAAGTGTCACAAACCTCATGGATAGAAATTTGATAATAACTAGAAAAATTACATTTTTTTTCTATTCTTTGATCTAGCATTCTTCTAGCAAATTATCTCAAAGATACACTGTCAAAAACATAAAATGAAGTATGGACAAAGTTGTATATTGTAGGAGAGTTTCTAAGAGCAAAAAGCTAGAAACAATCCAAATGTCCCCCAGTAGGGTGCTGGTTGAATAAACTCTGGTGCCTTCATACAATAGAGTTCTCTGCAGATATAAAAAGGAATGAAAAAGATCTTCATATATGGCCGTAGAGCATTTTCCAGGATATTTAAGCTAAGAAAGCAAAGTGCAGATAAGTGTTCAGAGTCAACTACCAGTTCTAGTTCATTTGAGCTCCTATAACAAAAATATCATATATTGGGCAGCTTATATGTGATAAAATGTATTTGCCACAGTTCTGGAGGCTTGCCAAAATCAAGGTGCTGGCAGATTTGAAATCTAGTAAGGACCCATTCCTCATAAATGGCACTTTCTTTGTACATTCTCACATGGTGGGAGAGGAAAACAAGCTCTCTTGGGCCTGTTTTGTTAATATAAGGCCACCAATCCCAATCCTGAGGGTGGACCCCTTATGACCTACTCACCTCTCATAGGCCCCCCCCACCTCTTAATATTAATACCATCACATAGGG
>VBSM01001562.1:53448402-53466009 GCA_008086735.1 Cheirogaleus medius
GAGATGTTGAGCATTTTTTAATATGTTTGCAGGCCATTATTCTGTCTTCTTTGGGGATTAGGTTTTAACCTATAAATTTTTGAGGAACACAAACATTCAGACCATAGCGCTACCTTTTATATTAGAAAGGGGATATAAATGTGTGTATTCTCTTATGATTTCAGAAAGAAGAAATTTAAGGATAAATGAAAAACTAATAAAAATGGTTCCTGAGTGGGAAGGAAGAAAACAGGGATCTAGATATCTCTAGATGTATAGTCTTATGGTATATTATAATGTAATGTCATATACCTTTGAATTTGAAATTACATAAATATTTTGTGAAATTAAACAAAAAAGAGAAAGAACAATTTCTATAAATAAAAAAATAGAAACAAACTGAATTTCATGTCAAGTTTGTGATGTAATCTTACAGATAAGGAATATTTGAAATGACTTTAAAATATGGTCTCTGTCCATCCTCAATGTAATATGTCTAAGGACAAAAGGTATTGCATTCAGTAGTCCTATTGTTACTAATAACATTGTTATGTTATTTTCAGTGACAACATTGGTATGTATAATAAAGTGAATAAGCAAATAAGCCAATGTCATTCAGCACAGGTGCAAAAATATATGAATAGAAAATAAAAATTTTAAGTATAAACCTTGTGTCATGTCCAACTTGAATCTGAATTATCACTATGAACTCATGTTTGTTTTTTGTTTTTGTTTTTTTTAATTTCCTTGCTCTGTACACTTGAAATTCCTAGAAGGAGTGACAGTTTAGCAGCAGTGAATACCCCTGCACTTGTACTGTGCTCTCTATGTATTCTTTTCCACTCAGGAAGTCAGAGCTCCTTAGAGGAATGGCTCCGTCTAAGTCTGGGCCAGAAAATATATTCTCAATCCTGGTTCATGTGACAGAAGCCAGGAAAACTACCAAAGACTACAGGGTTGTGTCAAAAGAATACAAGATGCAATTTGAAGGATTTCCACTGGCCCAAGTTAAGACAATTTGAATGTTATAATGACTGAAAATGACTTAAATATTTTCAAATTCCACAAGATTTTAATGATACAAACAAAATAAAACAAAATATTGATCATTGGAGGTTGCAAGAACACCAACTCATTCTAAAAATTGCTAAATAAAAGTTAAAAAAAAATAAGCATTTAATCTGTCTTTCTCATACACATTGTATTTCAGGATAACTAAATAGTTGGTAAGAAAAAATCTTTTTAGAAGAATTCCACACAACAAATGCAGAAGAAATAGTAAAATTAGACAGTCATCTTTTTGCAACTCCTAAGGAAATAACAGAATGAGGCAATGATTATTCAGTGTTCTTAAAACCATTAAGTGAAAGGTTGATGGGAAATTTTATAACTGATGGATCAGGCTGATGCCTAAACCGGCTGATCAGTCTTAGCATTATTAAAAGTAGGATAATCAGCCATGCTGTCCCTTCTGATGTAAAGCAATAGGAAGTGTACAGTGCAACCTATAAAATTGAATGTGCATGTAATTAAGTCACTAGATCTAATTACCAGTTTCCAAAAAATAGAAGGGATAGGGGAAATGACTTATTAAATGACTCCATATCTGATAAGGACATCATCAGATAAAATCCTACAGAACGTGTCCTATAAGACTCACAGCTCCTTCCTCTTTTCTTGAACAACCAAATGGCATTGTTAACGTAAATTAAAAGGAGACCAGCCTGAAGAATCCCCAAGCAGACAAAGCCAGTTTTAGGCCTCATATGTGTTCTCAACCTTACTTGATTTGCAAACACATGCAAGACGTAACTTGAGCTGTTTCTAGTAAACGCTGATATTAAAGAAAATTGAAACTTAAGGCTAACCAATCAGAAGCCACCAACTAACATGTAACTAGGGACTTTCGAGCAGGATAGACCAAATAAGACAACTGTGTAACTAACCAAATATTTTCTTTGCTTTACGTCTGTGTTCACCCTATAAAAGCCTTCCCCTTTGCCTCCCTCATGGGAACCCCAAACCACTTACAATTTGGAGCTGCCTGATTCATGAGTTACTGTTTGCTCATACTCTTTAAAATTATTTTGTGCCTCTGTTTAACTTTTAACATAATGGACAAAGTAAAATAAAGGAAGGAGAAAGTATATAATAAATAAGATTCTAAAGACATATGGGTGGAATGGAATGTATGGTCCTTGTTTAGATCCTGATCTCAATAAATCAATAAAAAAGACATTTTTGAAACAACAAAAGAAACATGAACGTAGACCTAACATTAAGGGATTTCAAGGAATTATTGTTATTTTTGTTGAGCATAATGTTAGCGTTGTGATTATGTTTTGAAAAATGAAGTTCTTAATAATGATAGATATGTCCTGGTGGGCAAAATAGGATGGTGTCTGGGATTTGCTTTAAATATTGAGAAAAAAATTGGAGGTACTAGGAATAGATAAAGCAAAATGGCAAAATGCTCTTAATTGTTAGAGCTGGTAAATGGAAATTCCTTGTATAATTTATATTTGTTCTAATATTTATATCAACATTTGTATTTATATGTAATCTATAGTGTCATAGATTTATTATTAATATGTGTTTGGTTAGCATAGAAAGGGGCGGGGGGTAGAACGTGCTTTTATTGAAGAAAACAAACAGTTCACTGAACCAAGAAGAGAAAGTATGAGGTTTCACTTTCTTCCAAAGTAAAGCTTTAAGGGTTCAAATGAGTTTACCTCTGGCACAACTTAATTTAAGCCTAAAAAGCTTATAAGTATAAATGTTTCTTTGATGTTATGACTCCCACTAGATTCTGCTTTGATACATTCAGAGCAATGAATCGAAACGAATGCAAAACAGGGAGGTTGATGTGCCCATTGGATGCACTATTTGTAAGTAAAGAGTTAGAAAAAATGTTTTACCTTTCAGTTGCTTGAAAGAAAAAAATGTGTGACTTTACATTATTATATTTTGGGAAGAATTTATGAAATCCAAATCATTTTCCAAATTTGTGCAGAACCCAGATATGTTCCTTTGGGATCCAAAATAACTGGACTTCAACACTGAAGTGATGCTGGGGAGCAAGGACAAACAGTCCCCAAAATGTGGTCATGTGCCAGTTGAGGCCCAAACTCTGATATCAGCTTCATTCTGATACAAAGAGGGACAGTGGAGTTTTCAGCAACGAGGGCACACCATCTATGGCTTGACAAGGGGACACTGCACCTCTGACTTGTGTGACCCCACAGTTATCCAGTCCTTGCCCACTTTCAGAGTGCGCTGGACACTGCTGGCTGGCCACTCAGAGGTCCCAGCTGCTTGGTGGGTAGACAGCAGGGCTGAGACCACGGCTGCTTTTCAGCAGAATACCTGGGAACCAGGCCTTGCTTTGCTCTGGCTTGTGATAGCAGGAACAATTCATGTTCTCAGAGGCCACGTGGGGCTGCTGCCTGAGCTACAGTCTCTTTCCTTATACCTGTTGGTGTATGCCCATCTGGGAACAAGTGGAATAAATAAATTGGCTTTGGCCTGGCTGCCTCCCTGATATTTTTAGTTACCTAAATGCAAAAGCTTTATTTTCATCATAAAATAGGGTGGGGGCAGGGCCTGAGAAGATGAATAGCTAGGTGTAAAAGGGTACACAGATTCCATACACATGTTTGGTAGATTAGTGTGGGTCCCAGATAACCAGGTGGAAACACATTCGGAAGTCATTATGGTGGGCACAGAAGTCTTATCTTAATAACCTTTGTTTTGCTGACTCTGATCTTTCTTTCTTCCCTCTACTATGATTGGAAGGGCTTTATAGCCTGTGCCCCACTCTATGTTTTCGTTTCCCTGGCATGCAGGTGGAAATCCAATTAATAAAAATTAGTTTGATGGGGAAAAATGGTTTTTATGTTTGAAAATGGAAAAGAAATGTAAATGTAAGGGAAGCAGGTTTATAGGAAAACCATTTTATCCCTGCTGAAATGCACATCGGAAAATATGATGATCAGGATTATTCTGGAAAAAACCCCCAAGCCAATTTTTAAACAGGGGACAGTGGATGAGAGGATTGATTTCCGGTTAATAATTTCAGAAGTTATTCCCAAAGAGTCCATGGGTAAACTGGAAATTACCTTTAAAAATAATTTAAATGCCTGATTGGCACAACAGGAATCTTAATGATTAATTAAATTTGCTCTTTCCTTGAGAGAACAGATATCATAATCGTCATGACTTTGGGGTAGCTAAGGAGGCCTCTGGTCTCTTTCAATTCAATATGGTAACCTTATTTTAAAAGTTACCTTGAGTTGCTTTAATCAGAAAGATCAGCAAGAACAGCTGTCATGTAATTCTAGAATTGTCCCAAAGGACACCAGTTCGTTACTGCATCTTCCTATCCACCTCCTGTTGCTTGAAATGCCATCATCCAAGCTTCATCTTACTTGCTTACAATTTTGATGTTTGTCAAAATTCAAATAACCATTGACAGACTAATACTTAAAGCTGTAATCAAGCACGTAGGCTGGTGTTTCTCCAACAGAGGTCCACTGACCCATGGGAATTCTCATGTATGTTCCTCATAAAACTGTATTTTTACCCCTGCAATAAAATAATATTTTTATTGGTTATAAAGTCAAAACTCTTTTGCACTGGTAATTGCCAATAGTAAGGCATCCACTTCTTGGGAAGTGAGTGAGAACTTTTTCTTTTAAAGAGGGTTCTTAATGTTTTTCAGGTTTGGAAGCACAGAGCTGCACACCAGTGTGAATGGATGGTTTGATGGCAGGTTTTGTTAGGAGGGAAATGAGGGTCCCACTGAGAAAAAGCATAGCAAGGTTAACAAGGACAGTGAAGACTAATGTCCCTTCCTTTAGTGCAGCCCATGAGGTGGCCTTTTGAGGTACAGCTGGGTTCTCTGACTGCTGCCAGCAGTGGACCAACAAGAAATGGAAAGTTTGCCAAGAGTGAAATGAGGAATAAATGTGGGACAAAGGGTGGGTCTGAAGCTAGGAATGGAGCCATCAGTGAGGCCTGGAAGCAGATCTTTGGTATTGTCTTGCCTTTAAAAAATCATCCGTGCTGTCTCTCTTGCAGCAAGCTGTTTGTCTTGGGACTAGTGCACAGCCAGCTAAATGGAATGTGGGGCCTAGAAAATGGAAAAGGGAAACCACGTGAGGTGGTGTCACTTGTCCAAGATCACACAAGAAGGTGTAGTAATAGCACAGCCAACAAGCCACAGAGCTGTCCTGGCTTCCTGCTTGCAGCTTTGGCCCCAGATGAGTCACTGGTTCTGATTCCACCTCAGGCATGTGCTCCGGGACCCAGGATTACCTGACTGGTCCTAAAAGGAAAGATGGCAGGTTTTTAAATGGCATTCCTGTTCCTCGGCCCCCTACCCCATCGCATTGGGCATTTAGATTGTTCTGTTTTTGCTACTTTTTTTTTAAGGGTGAAAGTGTTGTATAAATAAGCTTTATTTTAAATGAGATAACTGAACCTGGGTGTGGCAAGGCTCTCTCTTTTCCCTCTTCTAACATATGGGGAAGGTTGGCCTTCAGGAAAGACCTATTGGCCCATGAGTCTTCATTTCTGTCTACAGTGGTTTTTAACTTCTGTACCGTTGATACCTTCTAGTGGCCATCTAGTGGAGTCTATGGACTCCTTCTCACAATAATGTTTTCAAAAGTTTAAAATAAAATACACAGGATTACATAGAATGACAAAGGAAACCAATTGTATGGAAATACAGTTTTCAAAACATCAAAACACCAAATTTTTGACCTAGCAATGTATATGCTTCTCTATTAATACTTAAATAACAGGACATAGTGGCAAATTTAATAACTATCATAATTTCAATGTAATAATGAGAGTAAATTGTATTTGAAGGTATCTGCAACTATTGCAATGTGACATAAAAATATCTGTGACTTCTATTACTGATGAATCATAGTAACAGTCACTGTGGTTTGTTGCCTACATTTATAATTAAAGAAAATGATAAATTCAGTTTGAGGTTAGAGAAAATAAAGATGTCTTTCTTTTTAAAAAATCCAAGTTCACAGGCTCTCTGAATTCTGTCCAAGGACCCTAGAGTGAGAATCCCTGGCTTAGAAGATGTGATGCAAAATTGGACCTGATAAACTTTTTCTTGGGCTAGTTATGAGGACAGGTTTTTGCATGGAAGTTTCAACTGAACTTTCAATCCTTCCCCCCAATATTTTACCCCCAATTTTAATTTTTCATATGCAAAGGTACAACAAAGTTACCTTTGATATCATGCCAGGAAACTGGCAAGATTGATTCCAGCCATAACTTGATTTCCCTCCATTTTCTTGATGTGTTAAACATCAGAGGCTGGAATTAGTGCTGCCCTGGCCAAGGTAACTGAATGGTCTCTGTCTTGGGGATTTGATTCCCTACTTTCTCTGGCAACTCTTTAAGCAAGGGAATGTATACACCATGCCATTCCCACATGTTTATATATTTTTTCTTCAAAGGACTTCTTGAAACAGATGTTGCCTTTCCCTGAGAGAAGCCTCTAGATGCTATTTGTTTAGAGAGCGATCATACTGTTTCTGACTTTGAATTTTGGGAAACAAAATTTAATTCTACTGATGTTGGTTTTTCCACCAAAATTCTTGGCCATAGGCATAAGCATGTGTCTACCTAATTCCATTTTCAGTCTTCCCAAGAATCTGTTTTGAGTATATATACATTATATATCTATTCTAATCATTTTTATTAACCCAAACATTGTTTCACTTATTTACTTATGATTTATAAGGAAACTTCTCTTATTAGCTAGATATTGCCCTGCCTGCCACTGTGTGAGTCAGAGGCAAAGGAGAAAACCCAAAGAATTAAGGTAAATGAATTCTTGAATTTTATGACTATAAAAAGTTGTTCCTGAAAGATCAAGGAATTTAGAACACTTAATAAATGCAATGGTTATCATAATTATATATCAAAAAATAAATCATTTCACCAAAATATATACCTTATATATAAATTGGATGGTGTTACTGTTTTACTAAAAGTACTAGTACATTTTCTTTTAACCTTGACTCTAAGTCAATGTTCTTCATCATGAATGTGAGTGTTGCTTAATGTGGTGGGTATTACCACAGCTCTCATTTGGTGTCTTTGTGCTGTGACTCACATGCTGTTTACATTCAGAGACCATATGTCATCTGTTGCTCTACATGACCTGAGTCAGCCAACTCCGAGATACTTGCCAGGGGTGTGCTGGTAAATGTTTAACAACTGGCTCTCCAGGGGAAATAAAGGCCAAATTTGTAGCATTTGCCAATTTTGTGGTATAAATCCTCCCACCATGGATAATTTCAAGCTACCAAAATGACTTAACTGAACACAGAGTTGGGAAAAAATGAGTACAAGTGGCGCTTGTAAGCCAGGGCAAGCCAGTTCCAGCACCTCACTATTAGATTCACTAACTGTTCCCCATGGCTAAGAACTGTAATTGTCTATATCTGGGTTTTCGTTTGTTTGCTTTTGTTTTGTTTTTGCTGTTTTTGTTCACACTGCAGTATCAGGGGTGGGGTTGGGGAGATATCCAAATAAAACTCTGTCTAGTATTCTGTCTCTTGAAGCTGATTTCTGGGACTTTGGTTTTGATAACAGTCATTATTATGGCCTCATTATAGGCAAATTGATGTTCTGTTTTAATGTTCATTATTACTGATGTCACCTACTAAATGACTTTAGAAGCCAATGTGACATCTGTTAGAGATGCAAGTCTTACACCTCTGTCAACCCGAGTCTCACATCAGCTTTTTAGACTGCACATGTTCCAGTTAACTAGGGAAAACATAAAAAATTTCTTCTGAAAAAACAAAGTTTATGACTATTTTTTAGTATCCATAAAAGTATTATCTAAAATGAGATATTCTTCCAGGAGAAAAATTTCACCTTTGAAATACTTTTAGTAGACTATTAATAGAATGCTCTGAGTTGAAATCAAAATGCATTATGTCTACACAACTCCCCCAATCCACCAAATCTATGAAAAGAGAAATGGTGTTGATATAGTATGGACCTACATTGGCTCTTAATGCTCACCACATCCTTTCTGAAATGTGTGCCAAGTCTCTATTCTGCGATTATAAAAATGGTACTGACCAATGGCTTCTGGAATACTTTTTTCCCCCTTCTTTGAAATTTGGGGCCATGGGGGCTACATGGTTCAGTCACCCAATCATCCTCTATTTTTACTCATTTACAAAACACTGCCCTAGACTCTAAAATATAATTGTATGTTGTATATTGAGATATAATTCACATACCATACAATTCACCTTTTTAAAGTGTGCAAGTCAATGATTTTCAATATATTCACAGAGTTGTGCAACCATCACCACTATCAATGTTGGAACATTTTTTAAAGCAAATTAAAGTTAAAATTCATAAAAGAAACTCTGTACCCATTAGGAGTCATTTCCTAGTCTTCCCTCCCTGTGGGCCCAAGAAACCATCATGACTTTCTGTCTCCATGCATTTGGATATTCTGAACATATCACAAAAATGTAATTATACAATATGTAGTCTTTTGTGACTGGCTTCTTTTACTTAGAATACTAATTTCAAAGTTCATACAAGTAGTACCATGTGTCAATACTTTATTCTTTTTTGCAATATAATTTGCAAAATTTTTCTCCTATTCTGTAGGTTTTCTTTTCGTTTACTTGATAGGGTCCTTTGTAGCACAAAAGTTTTTAATATTGATGAAGTGATGAAGTCCAACTTATAAAAAGTGTTTTGTTGCTTGTGCTTTTTGTGTAAGAATCCATTGTCTAAGCCAAGATCACAAAAATTTACATCTATTTTTTCTTCTAAGAATTTTATAAATTTAGCTCTTATCTTTAGGTCTCTAATTCATTTTTGTATTAAATTGTTTTTTATGTGATGTGATAGCGTGGTCCAACTCCATTCTTTTGCATCTTTGATAGCCAGTTGTCTTAGCACTCTTGTTGAAAATCAATTGACCATTGAAATATATTTTGATCTAAGTAAATGGAAGACTTAAGGAAGTCTAGGTCAACACTCAGGTGACTCAGCAGCAAGTCATCATTCTTGCTAGTTCTTCAGGTACCACTGAGGTAAATCATAATCCCTACAGCACAAAGTCAGGGGCTGTGCATCTGTGTCAGCCTGAAACAGAGCTCTAATGAAGTGCCCCAGCACACTGTCCTTGACCTTATTCTGTTTAGTATTTTATTGATGATTTTAAAGGGGATACATGTTTATTAAACTTTTAGAGAATTCAAAGTTTAAGAAAGGTATTCAGTACTACATGTAACAGAATTAAAATTCAAAATACTCTTCAGAAGGCAGAAAACTAGATTGAAATAAACAAAATGAAGGCAAGCTGGGATAAATAGAAACATTTAGTTTCAAAAATTAATTACACAAGTATTGGGTATGGGAGAATTGTCCGAAGGTTTTAGTTAATAGAATTTAGTTTCTAGATTTGATGATTTATAGTCTTATGGTAATCTGCCTTAGCTCCTTGTATGTTTGGAGAGACCCTTACATAGACCCTGAAAGTCCCTTGATACCATTATGTAATAACTGAGCAAGAAGCTTATGTAACTAATAGTTTTTTGACTATTATTCCTGGCCAAGGTACACCAAAGCCTGTGTTCCTAATAAGAAGCAGGATATAGATATATATACAGTCATGAGCTGCAAAACATTTTAGTCAACAACCAACCACATGTATGATGATTGTCCCATAAGATTATAACGGAGCTGAAAAATTTCTATCACCTAGTGATGTTGTCGCCATTGCAGCATCATAGCACAACACATTAGTCACATGTTTGTGGTGATGCTGGTGTAAATAAACCTACCGTACTGCCAATCATATAAAAGTATAGCCCATACAATTGTGTACAGTGCATAAAACTTAATAATGATAATAATCAACTATGTTACTTGTGGATATATTTACTATACTATACTTATATATCATTATTTTAAAGTATACTTCTTCTGGAGATCAAAAAAAAGTTAACTGTAAAACAGCCTCAGGCAGGTGATTAAGGAGACATTCCAGAAGAAGGTATTATTATTATTAGAGGAGATGACAACTCCATGGCCCCATGCATGTTATTGCCCCTGAAGACCTTCCAGTGGGACAAGATGTGGAAGTGGAGGACAGTGATATTGATGATCCTGACTCTGTGTAAGCCTATGCTAATGTGTGTGCTGTGTCTTAGTTTTAAACAAAAAAATTTAAAAAGTAAAAAAATACAAATTTTTAAAAATAGTGAAAAGCATATAGAATAAGGATGTAAAGAATTTTTTTTTTTTTTTTTGAAACAAAGTCTTGCTTTGCTACCCAGGTTAGAGTACAGTGGCATCATCATAGCTCACCACAACTTCAAACTCCTGGGCTCAAATGACCCTCCTGCCTCAGCTTCCCATGTAGCTGGGACTACAGGCACACACCACCACCTGAGTAATTTTTTAAAAAATTTTTTTGTGGGTCTTACTATTGCACAGGCTGAAAAAATATTTTTGTACAGCTGTACAATGTGTGTTTTAAGCTAAGTATTATCACAAAACAGTCAAAAATTTTTAAAAATTTAAAAGTTTGTAAAGTAAAAAAGTTATAGTAAGCTAAGTTAATTTATTATTGAAGAGAGAATTTTTCAAATAAATTTAGCATGGTCTAAGTGTAATGTACAGTGCTCATAAAGTCTACACTAGTGTATAGTAAAGTCCTAGTCCTTCCCATTCACTCAGCACTCACTCACTCTCTGACTCACCCAGAGCAACTTCCAGTCTTGTGAGCTCCATCTGTGGTAAGTGCCCTATACAGGTGTACCAGGTCTTATCTTTTATACCATATTTTACTGTACCTTTTCTATGTTTAGATGCACAAGCACTTACCACTGTGTTACAATTGCCTACAGTATTCAGTGCAGTAATTATAGCCTAGGAGCAACAGGCTAGCCTATGTGTGTATGCTATACCATCTAGGTTTATAAATATACTCTGATGTTTGCATAATGACAAAATTGCCTAAAGATGCATTTTGCAAAACATATTCCCATTGTTAAGAAATGCATGACTGTGTATATATGTGTATCACACACACATATAATACATACATATGAAAACATATGCACTTATAAACATATACAGTAGGCCTTCTGTATTTGTGGGTTCTGCATCTGAGGATTCGACTAACTGCGGATCAAAAATACAGTCTGTGCGTGGTTGGTTGAACCCACGAATGCAGGATGGGTGGATACTGAGGATAGAGTAAGAGACTTGAGCATCTGCAGATTCCAGTATCTGTTCTGAATCCTGGAACCAATGCCCTGTGGATACTGAGGGACAACTGCAGACAGATAGATGGATTATACAGTTTCTGAAGATGCTTTATCAAAATTTTATTTTTGCTTGATAATTACATGTATAAAAGTTTTCAGTGTGAAAAATAGTCCCTCTCTGTATGTTTCACTTTCTCACTCTTTTGAGATATACATGTGTATGTTTTTATAGAAAGATTAAGGAGAAATCTTTTAACACAAAAAAGTTGGAAAAAAGGTAAAATGAAAGGCTGTTATTAGAATTTTCCATGGTCCCTAAATTTCCATTCTAAATAAGACTATAAAGTAGCCAGAGCTACTAATAACTCCACCTTTTTATTGTTATCTAATAACTCCATCGTCCCAGGATAGTTGCCCAGTATTTCTTTAAGATTGAAGGAATGAGGTCTTGGGCATTGCCTCTGTCTGGTGGCTCTATCGCTGGTCTCATGGATCTGAAACCATTTGAATTATTAATGAACTTACACTTTTAGATTCAGGGTTCCGATTGAGAGTGGCTGACTCTAACATTATCCCTAATGGGACATGAAGGGAAAATATAACCCTGAGAAGCCCCTGCCTCTTGTACCCTTTGGTGTAACTAAAAGAAAGTGTTCCATTCTGAGTGTGGAGACATCAGAATAGTACTAACAAATAACAGCATGTTCAGGGAAAGGCAAAAGAGACTGTGAGAGATAAGAGGTATGTCAGATAAGACATGATTGACCAAACAACAGGATAGTCTACTCTGGAGAAGGAAAGACTAAAGAAGATATGGTAGGTACATTCAAATATTAGAGCAGCTACCATGCTTTATAGAGGAATATGTAAATTTCTCCTTTCTGATTTTTGACATCAATACTAGAAATAATGGCTGTATTATATTTTCACTCAGACTAATGAAGAACATTCTAACAACCGCAACTATGTGGCCCAGAAAGGTCTGATTTCTGATTCCTCTAAAGGAAAAATTTGATATTTACCTACTAGGAGTACTGTAAAAGAGATGGGGGAGATGATAGGGAAAGACCCCTTCCAAATGTAAATGTCTATAACTCTCTGTATCCATTATTGCCATACGCTATGGGCACTTGGCTCTAAACATGGGTTTTCTTTTTCCCAATAACTTAAAGGACCCAATGACACCATTACACTCTGCTATACCCTGGGATATAAAACTGGGTATCCCTTTTATCATCCGGCCACAACATATTATTCATGGCTACTCTCCACAATGGTATCAAAGCTTATTCATCCTCCCCTAACCAGTTTTTAAAATTAGCAGAACATCTGGTCTTTGGTTTTGCATTACATTCATTGAAGAAATCTGTTTTTTTTTCCAAAAAAATGAGCAGTCTGGATTTGGGTTCGTATTTAGTGAAACTTATCCCTTTTTCTTACTTCCGTTTATAAGGTCCTTTCCTATGACCACTTCTTGGAGGCCTAGTGGTCCGTTATGAACACTGGTTTTGCCCCTGAGCCATGCTGTTAGATGCTCCACCCTGCTCCCCCTTCAGTAGTGCCACTGAGCCTGCACATGAGAATATAGGTCTCTGACAGCATCTGTCTGCTGGCAGATGGATAGCAGTTGGGTGAGCTAAATACTTGCTTCTTCCTAAAATGTGTTACTGGATGACAGCAAAATGCCACAGCAGAACATCTTGTTTTCAAATTATATCCCAACAGGTCTAGACCAATAATGCTATGTCTAGTAGCAATGTTGACCTCAAAACGTTAATATTCCAATATGACCAGTCTCATGAATATCTTGGTTGTGACCATAGTATAAAGAATACACCCATCTTTCTGATCCTCATGTTTGTTTTGATCTTATATAAGGAAATCTCTGATCCTAGAGTTCAAGTGGCAGCTTATAGCCACACACACACACACACACACACAAATACTTCTCTTGATTCAGTGACAGCATGCCTTTTTTGGTGATTGTTTGTAAAATATGAGATGTCAGCCTTCATATATTAATAAGTTATAAAATAATTCTCCTAGTCTTTTCCTTCTTAAACATGCTACACAAAATACTAGTTACAGATTAACATTAGGAAAGAGAAAACTCTTACTAGTTTTCAGCGTTGTCATCATGAAAGTGTAATGAAATGTGTTTCCTATGGAGGAATCAAAGTCACATATTGGTACATGTAGTTCAAATGATTTGGTTGAAAGGAGAATGCTAGTGTGTCACCTTTCTCCCTCCTACCACTAAAAAAGCATTGAGTAAGAGACATTTTTATATCTTTCAGCTGATGAAAGAAGGCAAGTTGGCATGTCCCAGGCAATTAATCTCAAGGGGTGGGTGAAAGTTTAGATAAAAGACTCAAATGATTTCCTCCTTCACTCTGAAAACAGCTCTATGGAAATATTTATAATTCATAAGGCACGAGCCAGAGGAGAGGAGAGAACACTTTGAAATATGGGAAAGCAAATTTGTATCATCGGTGTAATGGTTCCCCAAAGAGCGGAAGATATTTCTTAAAACTCGTGGGTAAATTAGCAGGATGAAGTACAAAAGAGACTTGAACTCTGATCCTGGCACCAGCAATGCCTGGCTTTGCGATGTGGAACAGATGACTTACCCCCACTGAGTCCTAGTTTTTTTCACCTGTAAAACAAACAAATAAAAAATCTGAATGTCACAGCATAGTATTATTGAAAAGATTTAATAAATTAACATCTCTAAAGTGGTTTAGACTGTGTAGATATTCTCCTACCTTCAGGTAACAGAAATAGATCTTTGATAGTAAAAAATAAAATAAATTGGAATTCAATCTCTTATTCTTTTTAACTTTTTAATGATCAAATGTATCATGTTTCAAGATAGCACATATATTTGTGGTTCAAAACAAAAATAATATTGTATGGGTTTTGTCTGTGTATGCAGTTACCAATATAAATACATACAAATGTTCATATGCATACATAATTTTCATTTAATACACAGAAAAACAGTACTACTCAATAACTGTTGAAGGCCTACCCATGAATATCTTTTAATTTCTCCAAATTATCACAGCACAAACTTGATGAGTTTGGACTGTGAAGTGCAAAATTTCATGCCATAAGATCTTCAGCCCCACTGGAGGCACAGAAAGCTCATTTCCTGACCATATGATGGGCAGCCTTTCCAGGCAGCTCACCCAAAAAGGCCATTGGCACTTCTGCAAAGTAGCCACTAGGAAGCCTCACTTTGCTGACAGGGATCACATCTGGATGAGTTCTGATTTTAAGTTATCTTAAACTAGTCCATATAATCTAAAAAGCTGCTATCTAAAAAGCTATAACTAGGTATATCTTTGCAGAAAGAACACTGGAATCCAACAGAGGTGGTTTAGGAGCCTGGGGGTTTTCCTATTACTCATTCTCGAGGGCATTGCTTTAGTTTCTCTGAACTTCCATGCCCTATGTGTGGTTGTTAATTTTAGGTGTCAACTTGACTGGGTTAAGGGATACCCAAGTTAGCTGGTAAAGCATATTTCTGCCTATTTCTGTTAGGATATTTCCAAAAGAGATGGGCATTTGAATCAGTGCATTAGGAAAGCTCTGCCCTCACCCAAAGTGGGTGGCCACTATTCAATTGTGAGGACCTAGATAGAACAAAAAGGCAGAGAACAGGTAAATTCTTTTTCTCTTCCGGAACTGGGACACCTATCTTCTCCTGCCCTTGGACATCAAAACTCCAGGTTCTCTGGCCTCTGGATTTGTACCAGCAATTCTGCCAGATTCTGCCTTTGGACTCAGGGTAAGAGTTACACCATTGGCAACACAGGTTCTTAGGCCATCAGACTTAGACTGAGTTATGCTACTGCCTCTCCTGGCTCTCCAGCTTGCAGACAGCATATCCTGGGACTTGTCAGTCTCCATAGTCACCTGAGCCAACTCCCATGATAAATCCTCTCCCATCATCTATCTATATCCTATTCATTCTGTTTCTCTTGCAAACACTGAACATACATTAATCTATCAATAAATGCCAGATTATTAGCCAAAGATAAAAAATAATGCTTCATTTTTTAACACTTCCCTCTTTGCTCTGTCTACTACAACCAAAGAGGTCTTCTTTGGGCTCCTTAGATATACTGAGCTCTTTTGCACCTCAGGACCTTTGCAAAGCTTCCTCATCAAGCCAGGAAGGTTCCCCCCACCCCCACGTGTTTCATGACTAGCTCTTTGTCTTTTGGATCAGCTAAAATATTACCTTTGAGAGGGGCTCCTACTAACCTTCCCTGTTATTTTCTGTCTTATAATGCTTGTCATTATTTATAATTGTTTCATCCGTTCGGCTTAATTGTAATTTGCACATCCATCTCACTGAAATGCAGGTTCATCAAGGGGCTCTAGCTGTTTTGCTCACCACTGTATTCTGAGTGTCCAGATAGTGCCTGATAAGGTTCAACAGAAGGTGTTGAATGGGTAAATTAGCATTTGCAGGGTTGTTGTACAGCTTAAATAATTTATGACATATCGTAAGTTCTTGGTAAGGTAAATCTTCTTAAAAAATACTTTCGGGGGAGAATTGGTTATAAGGTACATCTAGGTCAATATGTTAAAGTAACTGGACTTGTAAGTATAGCAGGTCCACCACCACCATGGATTCAACCTTATTCCTGACCCACTGATGGGCCAACTTACAGAGGAAAATCCCCTCAAACAGATAAGGTTCCTCCCATTGGAAGACATTCCCAGATTTAACTGTACTAGCAGCCCATTTTCAAAGATTTCATTTCCTAAAGACCGGCCAGGACAGGAGATACCTTGAGCATGTACTCAAAGTACCAGTTTCTTCACCCTACTCAGGGTGTGGCAAAGTTGTAATCACAAATCTAGCTGTGCATCCCTTACACAGGTGTGAGATAGAGGGGGTATTCCTCTCACTCTTTATTTGGAGCAAAAGAAAGCTGTTTAAATGGGACTGGTCTGTATTTTAAATAAAAACTACCATAATTTAACAGCCATTGGAAAAGGGTAGTTAAGCAATTAAGGGATACTTCTACTGTATTTTTCCAGTTGATGACTCAAATCCAGGTCTCTTTAGATGAATCCAAGCAGACCAGGAGAGAAAGGAGGGTTCTACAGATGCCTTTTTAGAATCAGGAAAAGTCCAATAAAAACCAATGATCTAACAACAAACCTCTGCCAGTTCTGTGTCACTTAGTCATCTTCCATTGGGAAGTGTTTGGATTTCATTAAGCTTTTAAGAATCGCAGGCTGATTTATTATTTTCATTTTTATTTTCTTAGTGGGTTGTCATGAAACTTCACATCATTAATATGAAGAAGAAAGCACGAAATAAGCTATAATTTCCTGGATGAGTACAGTAATGATGATGATAATAATTACTGAAGGCTCTCACATTTATTTATATCAACTGAACTCCAAGATGGCACAAAAATCATCCTGCAGAATAGTTAATCACCTTCTTCCTACTTCATCTTCTGATCTCTGCTCTCCTTCTCATCTTTGGCAGCTTTTTTTTCTGTGATACTCAACCCACATCCAACATCTAGGGTCAGCTTCCTTTCTAACATTATTCAAATCTTTACCTTCTTTCTCATTCCTTTGATGAGATTTTTTCTTGATCTTTTTCTTATTGTGCAATCTTTAAGGATACCATTATAAAAATCACAAGTAACTTCTGAGAATAGATTAAATAAAAGTACATGGAGAAAATAAAATAAGGTGACTTATTTCAGGAGGATGATCAAAATGGAAAGTTGTAAATGCTACTTGAGTTTTTGTATATTTTCTCTAATTAGGAAAGTCATTCTGTCCTATATGTCTTCAACTAATCCGTGCTACTGGTTCTCCAAATGACCATATGTTCAGTGCCAGTACATGCCTACTTTCTCAGTGGTAAAAGATGCTCAGTTGAATTTTTACGTAGTTTTGAGGACATACTCTATAAAGACCTTTTACACAATGAATAAGGATTCCCCAAGGGAAGTCTGCTGTGCCCCATAATCTAAACAGCCTAATTAATTACAACCTCATATCTCAGGAGTTGAAAAACTTACATTATGTTCTTTTTTTGGTATGCAACAATATCACAAATACTAGAAAGATTGCTGTAGAGAATATTAAATGTACACATTTACAGAGCTTTAAATCCTTCATCGGTGAGGGCAGTCTGATACAGGTGAATGTCTAGGCAAGTACTGTTCACATTTTTTTAAAGTATGACCCAAAGTAAGAAATACATTTTATATGAGTCCCACCACACACAACATGGCTGAAACTAAGGTTTCATGAAATAATACCCTCACTGGATGTGAGTGTGCGTGTTGTGTTC
>VBSM01001562.1:53466109-53481637 GCA_008086735.1 Cheirogaleus medius
CCAGAAATACCAGGGTCCGATTTATGAGAGAGGAGCTGGCTGGGTGTAGACATTTGGGAGTTGTCAAAATATGTCAGCATTTAAAGAACTGGAGTTAGAAATTCCCAATCACCAAAGAAGTAAACATTGACTAAAAGAAAAATTCTGTCTTAGTTTGAACTCTCCTGAAAATAATCCTAAGACAAGGACTTGAATGAATTTAAATTAACTGGGAGCTGGGAAGCACAAGTGAGGAAAGGGGAAAGTGAGATGAGGAAAGGAGAAACCACTAAAAGGAATAAAGGGTGTACTGATAAGCTGGTCACTACTGAAAGCAACTGGAGTTCACTTCCCCTAGGGACTCTCAGAGGAAAGGTGTAGAACTCAAGGCAGACTTGTCCTGCCAGGAGATGAGAACCTTTGGTATTTCCTAACTTCACTGTTGAAAGATACTCCAGAGGGTCTTAAGTCCCTGGTCCTTTGAGGCTCCCAAGGAGCTGGAGAAAGCACTTAGAAAAGTCTCTAGAGAGAGAGACCCAGGGACAATGGGATGAGGAATTTTTATGATATGACTTAGAAATACCCAGGCTTTTATGAAAGATGATGATTATGTCCTACTTTCAAATGCCATTCACAGAGGATTTTGATACATGTGTAGAGATAATGCTCAACACCAAACATGTCTAACATTGATTTGATGCGATGATTCGAGTTCATCTTTGGAATATGAAGGGTCCCAAAAGATGAGTTAATTTATTCTTCAGTTTGAAATCTAATGGGACTAGTTAAGTAGAAAAGATGTAACACCAAAATGTAATTCGTAGTCATGTCACAACAAGTGTCTTCCAGCATAATGGTTACATTAACTATTAAGCATTAGCCAGCGTCCAGATGTTAGATAGCAACGCTGTGCTTGTCTGTGTGCCTACATATGTGTGCTCATATGTCTGTATAAAACTATTTAAAATGGCTTATAATAAATAATGGCCATTTTCAGAAAATAAATCACTGCAAAGAGTTATAATAAATGGTGTTTTAATTTAAAATCCAATTCTACTTTCCTTTAAAAAATATTTTGGGAGTACTGAAGGTAATTTTTCCTTTTGTGGAGAATAAACATTCTCCTGTTAAAAGTCTGCCTTACATTTAATCTCTTCTCTAGCTGCAACAGGCCCAAGGACCAAGCAGGTAATGTGCACGCATGAGGTCAGGACTCGTGCAAACACACACACATGCACACACATGCACATTCACACATGTACGCACGCACATGCAGACATGGTATGGGTGGTGGGCAGAGGTGGAACTCCTAACCTCCATTCATATCAGGGAGGCAGCTACTACTCAGCTCCAGGTGATTTTTCCAAAAGAGGATGCACAAAACTTTCCAATTTTTAAAGAGAAGAACCTCTTCCCCTCTCTAAATTTGGGTTGTCATATGAAATGCCTTAATTTTAAATTTTTGGCTCATTTTTAAAAGACATTTTAGTCCACATCAACCATCTGCATCAAGCAGATTCTACTCTCAGGAAGCCAGTTTGCAGGCTCTGCCCTCTGCAGACAATGCAAGGGCAGCATAGGAAGTTCGGAGCCAGATTTCCCATTCCCTGTGAACTGCCACAGAGTCTTAGCACAGAAAACGTTTTTTGTCAACAGCTTTAGGAAAAGGTAATTTGAGGTTAATTAAATATTGTACACAAAAGGCCTGGGGAGCAGCATAGGGGAATCTTCTGGGGTGCTAGAAATGTTCTAGATCTTAATGATCTGGGCCGTGACACAAGTGCACCTACACGTAAAAAGTCATTGAGCTGCAGACTTAAGATCCATGCACTTTACACACTTGGATGTATGTGTGTCACATACTTCTAAATACATTCATATATATATGAAATATAAGAATATATATATTCAAACAAATTACCAACTTTAAAACTTTAAAATAATTAGGTAGAAACTTCAGTGTAGGAGTAGATAAGACAATGACTTCTTTGAGGTGCACAGCTGAGACAAAGCCAGTGTAAGCAACACCTGTGTCATATTTAGTGGGGGCAAAAAAAGACTTCATGAAACCAAAAGGTATAAACTAGCTTATCTCATTTTCCCTAGTACATTCCCAGGCCATTCGTTGCACGTCTGCGCCTCCTTCAATCAAAATGGGGATTCACTTAAGACAGGTTTCACTAACTTTTGTCACGAGTCACAATGGACTATATATATTATGGAGTGAAAGACACGTTCAGAAGAAACTCCTTGAATGCAGATAAAGGAGATGTCTGACCCCTACACACGTTTACAAGAACTGGAGAAGAGGAGCAGGCCTTTGGGCATAAGCTTTGCAGGCCTGAGCATTCTCGTGAGGCAGCTGCTGTGGGTGCTTCAGCCTCAGCCAGGAGAGGATCCATCTAGTACATCAAGAAACTTCTTTGTCATCCTCCTTCAGAATGGAGGTGGGGCAGGGATAGGACAGATGCACTGATCACGTGCCTGTCTGCCCCAGGTGCAAGCAACTGGTATCAAGCCCAGCAATTCCTGCGTAGCTGGGGGCCCGTGGTTGCAGTTTCAATTCGGCCAACATTCATCAGCCACTGTAGGGCATACAAAAATGAGTGAGCCATAATTCTCACCATATTTGTTTTCCAGGGCTGCCATAGCAAAGCACCAGAAACTGGGTGGCTTAGAACAACAGAAATTTATTGTCTCACAGTTCTGGAAGCCAGAATTCCAAAATCAAAGTGATGGCATGACCTTGCTCCTTCTGGAGGCTCTAGGGAAGAGGCCATTCCAGACCTCTCTCCTGGTTTCTGGTAGTTCCTTGGCTTCTGACAGCATAACTTCTTCCATGCATGTCTATGCCCAACCCTTCCACCCCCCCTCCGCCCCCGCAGACCCTCCTTTTTAAGGGCACTAGTCACATTAGATTAAGGACCCACCCTATTCCAGTATGACCTCATCTTTACTCAACTAATTATATCTGCAATGACCCTTTCTCCAAATAAGGTCATATTCAGCATCCTGGAGGTTAGGACTTCAACATGTGAATTTTGGAGGAACACAATTCAATCCACAACACTTGCCCTCCAAGAGTTTATAATCCAGTTAGGGAGAAAGCCCTATACATCACTGGAGTCTGTTAAAAATTCCTAGTTACTAGGATGAAATCATACTAAAATTTCTTTTCATAGCATGGCTTTTCCTGATGGTATCTATGTACCAACTGTTAGTTTCATGTTTTGTCAGTATGGCAGTAAATAAATCTGGTTTATAGACACTTTTGTATTATACAAATATTTCAACCATGACAAAAAGTTGACTAACAATACTATTATAAAGAAATGTTATGTGATTTTTAGTAGAAGGCAGAAAATAAAAAAGCTCAATAATGGATTCCATTCAAGTAAAAGAGAGGGAAATAAAAGTGATATTGATGGAAGCATTGCATTTCAATTTATCACAGCCAAGAGGGCAAAGCACATAGCTTGCCACTCTACTTAAACTGTATCTGCGTGACACTGCAGAGTGAGACCTTGGTGATTACCAAGTTAATCTAATCAGCTTGGACATTCACTTGGATAATTCAAGTGCCAAGTGAAAGGGGCAAGCATTTGAAAAAAATTATCCAGAAAATTAATCAAAATATGAGTTTCAAAGAAGGCGACCTAGCAATTAGAGAGGTCAGCCAAGTTGGTTTTGAGACTTTTTTCCTGAATTTTTCAGGCTAATAATGATCATCACAGAAATATAGACACCAGAAAAAAGGTTTAGATAAAGTTTAATATGTAAAAGAGAAAATTCCAGATGCAGTAGAGGAGTCTTACCGTAGGAACATTGAAGGCAGATGCAAACTTTGCATTTGCCACTGTGAACTCTGAGCATGTTACTTAACTTGCTCCTATTATCTATGGCTTTTTACTAAGATGGCATTCAAGTAACACATCATTCAAACATCTGTGCTTTACATTCTATAAACAAAGCCCATTTCCTTAGGTATATTTTGTTGCACACTTTTTTGCCAATTGTGTTCAAATAATAAAGTGTCATAAAAACTGTCTGATGGGAAGGATACTCTCTCACATCTTTCATCCTAAGCAAAAGTATCAAAGCAAAGTTATTTTTCAATCCCTTTTTTTCCATATTGCTATTTTCTCTTATACATACTACTTTAAAATAAATACCAATCTGACAATGACAGTTCCTTGCTAAAAATGCCTCCATGGCTCCCCATTGCCCTTAAAGTCGAGTACAAACTCTGACACACGATCTGCAAAGTCCCCAGTTCACTTGTCTAGTCGAGGGATGGCTATTTTTAGTTTGTTGTTTGTTTTTCAGTTCCTCAAATAGTCAAAGCTTTCTTTTGCCTCTGAGCACTCACTCCTACTGTTCCTTCTGCTTCTGTATTTCCTCATCTGTCTGATTAGCCCTTACTCACATCCTCCCAGTCTGAGTCTAGATGTCGCTTGTTCCAGGAGCCACTCCTGCTTCCCAAGTCCACATTATGCACCCTTTCTTCTCAGCATCTGGCACTTCCTCATTTTGTAGCATTTACCGCACTATGCCATGACTGCCTGCTTCTGTGTGTCTTCTTCCATATGCTATAACTTTTCCTGAGGGCAGACAATGGTTCTTTCTTCTTCAATATTGTATCTCAATGCCTGGTGGACAATGTTGGTACCACATAGCGTTTTGAACAAAGGGATAAGTGAATGAGGGCAAAAAGAAATACATTATCTGTGATATCTTTGTAAGATGAGTTACTACTAATATTTTTATTAAACATTTCAAATATTTTTTGCTAAAAACAAGCACAACTAATCTATGGTCATGAATTTTCCTTGTCTTTGCTCTGGGTGTCGGTTTCGTGGGCATACGCATACATAAAAATTTATCAAGCTGTCCACTTACGATTTGTACCCTTTGTTGCATAGGTTAATACAAAAGAAATAAAAAAGAAAAAATTTAAAAACCACTTTTCTCTCACTCTGATACCAAGGATATATGTTACCATTGCTTAGTGCAAGTCTGGGTTCTGGTTTTAAAAGTAGTTTTGTAGTTCTGCTTAAGATTGCTACCATTTAGTAAGATTGTCCATGGTCTCCTAGCACAGAAAGGGTAGGTCCATGCAGGGCCTTTCCTTCTACCTTTTGGGCCCAGAGCAATTCTGAACCAGCTAAAGGGCTGGGGTCAGTCTTGTCTGAGCATCCCATGGGAACTGATTCTCTTCTAGACCTTCCAACAACATGAAATTCCCTCTATCCTGGCTCTAATCCCATAAGCACCAACCAGACTACTTTTAAAGCCTGCTTTCAAATGGGTCTTAGCAAAGCTAGGAATCTTGTTGATCACTAGCCACCTCCAATAGTGATCAAAGAATTCCTCTGACCAATGGTGGAATTCCCCCCATTCTCAGACTGACTTCTTCAAGGGGACTTCCACTGAAATAAGCAGAATTCTTGTGCAATTAAGCCATCATTCCAGCACATTAGCATTTAAGATTGCTTCAAGAAATTATTCTGTACTTCGAGGGAAATGGAGTTAACTTTGCTCTTATAAAATGAATTTCATTTGTGTGCTTGTTTATAGAATTCTTGAGTTACCTTCATTTATACTTACATTTGCTCCCCATACAACTATTAAAATTTTTGGAAAATATACTTTTCATATTCATTCTGGTACCATATTTGAAATCACTTGTAACATTTCTGAGTTAACTCTATTCTGTACTGTCTTCCCCACTAAACCTATCTTTTATTTGCTGCACTTCAGCCTTGCAATACTTAAAATCCTGACTTTGCAGCCATTTGGGGGTTAAATAGGCTGTTCAAATTGACTACAAATTGTCTCTGCATATTGATCTACATCATCATTCGGCTTTGTTGCATCTTGCAGTTACTCAATGTGGGATAATGGTCAAAATCAATTACAAACTCATAGCTGTCTTTAACTAGGGAATATTTATTATTGTTATTAGATGATGCAGAAGCTATTGGTGCAGTATTTATGGAGGCAGGAACATACTTCTCTCTGAAGATTTTATCTCTTAGAAGGCACATAAAATTTCAGACTTGCTTTTCAGCCTCATAAATACACATATGGACGCATAGAGTTAACACAGATCATCCATCTTGAGTTTCTTTTGGTTCGGGCAATCATGGAACTAAATCCCATATAAACTGTATAAGCCTGTGTGTTTAAATCAATTTTAATGGGGGAGAAGTTCCAGTGCCTGATAATTTAGAACTAGAGAAAATTGTAACCTGAATTTAACAATGTATTAAAGTTATGTACCTTCAGAAAAATGAGCTGAAGATTTTTCAGCTCTACGTGTATTAAATATATTTTTCAGAAGCTTCTCAAGTCTAGTTTGAAGATAGTTGATAAGAGTTAGCTTTTGGTGGCTACTGGGACCTTGTTTCGTAGGCAGAGGCATAGAAGCTGAAGAAAGAAACTGCTAACAGGGACAAGAAACTTCTTAGCAGACACAGTTGTAAATGATTGCTCATGGATGGAGAGCACCCCGTCTTGTGTCTTGGACCTCCGTCACCCCAACCCCTATCACCTCAGCTCCACCCCCTGAAAGAAGGAAGTTGTCTCAAATTGATCAAGATCAAAGTTTTGGATCCCAGGCAAAGTGAGGGCTTGATACAGAAATTAATTTGAGCTATGGAAAAATGAAGAAAATTAATATTTCAAGTATATCTGAATTGCTGTGCTGATACTTATGCCCTTTGCAGTGTATTTTGAATTGTATAAAAACTGTAGACACAGGAAAAATGCTGGGAAGATAACAGCAGATGTTTACAGTTATTATTTCTAGAGGCTAGGATTATGATTGATTCTGTTTTTCTTCTTTATACCTTTCATTGTTTTTCTAATTATCTATAATAAATATGTATCACTTTTGTAATAAAATTATTTTTAAACAGATTGTTAATGTAAATATTATACTGTGATTTATCACGCCTCAAATATATATCTGAATTGGCCTAACACAAAGCCTAAATTTCCCCTTTTTTCTCGTATTTTTTAAGGAAGATTAGAAACTAGCAAGTCCTCTGAATTCCATTCCTCGTTGTGCTCTCCTAAACCTCATGCACATTCTAAATAAAAAGAAGAGCGTAGTCTCGGTTTTGTATTTTATTTTGACAAGAAAATATTAATTTCAATCATTTTCTAGTTTGAAATATTTATGAATTTTCCTCTGCCTGTGGGCATTAGAGTCTGGCTCTATCAGGGTAGCCTATGATTGATCTTGAAAATAAGGCAGGCATGATCTGCTGAAAGCCTTGGAGAACATGTTCCAAAAGTTCAGAGTTCTGTTTTTGTCAGTAAAACACGGGCAATGGGACAAGCTTTGAGAGATAAGGATGATTAAAGGAAAGAAACCAAAAAGAAAGGTCAGGTACTTTATTTTCCACATAGTCCTTTTCACCATAATACTTAGAATATAGAAAAACTCTTTTATTAAAAAGAAAAAAAAAGTAAGAAAAAGACTGAAACTATTTAACTTTTCAAGAAGCTTGTCTCCTAGGACACAAAAGGGACCTGGGAATTTAAAAATTTGCATCTGCCTTTAGGCATTATGGCTTGAAATCTGTTGTAAATAGCCTGTCATTAGTTCAAGAGATATCCGCAGATAGCAAGATGCCTGGAATTCCAGAAGGAAGTGGAAGTCACAGTTAAAGATGCATTCTGTTAGCATCTGTAAACAGACCCACACCTGAAAGCACAGAAGAAAATAAAAATTCAGATGAAAAAGAATGAATGCAAATCTGTGATCCTCATTATAACCAGATCTCAATATTGCCCACGCCATGAAATATTTCTCATTCCCTGCTGGAGTGCACGTTGGACTATACTTCCCTACCTACTCTGAAGTTAGGCTTGTCCATGTGACTTGAGTTGGCCTGTGAAAATAGAACAGGTCTGTGTCACTTCTGGCTTCTGGGAAGAAGATCATGATCCAACGGACAACTTCCCAGTTCTCTCCTCCTGGCCCGGGACTGGCTTGGGCCTGAGTTCTTAAAGCACGAGGAGCAAAGTCGCCTTGCTGAACTTTCATTGCCATGTAGCAGAAGCAAGAAATAATCTTTGTGTTTTAAATCACGAAGATTTTGGAGTTGTTTGTTATTGCAGCATAACCTAGCCCACACAATGTTACAGCGTTCATACTCACCAAAGCATTTTAAGGGACTTATGTTTATGTGTTCTCCATTAAGTGAGAAAGAATTAATGCACATTATCATTTCAGTGATTCAGGACAGGGATTTAGATATTTTGATAACTTTCCCTATTTAAAATGTTTAATATATTTTGCTTCCTTTTGGCAGAGACACTTAAGTTGTGCTGTGCTTTTTCGAAAAATACTTTTTAATTTCGTGTTCTTATATTTTCCCTTGCTCTTATAGTTATTTTTAAAAATCTTTTTGATGAATGTTTAGTGTTCATTCCCATGAATATAACTGATAAATTTCTCTTTTAAACCATTACACTTTAAAATTCAAGTGTCTGTGTCTATGTAATAAATCTAAACAAATTTTTCATTTTGATGTTTAGGTACTTTATCTGGCAGCCACACAATAAATAGAAGATTATACTCTTCTTCCCTTTAATAAATCCCACAAGGAACAGAACTAGTAACAGGAAATTAGTGTTTGAAAAATCAGCATTGCATGGCTGTGAAAAGAAAGCTCTCTAAGGATAGGACTATTGTGGCTACAAGTTAATGAAAAAATATTCAACTGTTTTCTTTAAGTCAATCTTTCCTCAATACCTTGCAAAGCTTTCTTCCAGGCTGCTAATGAGTGCCTTTATTTGAACTTGATATGCAGACTTTTTTTTTTTTTAAACATTCCATTTTTCCAGGTGCTCCCATCAGTAGGGTGAATTTAAGAATTATTTTTACTGGGTGTGGATCTTTTTGAGAGAACTGGCAAACCAGGCGCCTTTGAAGCCTGCTGTTTTTTCATCAGCTGGGAGCAGTAACCTGATCCCTCTACCTTGACCAGATTTAACCTAAAGTGAACACAATTTGCTGTAGCACATGGATAAGATTGGAGGGAAGAGATAGTCTGCATGTCCCCAGTTGAGAAAAGGGGAAGGAGGGGAAGATAAGAATTGTGGTTTCAAATATCTTTAATGGTAATGGGAATTCTCCATGGTCATTTTTCATCTGGGCTGGGTGCTGTCAGAGCTTAGATTACCGCCTCCTCTTTCCTGGGAATCCTTTTGTTTGACACCCTAGTGTTTGGACTTTGGTCAGGCCATTTTTTTGTGTGTTCTCCAGGTAACTCTAGGTCTGTCTCAATACAGCCCCGGAGTGAGTCATAGGTCTGTAAACGATAGACCACTGTCTGATTTTTAGCAATCTAAGTTTTCCTGGTGTGCTCTTGCCCCAAGAGACAAGGGTGAGGGTGTTTTTTTGTTTTTTGTTTTTTTCTTTTCTGTTTTCCTGGCTGTTGTCTTGCTGGCTTGGAAAGTCTAAAATGCATTCAAGCCATGGCATCAGGCATTTTCATCAGTATTTTTATTGGTTTGGTTTTTTGGTTAGGCACACTGAAAGGAAATCAACACGTTAAAAAGAAGGAGAAGGAGATCAGAAAAGGAATGACGTTTGTTAGTGGTTTCTGATTTATGAGTCTGAAGGACCTGTCACATTGGAGCCTCGGAATGATTTTAATTAGCTGCATGACTGAAACGCCTTGTCAGTGTGGCACATTACAGAGGAGCCCAGAGGGAGGGGGGCTGTGGGGAGGGGCCGCTGCTCATTTTCTCCTGAGTCCCCACACTGCTCACAAAAGGTAATTCACCGAGGACACTCTCCGATTCTTGCTTTGTGAAAGCTAGTGGGAATATTAATGAAGCCCCACCTAATTTTTGCCTGTTATTAATAATAATGAAGCTCCTGAAAGTGAGAA
Organism: Cheirogaleus medius; assembly: GCA_008086735.1. NCBI lineage: Eukaryota > Metazoa > Chordata > Mammalia > Primates > Cheirogaleidae > Cheirogaleus > Cheirogaleus medius. The sequence goes on from VBSM01001562.1 coordinate 53,476,000, forward strand.
ATATGAGAAACATAACCAGTTTTTCAGTCTCTAAGAAAGGAAATTCTTTTAGGAATTTAGAGTCATGCAAGCGCCTTGTCACGGCAGGGCCTTAGATGGCCTCAGGGCACGTGTTCCGTGGACAGTAAGTGAGCAGAGCAGGTTGTGCAATGGGGCTGGCCGGCGGCCGGGTCAGAAGAGGCCCCGCGCTGTGTCCGGGAGGCACGGAATCACGTCTGCACGGGGCCTGGAGCTGAGTCCATTTTCAGTGCCCCCATTTCTCCCGTGGCACAGTGATCCTGCCCCTTAGGGTACTCGTGTGGGAACATGCTGTAGCCAAAAAGGCTACAGGAATGCTGGGTGTTGTCAGGAAGGCTACTGAAAACATGACAGAGAAGCCAGCTTATTCTCGTTTCAACCCAAGAGTCCCCTCCCTCGGGGGAGTTTGGGTGCTGTCTGGGTGCCAGGCCTGCGCAAGGAGACGCAGAGCTGGGCAAGCGCCGCTTCCAGAGTGGGGTTGGGTGTGGCAGGCGTCCTGGGAAGCAGATCAAGAAAAGACCAGAACTTTTCAACCTGAGGAGATGAAAACTGACAGAAGACGTGCTGGATGTCCCTAGGCAACGCCATCTAGCACAAATAAAAGACCGTGACTTTATCTTAGAGATGGCTGGGTAATTTTACTGGCTGTATCTCCTACTACTTTCCAACAGGAAAGCTCCCCTCAAGCCGCCAGTGTGCTCCCTGTTTCCCAAACATGCTTGCCTTCCTCCTTGCCACACTCACACTTTTACTGATGTTCTTCCTTTCATTTATATGCCTCTATTTTCTGCCTCTTAAGTTTAAATTTCACCTACCAGAAAAGGTCCCCTCCCACCACCTCAACCAAAGGTAGAATTTCCATAGACTATATGGTCTGCTCATTTATGTGACAATTAATCATCCACTGCCAGGTGATGTCTCTTAAATTGTTGTCTTGAGTTATTATGTAAACACTATTTTTTTGCTGTTTAACTCTTTGTGTGTATGAATATGTAAATAATGATCTTTCAACTAAAATATTAAATATATGTATGTGTGTGTACTTGTCTCTCTCTCTCTCTCTCTCTCTATATATATATATAGATAGATAGATAGATAGATATGAAAGAAGCCATACTTTCCAAACCAAAGTCATGGCATCTGGTTTGCATGAATTAAGTGGCTACATGCAGCGGAAACCTCAGGAAAACAGTGGTTTAAACAAGATAATTTCTTCTCTTAAGTAACATAAGTTTGGAGGTAAGGAGGGAATCTGGGGTTGATCTGGAGGCTTTAGGGTCTTTAAAGATAGACTCCTTCTATCCTTCTACTCTACCATCCTGGTGCCTAACTTCTGTCCTGAAGGCCACTCAATGAGGCAAGAAGGCTGCCCAAGTGTCACTGTCCTATCTGCAGTCAGAGCATCACCAAGGAGGCAGAGAGAATGGAATTCCTCGCAGCTGAGTCAGCAGCCTTCTACAACACCTTCTGAGGATCCCTCAGGACACTTTTCTTATATATCATTGGCTGATACATTGTCACCTTGGCGATAAGGGAGGTTGGAAACCATAGTCTCAGTTGGGGTCGTGACCACCACAAGTAAAACACTGGTTTTGATACAACAGAAGAAAGAAAGACTTGATATTGGGCATCAGCTAGTAGTCCCTGCCACAGGAAGAGCATCTACTACATGCATGGCACCAAGTGTAGACACAAGGTTCTGTGCTCCACAAGAACTCCTGGAGACCCAGAGGGGTGTTTACTTGAATAACACAAAGGAGATATGATAACTTTTAGTTATGTGAGACCAAAGCAACTTCTCATGGTTGCCATGGGATACCTTCTAAATATGTGGCCTGATGTGATTTCCCCAAATTGTTATGCAATGAAAATGTCATAGATTCTAAGTATAGAGTTTTTTCAATTACATACCCAGAGAAATGTGATATTTCCCCCTTGGATTGTATTATATTGGGCTTGGCTATGTGTCAGCAGATTTCAGTAATAGAGAATTAAAGCCTTTCTAACCACAGGGCATCAACAACTAGAGACTGATTCATTTGGGGTTGATAATTTGAATGGTGCTAACTTTTTTTTTTTTACAAGGAAAATTTGTTTTTCAAGAGAAAACATAAGACATTTTTTTCTGCCCAGAAGATACTTATGCATACCAGATGTGCTCATCATAGTTTGTATAGCCTTTCACTATTGAATTTTTATATAGTAACTGTTCACTTGTCTCTTTTGTCTACTAAATATGGTCCCTCGAGGGCATGAGTGTGTTGTTTGTCTTTATATCACCAATGTCTAGCACAGTGATTGATGCATTGAAGGTATCCCATAAATGGTAGTTAATGAATTAATCTCTGATGCAATGCAGTGTTTCATAGATTAGTGGGGCTTTGGAAAAGAGGACTTAGAAGGAAGACAGTGTCCAGGAATAAAATTTGTTCGGAATAAAAGTCTTTGCCCCACCCAGTCTTTGCTCTGGGGAGAGAATAACAAAGATTTAACTGGAACTTCATTTCATGTATAGAAACCCAGAAAATGGACTCAGGATTTAGAGCAAGCAACAAGGCAATATCCTAATAATCTATTGAAGCAGACTGGCTGACTTGTCACCCTGAAGGTAATTATATTTGCAGTTTAGAAGGGATGCTACGTCGCATTCTGTTTTCTAAGTTCCTCTGTATATCCATCATTCAGCCACCCCCTTGCATTATATAGTGTCATTCCAGTGATAAGATTATTGTGATATTGCTAATAGGAGAGAGAAATTAATTTTTAAAACATGACATTAAGCACTGCTTATGTAAAATTTTTGGTAGATACTTTAAAAAAAACATTAGCTGTTTCTCATCTCTCTTTTACATGCTGGAGTATGTTTCCTTTGAGCCTTCCTTTGCCTAAAGATGGTATAAATTTCCTTGCACTTAAATCCCTCTTCCTTACCTTCCTTTTCATCCTCAAATATTCTTTCCTGTCTGGAAGGAAGCACAGATCCCCAAAGCCTGTTAGTTTGCAGCAGCTACAATAAAGAAAGCCTATGTGGAGTGTGTACTTTTATTGCAGGGGGAGGGAGTGGGGAAGTTCTGTCCAGATAGCCATTGCCAGATAGGGGACTAATACTTATTCTCCCCGGGCTCTATCTGAATCTGCTTGAGTACTGCCTGGGCCTTGTCTTCAGAGCTGTGGTTGCTATGGCTTTATAGGTTTTTGCAAATTCAGCTCTCAAAAGATGTGGCTTGCCTGTGATTACGGCCTATAGCCATGACCACAATTTCCAGCTTACCTGACAGCAGGTCAACCTAATTGCACGCAAAAGGACTCAGCATAATGTAGGCAGGGACAACCTAATGGGCTCTACACAATCACACAGCCTGGGCCCCATTACTAGCTATGGCTATGTGAGTTTGAATAAGTTACTTTCTCTGTGAGCCCTTTGGTATAGCTGTCTGTAAAATGGGAATAATAATATCTACTCTGCTAAATTATCATGGAATTAAGTAAGATGAGGTATGTAACTTGTATGGGAAGCAGTAGGTGTTTTATAAGGAGGGCAAATTAATTCTACTTTTGATTAATTTTTCCTCCTTCTCCCATGAGCATCAGAAACTGAAAGATGGAGATGAAGTTGGAAATAATACCTTTGTTGGAATACCTTGTTTACTCTTTCTGTCCCATTTCTTGTACATTCTCTTGGTACAGGAACTCCAATGGACTGAGGATGAATGAAGGAAAATGAAGATGCAAAAGTGTTCTTATGTGAAAACTTTTAAGAGTAGCAACAATACCTGGTCTAGAAACTTCCCTTTAATCCAAATTAAAAAATTATAGATTGGCCAGCCAAAGTGGCTCATGCCTGTAATCTGAGCACTCTGGGAGGCTGAGGCAGGAAGATCACTTGAGGTCAGGAGGTTGAGAGCAGCCTGAGCAAGAGTGAGACCCTGTCTCTACAAAAAATAGAAAAATTAGCCAGGCATGGTGGCTTGTGCCTATAGTCCCAGCTACTCAGGAGGCCGAGGCAGGAAGATTGCTTGAGCCCAGGAGTTTGAGGTTGCAGTGAGCTATGATGATGCCATTGCATTCTAACTGGGGTGACAGAGCAAGACTCTTGTCACCAAAAAAACAAATAAATAAAAATAAAATATGTATATATATATAAAAAAATAACCTTTGTATATTCTTATCACTCATATTTAAATGATGTCCAAACAAAAATCCTAAATAAAAGTGCTACTTCCAAGCTTTGGAAATGTGTTCCTGTGGCCATAAATACTTAAAGAAAAAAGTGGGTGGTAGGGGGTGTGGGGGGTGGGAGGGAAGCGAGGAGAGTTCTCTGGATCCAAAGGTTTTAATTCTCAAGTTAATAACAGTTAACTGCCTGCTCACCGCATTTGCTCTATCTTACCAGCGATTTATTTGAGTCTGTGGCATTGCATGTGGAGTGGTGAGATTTACAGAGTACTTCGGATGTGATATGATCCTCTACCTTAAAACAACTCTACTGTAGTGAAAAACACAGGAGAAACACAAATGAAGTCAATAGAAATGCCCCTCACTTAGCACCTAGCAAAACCATGTGGGGTTGGGGTGGTTGGTGTGTTAGGACCTTCAGTGTGACATTATTAAAGAGGGTAAAATGTGCAGAGGAAATTTCTCTGGCCACGGAGTCGGTTCTGTCATATACATTTGCTAGATCCAGCGGTATTTCCTAAATGCTGAACATATTGTTCTGGCTGTTTATATTCTTGGCACCCAGCACTGCTGTGCATTCCCAAGCGCCAAGAGCACGAGCACAGCAGTAGCTTCCCCTAAAAGGCCTGTAAAGCCGTGACTAGTTTATTCTCCCAAAGATCCAAGGTACTTGTTAAAGCACAAGATCTGTTGCAACCGACATGGCTCTGAGTTAGATGTGTTGCAACACATTCTTACGGAGAGGGAGTTCCTTTGACTACCAGCCTCCATATTTGTCAAAACTACTGTAGGCCAAAGGTTAGCAGCAATGTCTGGCAGCACAAAACCAAACCTAAAAAGCTAAAATAAGCACTAGGCCAGTGAGTCCAATACTTGCTACAGCTTCCTCTCTCTGCTACCCAATGTCTGGATAAATGCTGCCCCAAAGTAGGAATTTATAGACTGCACTGAATGCATAGAAACAAAGTGGAAACCTGGGTGATTCTTTCACTCCAGCAGGGAAATGCCCAAGTCTGTTTTGTTACAGCTCTCAGATGATGTAGTGGAATTTTCAAAACTATTTCTTTCCACTTACTATATTTTTTTAAATAAAAAAATCATAAGATCTGTAGGTAGCTGGGTTTAAGATTTTCAAAATCTCATAGAGAGACAGAAACTTTAAAGAGTAAGATCAAATAGTGTGGGTTAGTGGAGGGACACACACCCAGGTTGAGAAAAGAGGAAACGCCATAGTGGCACAGTCCCCAAGTAGCCCTCAAGTCCTCTAGTACTTGAGGGCCCCAGATAATTCTGATATCTAAGTAACTGTACATAGAGCATCCAGATTGTCTCATTAAGCACCTTCACTTTGAACCACTACTGAGATTGTCGAGTTGCATCTGAAATGTCGGTTTTTGGTGTGCTCATGGCCAAAGAATGACCAGACACACCAAAGTAAGGCAAG
>VBSM01001562.1:53488658-53503375 GCA_008086735.1 Cheirogaleus medius
AAAAAAAAAAAAAGTCAGTGGAGAGTCTTGGCAAATTTTTGAACAGGGAGATGGGCAGCAAAGTGACACAATTTAAACTGTGCTTTTGGAAGAGTCATCCAGCAGCAGGACACAAGACAGATCAGAAGGAGCAACATAATAGATGTATTAAGGAAGAACCCATAGGACTTGGAAACTGATTGGAAGTGGTACAGGGAAAATAACAGTGATGTTAAATAGCACTTCTATTTTTTGGAGGTTGGGTGATAAAGAAGTTGATGTTATCATTAAAGAAATGAGGAGCCCTGCAGATAGAACTACCAGGGGAAGAAAACGATGAGTTTACTTATGGTCTTACCAAGTCTAAAGTGTAGGTGAGGCCATATAAGTGGAGATGGATGACAAGCAATTCAAAATGCAAGTCTCTCTTCTTACAAAAATTCCAGTGCCTGTCCTCAAAAATATACGGTTTTTATGTGACTTGTTTTCACCATATGCTACATGATTTATTGGAAAATTTTAAATATATCCAAGCTGTTAGCAAGAGAAGTATATGTAAACCATAGCAGAGTCAGGGATTTGTAAAACAATTTGTCAAGAAGTCTTTTGGTCCAGCCTCCCATCTCTGAGCAAAAGTCCAAAGCCAAAAGCCAGCAGCCCTGAGCTTCAGGACAAAGTGCACCTGCTTTGCTCTGCAGACTGACATTCTGGTTTGTAACTGTTTTTTAGTTCCTGCCCACATTACCGCTTACCCTTCCTTCTCTACATTTCCTGATTTTTTGATGCTCTGAATTCACCACTATAAACCCATAAAAAAGATAAGAATAATAGCAAAAACCAAGAGGCCAACCTTTCTGCTTTACCTATTCCTCTCTCCCTGTCTCCCTCCCCTGGCAGTTATCAATCGAGGGACCACTTATGCATTTAGCTGTGACAGACCCCTGCAGTGGTTTGCCTTATGCCTATGGTCATACTCAAGTTTTCATTTATTAATGGTTCTTCTTCAATGGTCCTGGAATCCGTCCTACTCTAAACAAAATTGTGAAGCAGATGAGGATACTTTTTGTTCCCTCTCATGCCCTATTCTTCAACACTTTCCCACATTTGGGGACCTATTACCAAAGGTGACCAGTGCCATCTTGCTGTCCTCAAACTGCCTAAGGTCCTAATCTGGCACCCTCCAGATTCTCCACCCTCCATCCTTTTTCTCTCCTTCCTGTATCCTCTAACTTTTGAAAACTCCAAGTTCCACACTATTCCTAACCTCAGTGAGGAGGTAGAAGAAAAATAGGTTAATTGACCTAATTCAAATAGTAGTGTAATTATTTAATTTTGGCCTCACCCTGAGCATTTTAAAAAAGATCTCTTATATACATGTGAGCCTCTAGGTCATGTGTCAAAGGGGGAAGAAAAAGTCCATTTTTCATTTTGGTCTGTGATATTATAATACCAAAATAAATGAGCACTAACCTTTGCTATTCATTTTAGTGTATTCTGCTTCATGAAATATTGTTTAACATTCCAGGATAAAATCCAACTATAAGACAATGAGATCATTGTATTCTTATTTTACATATGGAAAAGCTACCCAGACAGGTCTATGTACCTCCATCATTCTCTTGTATCCCTGCTTTCCTCTCTTGAGTGAAACATTATTGATAAGCATGTGTAGGTCCACGTTTTCTCCATCTGCTTCATATCTGTATGCTTTTTTAAAAACTTGGCTGCCTTCCTCCCATTTCTTTCTATTCAGGGCTATTTTCACCCTATTTTCACTCTTTTGACCACTAATAAGAAATACATAAAGCAAGTCAAAAGGGCCTTAACTTTGCTCCTATTCTGGTCCAGATTAAGATTTAAATCTATGTAATTGTGCAAGAGCTAAGTAAAAGTTAAGAGAAGGGCAACTCCCATCATTTCCTTACCCCGATTATGTAGATTGTTTTTAACCCTTGGAATGTCTCTGTCCTTCTCCCTGTTCACTAAAATCTGCCACTCCCAGCAAATCCTTTTCTATTCTTATACCTCCAGAAAACCAGCAACAACATGCTTTTCCTCTTCCTAATCTTTCATAATACTTATTGTCAGTATCACACACTTTATAAGCTACGTTCAAGCATTCACAACTTGCTCTGTGTGTAAATATTGCTTCTCCAGTGAGACCATGAGTTCTCAGAGATGAGATCATTATCCTATAAATCTTAACACACTGTGCGGTTCCAGGCACATAGTAAAAACTGAGTGGCCTGATGAGTTAAATTCTTTACATTAAGGATGAGACCCCCATGGAGAGTACTCAGTGCTCCTGGGGTAGCTTAGAGGCTCACCTCTCTGCTTGTAATTTTCCGAATAGTTTTTCAAAATGGAAACCCCAAAACATCCAGTGAGTACAAAGCAGGACACAATAACCAAAATGACATTTCAAGTGTCAAACTCCAAATCTAGTCAGTGAAAAAAATTCCACGTTCTTTCATCTAGCTGATATTTCCTGAACATTTCCTGTGTTTGTGTACATGATACTCAGGAGAAAAGTTAGTAGAGGATATAATTCCTGTGCTCCAAGAATGCAAATAAAATACTAAAAATGTAGAATCGAGAAATGACTAGATTCAGGCCTTTTCAGGAACAAAGAAAACAGTAAATAATAGAAAAGATTAAAAAAGATTTACTCATTTTATTTTAATCATGATCATCAGTTCATATTTAATTTGGCGGCTAAAGTATGCAAAAGCATTGAATTATCACAGTGAGTTGCATAACAGAACATAGCACACACTTGTGCACTTAAATGAAACAAGTTAGAATTTAAATTATTATATACTGAATAGCTGAATGTCACTGATAAATAAGAAAATAAAGAGTGCCTATTCATGGTATCATTTAGACATCAGTATGACATCAGTTGAAAGAAAAAGTAATTGCGTACAGCCAAGACAATTTTCATGGCTGAAAAACACATTAAATTGTCTTTGTCTTTGAGTTGATTTACTTTATATATTCCTCTAAAACAGAGTCATAACAGGCCAAGGGAAACAAAATAAAATAGAGCGTGTTATTCTGCCTTTTTTCCCTTCGGGAATAAGCTCAGATTTGAACGTAGTGATGAAAGGCATCTGGCCCTTGTTGCTTCTGAGGATCAACATGAATGTGTTGATGGATTCTGCAGTATCTGATCGTGGGCTGAAATCAGATGGAAAGTAGGTGACAACTAACACAAAATTCTAGGTAGGGAACAAAATGCTGGCAATACTAATTACCAACCATCCCACTTACTTTAGCATGTTCATTTTAATAAAACCTTTGGGAGAAGAGTACAACCTGAACATCACTGAGCTTTCAACGCTACATGAATAAGAACATAAACAGCTCTATACTGTGTCCTCTGCCTAGCACAGTCTTCCCCTACAGAGTCGGTCAGCTCGTCTTTAATCAAGTCTCCTCTCAGATGTCACCTCTTCAGAGAGGAATTCTCAGACCACCCTATATACAATTCCAGCATCCCATTCCAACTGCCCCTGCCTCTTCACTATGCTTCCAGTCAGAATAATCTATGTTATGGTGCCATAAATAACCAATCCTCACATCTCAGTGGCTTAAAACACACAAAAAAAGTTTACTGCCATGAAAAATCCACTGAGTCTGAGCAACTCTCCCAGGCACTCCTTCTTCATGAGTCCTTATTATTAATAGAGCCAACACACTTGCCACAGCAAGTGAAAGTGGAGAGTCAGGGCCAGGAAATCAATACTTCCACCCAGAGATGACACAGATCACTTCCCCTCACGCTTCCCTGGCCAAAGTCCCACTAAACTACAAGTGGGCAGGAAGTACCATCCTCCTATGTGTTCAGGTGGATATAGTGATGTCTGACACTTCATGCTTCACTTTTCTTTATAACATTTTCCCCTTAACATCATATAAAATCTATTATTTGTTATTATTTGTCTCTCCTTTCTAGAACATAAGCATTGTGAGGGCAGGGAACTTGTCTATTTGCTCACTGCTATACCCTTGCATCTTAGAACAGAGATTCTTAATAAATATTTGCTGAATGGACACAAAGAATGGAGAAAATGCTATGCTTTACATAAGCAATTACAAGTGCAAATGCCTGTTAATACAAGGAGGGAAGCAATCAAGATTAGAACTCTAGCTACTTGGAGAGCTTTTGCCACTACCAAAGCCTACCAGCTGTTGCCTTGATGAAACATGGACCCAGACAGCCAAATCTTCTGATTTCTCATGAGAAGTTAAAAATCTTGATTTTTAAATGAAAGTTCTGACTTTTTCAGGTGGTTCAAAAGTTTTCCAAACCATATGCAGTTTACAACCAGCAAACATGATATTAGTCTATGTCTTTTGCTTTAAGTGGAAAGTATGTGTTTTGAGATTTACAAAGTTCCAGTCAAATGGAGAGAGAAAAAGAAAAGAGAAGAAAAATGGAACCTCTACGTCCATCTCACCTACATTCTACTTTGGTGGGATCCCTGCCCCACCTCTTTGCCTCTCACCCCTATCCCTGTTTACCCAGGAATTTAGAAAATACCTCTTTATATTTATAGAATTAGTTTCATTTATTTATTTATTTTCAAATTCTTTGAAAAGTAAGAAGGGATCAACCCCACCTACACTTATGCTATTGCATATCTTACATAACAATATCTAAATGAATAGAATCCACGGGGAAAGGTCTGCAAGGTGAAAATATTTAGAATAAAGAATTGCCATGATTAGAATGGCACTGGCAGTATGAAAGATCTAATATCTATTTCCTATAACAGATGAAGTCCAAACCAGGAACTCTTCTCCATAACCAATAATTTGATCTGATTACATAATGAGTGTTTCTTTTTCTTTGCCCTAAAGTTGAACTTTGTCTATAAAGGGACTGCCAAATACATTTTCACTGTAAAGAAATGTTGTTTTCCAATGTATCACCCAAGAGGTTTTAGTTCAGATCAAAATGTTCAAAAATCAAATTTCTGTATTTCTTTGGACCCAGCTTGGGGTGATTTAGTAACAGTCTTCCTCCTACTTTTCTTCTCTGGAGAGAATTATTCCTGAGCATGCTCCGTCAAACTGTAAGTGTAATTGTGCATTTCAGCAGCCCCAAGCCTGTACTTGGGAGTTTTCCAGCTGTGGAATCGATGAAAACGCCCTGGACTCTCCAATCAGGGATCCAATACTAGATTCCAGGCAATCTGCTTTTCTCAAGAAGCAATTGAATTAAACAAGCTGCCCCTCCTCTCTTCCAGGGAATTCTATCACCATGCTCTAGCCCCCAAACAGCCCACATGCCATTCCCCTGTATGGCGCTGCCATTTCAGATCTCTGTTGGGATGTCTATCACATATTGCCTTTCATTCTAGGATAACTGGGAAAATAAAAAATATCCAACAACTGAAAAGTGCACAGTCCCATCCTCCAGTGGAAATCCTCACAATAAACAGACTTCCAGTGGACTTTACACGTGCTTATAATTAACCTTGCTAGGCTACCCTAGATGCCTCTGGATAGCATGAGTTTGAGTATTGTCTTGAAATAAATAAGGCTTCTAGTCTATGGTTTTTAAAACAAAATTACCAAGACTGAAATTGGAAATCTTGTTATTACAGAGGCAAATGGAAATATGAAAATCTCTGGAGATAGTTCACAAGCAAAATAAAATTACTTTCATAGAATTCTAGAAATCATTTATTTTCAAAATTCTCATATCTGCAAATAATTACAGCGTTACTCTCCGAAAGAGTTCTCTTTAAAGTGGCCACTGATTTCACAAAAAAAATCAATTTCAGTCAATACAGCATTTTAATAATGTGCCTTGAAATTTCCTTTTGCACACACACAGATACAGCCTAGCAAACAGAAATTGAGGAAAGCCACCCATTGGCTGGGTGACTAAATCTTCAACATTCCTTAAACTGGTTCTGGATTAAAAGGTCCCAGATGCCCATGTGAGACAGGCACAAAATTCCTAAATAGGAAGAAGATGGTGGGAGTGAGAAGAAGAAAGAGAGAACTTGTAATGTGAGAAAAATTTACCAGCCAAAGTGCTCAAATACACAAAGAAATAAAATGCTGAGAAAGATAGTCAACAAAATCAGCTATTTGGAGATTAATTCAATCCAGGAAAGTTTAAAATAGTAGAGAGATGTTAAGAAAAGATCTGAAAATTAGTGTGCTTAGACTCTTCAAAATGATAAATTATGAGAAAAAAAATTCAAAAATAATAATATATCATGAAATAAAACAGGCAGAAATAAAACAATAATAGGTGAATGAGAAAAAGAGCCAATTATTAATATTCCAAGATCAAACAGTAAATTTCAACAATGCTAAAACCACAATTACTTTTGCACCAACCTAATAGAAATCTTGAAAATGAAAAACATAATTAAAAGTTAAAACACCTCCATAGATTGGGCAAATAGGTCTACACATAAGTGAATATTTTGTAAACTGTAAGTTTGTCCTGAGGAATTCACCAAGGATGAACCATGAAAAACAAACAGATTAAAATTATGAAAGATAACTTAATGATGTCAAGATTTAACAAGATGAATCTCAAAATTACTATGCTGATTGAAATCTTCTAGACAAAAAGAGTACATATTATATGATTCCATTTATAATATAATATTCTAATATGACAGAAAGCAAATCAGTGAGTGGCTGACTGGGATAGTAGAATGGGGTGGGGCAGGATTATAAAAGAACATGAAGCAACTTTTGGGAGTGATAGATAGGTATATTATCTTGATTGTAGTGATGGTTTCACAGATTCACAAATGTATATTGCAAAATTTATCCAACTGTGCAGTTGAAACACATGCAATTTATTGCATGCCAGTTCTACAGCAATAATGTCATTTTAATAAGTTTTTTTCTTTAAAAAAAGAAAATAAAATCAAGGAATGCTAAAGGAAATCAAGAATACCTAAAGGTAATTCTTTGAGAAGACAAATTAAGCAGACTTCTGGCAAGATCACTCAAGAAAAGCCAAAGAAAGAACAAATAAAGTCTAATATTTGAATTCAAGATTTTAAAAATTAAAATTTTATGCCAATAATATGAAAATGTAGATGAAAAGAAGCCATTTCCAGAAAAAGATATACTATCAAATTAAGTAAAGAGGAAGTAGAAAATAAGAATAAAGCAGTAGCCATTTGTTATGGGTTGAATTGTGTCTCCCCAAAAAGATATATTGAAGTCCAAATCCCCAATACCTCATAATGTAAACTTATTTGAAAATGGGATCTTTATAGAGGTAATCAGGCTAAAATGAAATTATTGGGATGAACCCTATTTATATGACTGTGGTCCTTATAAAACAGGGGAAATTGTACACAGAGGGCAGACACACAAGAGCGAAGACCACGTGAAGACACGCAGGGAGAAGACACCCATGTGACTAGTGTGATGCAGCTACAGGCCCAAGAACACCAAGGATGCCAGCAACACAGAAACCAGAGAAGGGAAGGATTCTCCCTTAGATCCCAGAGATAGCATGGCCCTACAGACACCTTGATTTCAGACTTCTTTCTGTACTCCAGAACTGTAAGACGATAGATTTCTGCTTTGTGAAGCTACTGAATTTGTGGTGCTCTGTTACAGTGGCCCTGAGAATCTAAATTAAACAAAATTAAACAAAATTAAATCAGTAATTAATATCCTTTTCCTCATCCATATCAAATGAAACTAGGGCCAGGTTGTTCTGGAGGCAAGTTTTAAAAGATCTCTTAATAAACAGATAATTCCTGCAAGAAGCTACTCATTTCATGTCTATAGGAACTTTCTTGTAAAAACTAATCATGAGCAGCATAAAAAAAGACTATAGAACAATTTCATATGTAAACATAGATATTTTAAAAACTCTAAATATCATGTTAACAAAATAAATTCATCAGGGTATTTTTAAATAAAATATCATGGTGACAAAGGAGTGTTTATGCCAGAAAAGAAAAAATAGGTTAATATCAGAAAATCTAGGTATATATCAACCACAACAACAGAAAAAAATTCTTGGTTATCTCAATGGGAGGGAACAAAATCATTTGATAACAGGAAGGATTTGTTTATAATTTTAAAAAATGCTTGACAAACTAAGGTATACCAGACACTTGATAGTGTACCCAATAGGTAGTTTTTATTCCCTCATCCCTCTCTCACCGTCCACCCTTCTGAGTTGCCAATGTCCATTGTACCTCTTCATATGCTCCTGCGTACCTATAACTTAGCTCCCACTTATAAGTGAGAATGTGTGGGATTTGGTTTTCCATTCCTGTGTTACTTCACTTAGGATAATGGCCTCCAGTTCCATCTAAGTTGCTGTTCTTTTTTATGGCTAAGTAGTATTCCATGGTGTATATGTACCATATTTTCTTTATCCACTCCTTGGTTGATAGGCACTTAGATTGATTCCAATTCTTTGAAATTGTGAATTGTGCTACAATAAACTTAGAATTTCAGATGTATTTTTTATATAGACTTCTTTTCCTTTGGGTAGATACCCAGGAGTGGGATTGTTGGATTGAATGGTAGATCTACTTTCATTTCTTTGAAAAATCTCCATACTATTTTCCACAGAGGTTGTACTAATTTACATTCCCACTAGTAGTGTATAAGCATTCCCTTTTCACCCCATCTGTGCCAACATCTATTGTTTTCTGACTTTTTAATAATGGCCATTCTGACTGGGGTGAGGTGGTATCCCATTGCATTTCCATGATGATTAGTGATGTTTAATATTTTTTCATATATTTGTTGGCTATTTGTATCTGTTCTTTTGAAAAATGTCCTCTCAAAGAACAAATTTATAGGCATCACATTACCCAACTTCAAATTATACTACAAAGCAATAGTAACTAAAACAGCATGGGACTAGTATAAAGGTAGACATATAGATCAATGGGACAGAATAGAGAACCCAGAAGTAAAGCCTCATACCTACACCCAACTGATCTTCGACAAAGCAGACAAAAACATACACTGGGAAAAAGATACCCTATTCAATAAATAGGGTGTTGGGAAAATTGAATAGCCATATGTAGAAGAATGAAACTCTATCCATATCTCTTGCCATATACAAAAATTAACTCAAAATAAATTAAACACTTACATGTAAGACCTGAAACCATAAAAATTCTAGAAGAAAACCTAGGAAAAGCTCTTCTGGACATTGGCCTGGGCAAAGAATTCATGACTAAAACCCCAAAAGCAAATGCAACTAACTAAATAAAAAATGAGACTCAATTAAACTAAGAAGCTTCTGCACAACAAAGGAAACAATTAAATAAATAATCTACACAATGGGATAAAACATTTGCAAATTATACATCTGACAAAGGACTATTATCCAGAATTTACAAGGAACACAAACAAATCGGCAAGAAAAATTCAAATAACCTCATTAACAAGGAGGTAAAAGACATGTATTATACTTTCTAATGACTTTCATATCATTATGTCTCTAAGATGTATGATATCCAGGAGACTTAAGTGTAGAAAAAAAGAAAGAAAACAGGCAAGCGAGCTAAGATCATCTCTAATTTTAACTTTTGACTTTTCCTCATCAGTACCCAGTGCAAACCATCTTTGGTATTAGCCAGTTTTCAGGAATGACATCTTCCTAGTTCTCTTCTTTGGCCTCAAGATTTGCCAACCTCAAATTTCTTTCTTTGTGCTGGTTTCTTTTTCCAGCTGTGAAAATTTCATCCAGGCTCTCATGAAATCTTGCCAGGTTTCTCTGCTTTGTCTATACCTTTCTCATACCTCTTTCGTCTTTACCAAAAGGTGACAACCAAGAGCATCATCATGGACTGCATAATCTCCTCACACTATTTCCTCCTTTTCCTTTTCTTTACTCAGTAGGCAGGCTCTTCTATAATACCCCCTTATCTGTGTTTCTTCACCATATCCTTTTTGGTTCAAATACCTCCTTGGCAACTTGATTAAATTCTTTGGCACTGTGGCCCTCTTTTAAGAACCAGGCTACCTGTTATGAGTCTACATCAAATCCCTTTTATATTCCACCTTCTGAACACAGTATTCTGCATAGACTTCACTTTGCTCTCTCAGATCATGGACTCAGTGGAGTGGGACCTCTCTTGTGAGGATCAAAAAATGGATCAGGTGTCTCTCTTCTGGTAGAAGTCAGTTTTATGTTTTGCATTCAAAGCATAAAGGTTAGAAATCTTACCTTGATATTTAGGGATTTTTAAAAATATGTGTAAGTAGGAAATATGAAAGCATGTATTGTTACCAAATACATTAATTTGTAACTTTAAATGATGCTCACAGTGACTGGCTTCTTATATATTTATAATCTAGAAAGGTAAATAAGGAAGTGTTGAATAGCACATGAGCATGAGACAAAGGTAACTCTGCATATCAGCCTTGTGACCTGATTCATATTGGTTTTTCTTAAATTTTCCTTAAATTCTCTGTATTATATAAAATGCTCCAACTAAACAGTCACGCAAGCTGGCCTAGGCAGCGGGTGAGAAATGCCAACTGTGATCTATCTGTTATCTGGTAAGTTACTTGGAAAGGGCAAGCATTCCGTTATGCTAACAAGGGAATAAAGCTGACCTGTCCTCAGTGACTTCAGTGTGGGCTCCATTTGACAATCCATGAAGATGATGTAACCAAAAGCAGCTCATTAATTTCATCCTAAGTCTTAAATTCCAAGTCACAGTAAATTAGATTTAAATGAGTTTCCACTGTACAAATCTAGAGAATAATTTTAATGGTGTATAGAACATTTTATTACCTCAAGATTTGTTGCAATAAGCTACAGAAAATTCACCTTTTAAAAAAAATAATTGTATAGCTCTTGGTTGCTCTTACATGGGCCATGGCTGAGTTTCTGACTTAGGAAAAGGAATTTGAATTCTCTTGAATGTACAGACAGGTACAGGCTGTTAGTTAGGAAAGGTATTTGTTTGTAGTACTTTATTCAAGGAAACTGAAAGTCCATCCCTTAAAACTTTAGACCAATGCTGTTTAATAGAATTTTCTGAAATGATAGAAATATTCTAATATATCTGTGCTATCTGATAAGGTAGGTACTAGACACACGTCACTTTTAACACTTAGAATGTAGCTAGTGTGACTGAGGAATTGATTCTTTTATATCATTTAATTTTAATTTAATGTAATTTTAATTTTAATAGCCATACTGGCTAGTGGCTACCCTATGGGACAGAGCAACTATATATCGCATGCTAACTGAAATAAATTAGGTCTACGTCATTATTTTATTAATAGTAGTAATAAAACTGAGAATGTAAATATCACAGTTGTATTTAGGCAATTTCACTACTACCATTGGCTTCTCCAGGCAATACTCAGGTCAATGGGATAAGTATTATCATCCCCATGACATAGGAAGAAATCAACACTGTAAGACATATTAGATGATTTAAATGACCAGTGAACTCAAACTCTTTGTTCTTTTTACCAAGGTGCAAGAGAAAACACAAAAGAATACTGTGACTTTCATGGAGTTTACCAGTAAGCTGATCTGAAATAGACCTTGATAAATGTGGTAGGGGAGAGGACAAAGAGAGAGAGAGAGAGACAGACAGACAGACAGAGAAAACATAAAACTACAAGCCAACACTGGACGTTGTTGCAAATAAAGAGCGAGGTTAATTTATGCACAGACACATTCTACTGCCGCCAAAGCCAACTTAGTGGATTTCTGACTTGGGTGCTGCCCAACCTAAGACCCACACATTGCTGCTTCTGTCAGGGCTCAGCAAGCCATAGGTATTTTTTCTTTTTTCTGCTTTTCTCTCTCTCTCTCTCTGCTTTGAATTGTCTCTACCACTCTCTTTCTCTGTGTCATGTGATCTCAAGTCAGAAACTTTCCTATATTAAAACAGTAATTCTTATATAACAATCTAATAAAGTATTGGTAACAGTAACAGGTTTTCTTTGTCTTAGGAAAATGTGAACTGGTAAGAAGAAAAAAAATCCATCTTCTTTTTAAAATTAGCATAATGAAATATATTGAATTGAATATGTATGGCAGATAATAGCTTAGAGAGAAATGAATTGCTTTTCCTTGTGTCTAGTAAGTGTGCAGACATATTAATGAAGATCCCATAACCCTGTTCTTGTGATAAGCCTGTACGGCAGGCACTCTGCTGGAGACATGGGACCCATATCACCAAGAAAGACCCCAGTACTGCTGAACAGCTTATATTTTATACATTTACATTGGAAAGGCAAACGTTTAAATTGGCCCATCTAAAACCTAAGCCTGTGGTTTCGTGGATTCTAGATAATTGAAAACAGAACTTCAGTGCACTAAATCTACCTCTTCTGGGCTCTTTGCCATAGCACACTCCAATCTGAAAACACTTGTTTTAAAAGAAGCCTCTTATGCAAACGTAGAAGAAGAAGAGAGACAGAGAGGAAAAAAAATGATCATCAAAATGTAACAGCAAACACACTTGTCACTTGTTAAAACACAACTTTGCTCAGGTTGTCCTTCAGCTAACAACATTACAGCCATCCGAATAAATAGTTAAGGTTCCTAAACCACCCAGCCTGCTTTTACAAACAGCAGAGGAAGAAGGCCACCTGAGTCCATAGGACTGGGACCACTGATTGCCAATCCCACCAGTGAACACAAGTTCATGAACCAAGAGAGCCTGGATGAAGGAACCTTCTGCTGCTGTCAAGCAATAACATCAGCAAGCATTGTTTCGAACTCAGGTGTCTGGTATGCACCACCAACATTATAAAGATTGTTGAAAGTTGACAAGACTAGTACAAAAAGCAGTAGGCAGAAAGGCTTTAAAAAGAATATTTACAGATGTAGGGATGGACAGGTGTGACGCCTTTCCTCAGCCATCACAAGGGTCACTACCATACTACTATAACGAAAGATAGGTTAACAAGAGAAAAGCATAAAAAATTTATTTAACCTAAGTTTTAGGAGACACAGGAGCCTTCAGAAATGAAGATTCAAAGACTCAGGGAAAACTGTCTATTTTTATGCTTAATTTCGGCAAAGAATGGACAGCTGTGTAGAAATGTGATTGGACAAAGGGATAAAATCTGATGGCAATAGAATGAAGGGGGAAACCCAGGAAGGCCTGACTGTTCTGATTCTTCTGGGCCTCTCTGTGTAGCATCCCTTCTTCCTGGGAATGGAACAGGACCCTCCTGGAGTGAGAATCTTTAAAGGCAAAGGGAAAAGGAACAGAGTGACCTTTCGAGGTTTTTTTAATGGCTTGCTTTGGGGAAGAGGATTTCTAGTTTCTGCGATCTGCCTTGAGGAAGAGGAATTCCAGCTTCTATGACTTGCTTCTGGGAAGAAAGAGAGGTGGGTGAGTGGAGGGTGGGAGAAGGTCAGAGAGACTTTGCTTCTGAGGCCTTCCAATCTCCTTTGGTTCAGTACTCCACATGGCAAAGCGCCATGCTTTGGGGTATCATGTTCTGAGCCTCACACAGTATTTATCCACCTGATAATGTAACTCTAGTTCATACCTTTTCATTGCTGGCTAGTGTTTCACAGTGCACGTGAACCATAATTTCTTGATTCATTCTCCCGTTGATGGACATTCAGACTGTTTTGATTTTTTGTTGCTTCTAACAACACCACAGTGAACACCTTGCACATATATTCTTGTGTACCTTGAGAGGGATTCTCTCCTACTAGGACATGCACATAGATCTAGGTACTGCCAAATGCTGTCCACATTGGTTCTCTGTTGTTCTCCATACTTAGCCTCTTATAGTTACTCTCAACATAGCAGCCATAGTGACCTTCTTAAAACACGTCACGTCATGTCAACCTTTGCTCAGAATCTTGCAATGCCTCCCTATTTCACTCGAAACAGCCTATAAGGCCTTACCTCTCCCTGTTGGCTCTGTGGTCCTCCCTCTGTCTCTTGCTGCTCCTCAAACACACCAGGCGTCCTCCCCACTTTGAGTCTTTGTTCCAGCTCTTTGCTCTGCCTAACATGCTGTTCTCTCAGACCCCACTTGGCAAAATCATTCATCTACTGTGGGTCTCTGCTAAAATCTTACCTTAACGATGGGGCTTACCACAACTGCCCTCCTTGCACACTCCATTGCTGTTTTCTTGTTTGTATTTTTTTCTTTCACGGTACCAATGCCCTTATGATGCATTATATAATTTGTTAGATTTATTGTATAGTGTCTCATCTCCCTAGGATATTAGCTCCGTGAGGATGGAGATCTTTGCCTGATGTGTTCACCAATGTATCCCAGACACCTACAACAGAATCCAATACATGGTAAGCATTCAACCATCTAGGAGAGCTGAATTGTGTACATTTGTGATTTCACATTATGCTTTGCATGGTATTATCCAAAAAGAACATATAATATTTTGATTGGTCATATATGAGGACTATGATTTGAAAAGGGGCTAAAGTTCAGTCCCTATAGGAAGGGACCAGCTCTGTCTTTTCACCACTAACCTTAGTGCCAAGAACAGTGCCTGGCTAATGGCAGACACTCAGTAAATGTTTGTCAAATGAATGAATGAATGAATGAATAGATGAATGAACAGAGATTTATTGAGAAGCTTACTCCACAGTTTGGAAGTTTATGATACTGGAAGTTAAGTTGGTTCAAAGGTTTGTGATTCCGGCATGCCCATGAGACAAAGGAAGCAGCTGGTACTCCCTATTTCTAAATTTACCCCTTGGGCCATAAATAAATACCCTATTGGATATCTTTTCCTCTTAACAATT
>VBSM01001562.1:53503594-53530652 GCA_008086735.1 Cheirogaleus medius
CCACAGGAGGAAGCAGTGCCTGCTGTAAACTGTGTTTAAAATCATGGCAGAATGGCTGGAAGACGGCAGAACTGCCTTCTGCATTTGAATTGGGTGTCAGAAGCTCTCCTCTTGCCTACCTAACATGGTCATCAGGGTCTTAGGGAATTCGGGGTGACTCATACCCTGTGTTTATGAATTAGTCATAGCGAACAGAACCAGAAGGCAGGCTGCCTGCCCACCCGTCCTCAGCTGTTCCTAAGGTCCTGCTTATTTCTCATGGGTGGATGAAGCAGATAGTGGGAAGTAGAGGTCTGGGCTATTCAGCAAAAGGTAAAAGAAACATTGGAAACACAAGGAGAAAAAATGGGCCATTTGGGCTTGTGAAGAAATTATTTTATTATTCCAGGATTATTTTATCTTTCTCCCAACATAGAAGCCTTTCTTTATATGGGGGTCACCTCGTAAAGGTGATTCATCTATTTAATGTGTCCTACCAGATAGTGACACGTATATCAATGTCCCAACTGTAGCCTTTAAAATGCAATACTTATTCTCAAGGCAAAGGGGGATTTAACTACCTCTACAGCATGTTTGTATTCCATTGAAGTTGCTGCTGAAGCTGGTCAGTGTTGTATTTCAGCTTTCAAACATTTGTATTCCAAGTCATCATTCCAGAATCTTTCCAATAGAAGACATTTAATTAAAACTTACGATAAAACACAAAAAGGAAATTTGGTGAGAAAGAGACCTATAATTTGGTCAAATGAAAACTCTCTCCATTTTTAAATTTGGCATACATTTTAGACACTCACATGTTTTGGGTCATTTTGAATTATTTCATTATTTTTCTCCCCATTTTAGCAACGAAGTTGAATTTGGCTGCTGGGATGAGAGGAGACGGGGATGTCACAACTCTTTGCCGAAATCAGCACATATTTATTAAGGGGTGGGCATGAAGCTCCCCATCTGTTAGTTTTCTGAAAGTGCTGACGAGAGCATTCCGATTTCCAGCTTGAACACTTTTTTTAAAAACAAATTTCTTTTCTCCATTTACTCTGACCAGAGGGAAGTCTTAGTGCTCAAAGACAGACAGAAGATGATGCTTGAATTTTCTCATTTGGAGATGTCGGTAATGGAACCACCCACAACTTCAGGCTTGTGGATATTTTTGCCAGCTTGCAAAATATATGTGAAAGCCACCCAATACTACCTCCTTTTAGCATTGATCTTGACCCTTTTTTGCTCCTCATCTCCCTGCTATAGGAAATACTCGAACTGGGCTACAGACAGGTACCCCTGAGTTCTCCAGTAAAGGAAGTGGAAAGGGAGACCTTTGGAGCTGTTGCCTGTTTCCTTTCACATGCAAAATGTGAAATCAAATATTTGGGTATAGTAGGATGGGCCAGAGAGTAATGCTATTTTGTTTCATTTTAGGGCTACATTAGTTAACCCCCTTTTTGTTACTCACTCTGGCTCTGCCCTCTCCGTCCCCACCCATGCGCATCTTAGCGGCTTGCCCGTGCAAGCTTACTGGCAGGTCTCAGGCAGTCTCTCAACCTCTCAGAGGAAGTAGAGCCTGTGGGATCCTGCAATTCTCCTGCACAGAGTTCTGCACAGTTCTACTTGTTTAGTAATTTCTTCTGTAATTACTTATTTCATGTCGGTGCCAGAAAGAACTCTGAGATGGCCCCAAGATTCCCATCTCCTGGTACACAAGCGCTGTAAAATCCCCTCCCCTTGAGTATGGGCAGGGCCTGTGAATATGGTGGGACAACTCTCCTGAGATTATGCACTAGTATGTGGCAAAAGTGAAGGGACTTTGCAGATATAATCAGCTGACCTTGAGTTAATCAAAGGGCTATCATCCAGGGTAGGTCTGACCTACGCAGGTGAACCCTTTGAAAGAGAGCCTAGATATTCCCTGTCGTAGAGACACTCTCATGCTAGCCTTGAAAAAGCAAGCTGGCAGGAGTTTTACAGGTGCAAGGGACTGATTTCTGCCAATAACATGGGGGCTTGGAAGAGGACCCCACACTGCTGATGAGAAAGCAGCCATGGACAATGTCTTGACTGCCTGACCAGAGGACCCTGCCTGGACTAAGCCCTGCCCAGACTTCTGATCTATAGAGCTGTGAGATCTTAAATGTGTGTTGGTCTAAGACACTAAAGCTGTGGTCATTTAGACACCACAATAGAAAATTAAAACACTGTCTCTCCTCTACAGGAGAGCAGGGTCTATGTCTCTCGGGCACCGTGTGCCAAGTGCATACCACATCATCTGGTGTGGAAATCCTCACTAAGTATTTACCGAAAGACAGACTGTCCTCAATTAATGGACAGGTTTAGTAGATTGTGAGTTGGTGAATACACATCAAACTTTAAAGAAAAACATCATGAGGATACATCAGCCAGCTTGAATGAACTTAGCTGGTCACTTTCTAAGTCACTGTCCTACCTGATAAAAGGGATCAGGTGAGAGTAGAGGTGAAGGAACTTTAATAAATCTCTCTTAGATCTGTATTTGCTCTTAGGTCAGTATGATGAATTTTAAATTCTCCAAAACACTCCTGCATTTACTGAACCTTTTGAAGAGTAACTTACTCCCCCCACCACCACCCACCATCACCCCTGGCAGACCACCTGTCCTGCCACATTGGACTCAGCTGCCTTCTGAGGGGCGAGGGGGGCAGTTTAGACCAGGGATGCTGGGCAAGTCATCCAAGCAAAGCCCAGCAAAGTTCCAGGACAGGCTCGTGACTCAATGAGAAGCAGTGTTTCTTCCTGAATCAGCCCCAGCGTGGCCACATCAGAGGGAAGGCATGGCTGTGAGCTCAGCCACTGCCTGGCTGCCTGTGGACACGTGGACCCTGCACTGTCTCAGATGAGAGGACACCGTCTGCTGATTCACTTGCACCTGGGGTTTGGTGGCTTGACATCTGGAAAGGGCCTCTCTTGCTAGCTCAAGTTTTATTTATCTAAATAGATCTTTTAAAAATCTTTTTACATTTCTTCACAGTGTCTGGACATGGTGTGGAATGTGGTTTATTTTGTCCACATAGCAGCAGACTCCACGTCGTAACTTGCTGAGAATTTTGGTCTGCCATCAATAAGCAGGCTGACACCAGCTTTTACTGAGCAGCAATGGGGAGCTGTTGGGGAAAACAGCAGGCATGAAAGGGCCACTGCGCGCTGTGGTGCCAGACGAGGCTCACACCTGTAACCTGAATGCACCTTTCTAGGAGTACCCAAGTCACTGAGTCTGAAAGGTCCGTAGAGATCAGAGTGGGCATTCAAGGGAAGGGTTGAAAATTGGATTGTTTGAGATAGAGCTAAAATCAGTCTGCTATGCTTAACAATGTACAAAACATTTCATATATAATAGGTCATACATCTCATAACACACAGTGAGGGTGGTAACCTTAGCCCTGTTTTACATATAAAGGAGGAGAGAGGCCCCATCACGCTGTGGGGAGGGAAATGGTGCTCTGACATGTGTTGGGAAAATTAGACTTTAGGAGCTTCTACTTACCCACCTATAAAATACAGTTAACACTTCCTTCCAAAGAAGGTTATCATTAGGATAATAAAAATGTGTACATGAAAACATCTCTGGCTCAGATCCATAACATAATGCTCAATTCTCTTGAATCTAAGGCTCAGAGATGTGTAGGAATTGGTCAAGAGTACTTAGCGTGTAAAGGGAAGGAACTGAAAAGTGAAAGAGGTCTTTGATTCTGAATTCTTTTGCTGGCCTCTAGAATGTCATCTATTTAAAGCATTAAAAAGAAAAAGGTCCCCCCTGGCTTTCAAATTCCCATCAGACAGAGGATCCTGTAACAAGTCTTTGGTTTGCTATTTCCTTGTCACTGGCTTCTCTGTCTCCAGTTACTTCTCTGCTTCAGCCAATCTTAAATCCTTTTTTCCCAGAACTCTCTTTCCAGAAGTTCAGGATATATTATTAAATGAAAGAAGCAGGTTCAAAAAGCATATTTAATAGGATCAATGCCATTCTTATCAAAGAAAAATGAAGTAATTATATACCAAAAAAAAAGTCATGAGATATTTATGAACATAATAGTAGTTGAGTTTAAGTGGGGGGATTAGAAGCAACTTTTATTCTAATTTTTTATTTTTTATAGTTTCCAAACTTTCTACAATAAATACACATTGCCTTAGGAATACTGGAAAAGTTTCTCACTCCAAGTGTCTTTAAACTCTCAGGTCTTTTGACTCTGGGTTGTTGTAAGTTACCAACTGCTACGTCCTTGACATGCACGTTCTCCGCATCTCCTCCGAGCCACCCTCATAAACCCTGTTTCAGTTTTATTCTTCTATGTTAATCCATAGGCTCTAAGCACCTAAACCTTCTAAATAGCTGAAGTCATGGAAACAGCTGTCAGCTCCTCCACTAAAGGTGCCAAATCCTTGCCACGTTTAAAGTAATAATTCTGATGCCCACCTCTGACCACAAGGAACCCCGCCATGCAAGGCACCCTTCCTAATTAAGCCCCTCAGTATTCGCCAGCTCCCTTTCACCAATGTCCGCTTACAAATTGTGTATCATGATCTCTTCCCCTCCTAGATTGTAAAGGAAGGAAGAAAGTGATATTTTCATTTTCCATAAATTTCGAGAAGACCAGGCATTTCTTTCTGAGAATCTAAATGTGTTTATGAACTGTGTGGGTAAATCACGCCTTGGCAAATTAGCAGATTGAAGTGCTGAATTTCCACATGCCCAGACTTGTAAATTTAGCCACTATTAACTTTTAATACATGTTTTAACTCCCCCCCCCCTTTCAAAACTTGGGGTAGAATTTCTCACTGAGGACTTCTTTAAGCCAAATTTAACAATTATAGCTCCAACTGTTTTGGAAGTCAGACAGCCAGACAGCCAAATGCATGAGAAAGAAGAGATTTCCAGATTTTCTTTTTCTGTGTCATGTTTATTCCCCCCCCAAAACAGTTGAAAGATGTCTCTCTCCAAGACTTTAAAAGATCATCTATCCCATGGATGGCAACTTCACACTCTGAAAGGTGTCTAGTAAAAAGAAGGAAAAGTAGAGGTTTTAACATGAAACTGGCTAACTAATTCAATATTTGTTTATTTGTTACTTTAGCAGCTTCTAATGGTGCAGTCACTGTGAAACAACACAAAAGGAAGAGTAAAGAAGTTGAGACATAGGGAGAAACTGCAGCTGTCAAGTGTCTGCAAATTTTACAAAGTCAGTGATGGCCCCTAATTAGAGTTAGCGCTGAGTCATGCATGTTGAGGAGCCAGGAACAGGGCTTCCGCTATAGAGAACCCGTGTGCAGTCCACCCTGCTGCACTGAAGACGTGTTCCAAACCTGGTAGCAGGGTTTCCTGTGAGCTACAGGATTAGGTGCGAGGAGGGGTGGCCTGCCTGACACAAAGGCATGTTTTAAGGAAACAAAGACCCATAAGCCTACAAATCCCTCTGCCATGAGCCTGTCAAATCCACTTTTCACCACTGGAGTCCATCCTTTGGATTAAAAAATATTAGCTCAAACTAGGACATATCTTTTAAAATCTTAGCTTCAAGCATTTATTAAGCATATCTCTCACTCAGACACCCATCAAGACTTTGAGACAATGCACAGAATAAATGATCTTTTTTTTAGTGAATTTAAGTTGGTTTTTTGTTTTGTTTTTTATAGACTTGGGAGTACAAGTGCAGTTTTAGTACATGGATATATTGCACAGTGGTGAAGTCTAGGCTTTTGGTGTACCCATCACCCAAATAGTGTACATTGTACCCAATAGATAATTTTTCATCCCTCATCCCTCTCCCACTCTCCTGGGTTTTGGAGTTTTGAGTGACTATTATTCTACCCTGTATGCCCATGTGTACCCATTGTTTGGCTCTCACTTATAAGTGAGAACATGCAGTATTTGACTTTCTGTTTTAGAGTCATTTCACTTAGGATAATGGCCTCCACTTACTTCCATGTTGCTGCAAAAGACATGACTTCATTATTTTTTTGTGGCTGAGTTGTATTCCATAATACATGTGTGTGTGTGTGTGTGTGTGTGTGTATGCCACATTTTCTTTAATCAATCATCCACTGATGGGCACTTAAGTTAATTCCATGACTTAGCTTTTGTGAATAGTGCTGCAATAAACATACAAGTGCAGGTGTCTTTTTTATACAATAATTTCTTTACCTTTGAGTAGATATCCCATAGTAGGATTGCTGGATCAAACAGTTCTAATTAGTTCTTCAAGAAATCTCCATACTGTTTTCCATAGAGATTGTATTAATTTATATTCTCACCAACAGTGTATAAGCATTCCATTTCCTCTGCATCCTTGCCAATCTTGGCTGATTTTTGACTTTCATAGTGGCCATTCTGATTGGTGTAAAATGGTACACCACTATGTTTTTAATTTATATTTCCCTGATGAATAGTGATCTTAAGCATTTTTCATGTTTGTTGGCTGCTTATACGTCTTCTTTTGAAAAATTTCTGTTCATGTCCTTTGCCCAGTTTTTAATTTTTTTTCTTGTTGAGTTGTTTGAGTTCCTTGTAAGACTGCATATTAGCCCTTTGCCAGATTCATAGTTTGAAAATATTTTCTCCCATTCTGTAGGTTTTCTATTTACTCTGTTGATCATTTCTTTTTCTGTGCAGAAGGTTTATAGTTTAATTAGGTACCGTTTGTCTATTTTTCTTTGTGTTGAATTTGCTTTTGAGGACTTAGTCATAAATTCTTTGCCTGGACCAATGTCCAGAAGAGTTTTTCCTAGGTTTTCTTCTAGAATTTTTACATTTTCAGGTCTTACATTTAAGTCTTTACTTCATCTTGAATTAATTTTTATATATGATAAGACATGGGTCCAGTTTCATTCTTCTGCATATGACTATCCAATTTTCCCAGCACCATTTATTGAATAGGGTGTCCTTTCCCCAGTGTAAAGATCAGTTTGTTGTAGGTATGTGGCTTGATTTCTGGGTTCTATATTCTGTTCCATTGATCTATGTGCCTATTTTTATACAAGTGTCATGCTATTTTGGTTACTATAACCTTGTAGTATAATTAGAAGTCAGGTATTGTGGTGCCTCCAGCTTTGTTCTTTTAGCTTAGTATTGCTTTGGCTATTTGGGCTCTATTTTGGTTCCAAATGTTATCTACAATTTCTTTCACCAGTGTTTTGTAGAACTACAAACTACTTTTGTAGAATTCTTTGTAGGAATTCTTGACTTCCTTGGTCAAAAGTATTCCTATGTAAGAACAAATAATCTTTGATGGAAGTCACAAGATTAGAATATTGCCTGAGATGAAAATGTCAGGCTTGAGAGAAGGCTGCAAAGAAAAGGAGATCTTGTCAATGAAGACAGCAAAAAAGCCTGTAAAAAATATGGTGCTCAATTGGAAAATATGGTGCTAAAGGGGACAGGAATGGGAGTACCAAAGACAAACCTTACCTAGCCATCAGTTTGGTCTTGGTTAGTACCAGAGAGAGGCTATTAAAGGGAGGCCATTAAAAAAGGAAAGAGGAGTTGGGGCCATCAGAAGGAATTCTAAACACTTCGAAATAAGTAAATTCTACTACTGTGGTCCTATTTAATCCATCGCGCGTGCATGCGTGTGTGTGTATGTGTGTGTGTGTGTGTGTGTATCTATGTGACAATACTTGTAAGCAAACTCTCTCTTTCCTCACCATGAATTGCATGTTATCGCCATTTTATACCTGCTAGGAGGATCCTCTGCTGACACATATGCAATCTTAAAATCCTTTTAAGTATCTAAAAGCTATAGTAAAATTTGCCATAAAATATTTATGAATAGATGGCCTGGCTGTCTAGCTATAGGTCCAGCAGGACCTACTTAAATTAAACTTAGCATGGTATTCTAGATATTTCAGATTATATCAGAGAATCAAGTCAAAAATCAGAAAGCATTTTGTTTTTAAATAGGATCTTCATGGTGCCTTTAAAAAATTAGTTATTACAGAAAACATTTTGGAAAATTATTATGAAAACAGTGGGTTTGAAAGCTCCCTTTTGCTCCCTTTAATTGAAGTATTCTCCTCCTAAAGCACTAAGACTTGCCATCATCAATTAGCTGTGCAAACCATGCTGACAAAAGTTCCTTTTAGAATAGTTTCTTTCACCAGCACCTTGCTTCAGAGCTTCACAAAATGACTCATATAAATGAGACTGGGTCCCATGGCCCAAAGGGTACAGCTAAGTGAGTGACTAATATTTCACACTTGGAAGAGAACAGGAAATTACCTTCATGTTTACTATTGGAAGGAGACACTGAAGAATTGTGACAAGGTACTCTGAAATTCTTGAGTCTCAGGAAATGTTGCTCACCCATTTGCCTAAATGTTGCTATTAAGTTTGGAAGTGCCTCAGTTTCTAAGTAGGGGATAGAGGGGGTGATTATAAGGCACACAACAAAATTAACTGATGAAAGTCATTTCAATTTTGACATGAAAAAATGAAAGCCCAAACTTACTGAATGAAAGGAATGAAGCCTCAATTACATTAGGACTTATAGTTTGCTTTTGTCTGTTTGGTCAAATAAAGTACAATTAACAAGATTCTTTTCCAATTTACCGTTAAGTCCGCCATCTAAAACCAAGCTGACAAAGAAATTTTTCAATTTGACACATCTTATGAGTTTCATATGGATTTCATTGGAAACAAAATTTTTTTGTAAAGAAAAACTGCATGCTTTCAACAAGTTCTATGATTCATGGAACTAATAGTGGTCCAGCCTTTCTTGCCTTCTACAAAATTCGCATGGCCAATACAACTACAGTACTGCCATCATTTCTAACCAATAAAATTAACTTCCTAGGTATAGTGTTTCCATAACTCCAGACTTAACCAGATGATCTAGACAAAGTATAAAAGAAAATATTATGCAGTTCTCTTTGTATTGATTTCAGTGGGAAGATTGATCTTAAACTTATCCATTCCTACCGTTGATTGGATTGTGTTAGACTTTTCATCAAAGGACATTTCATTTCCTTTGTTTACCTGTTCAGTATTTCTCCATGAAACACTTCACTGCACAGTAATAATAACTGCTATCTATTGACTAATGTCAAACAGCCAACCCTTCATTATCTTTGCTATCGGGGAAAGTGAAAGCATGGTTAAATTGAATCTACTGTTCATCCCAGATTACACTTTTGCTGAGATTTTTAACACTCTTTCCCACCGAACCTGGTGACAACATGTGAAAATGGATCTTTTTTCTTTCACCTTTCCTCTCTCCTTTTCTTTGCAGAGTCATTGTAAACAATGAAATGGTGTAGGCGTGCAATCTTTCAGATTAGACCAACAAACAACCACAGATATCATATTTGCTTTATCTCATTAGCGTAAGTATATTAAATAATAACTAAAAGCTACCATTGCTTCAGATGGTTACTTATGAGCTAAATAATGCACAATATTAACAACAAGGATTTCTCCAATTGTTCTTTCAGTTATGAATAGGAAAGCAGATTTTTATCCTTCAGTTTGTAGGGTTGAGGGGAAACTTGCCCTTTCTCACGAAAGTTTGCTGAAAGATCAACTCACAATTAAGACAGATTAATAAGAGAAAGGTTTATTTACCATGCACATGGGGAGAATCACAGAGTGATTACTCAATATCCCAGTGGGATCCAGATATTTTTATACATGCCTTTTAGAGGGGACAGGTACATGAGCAGTATGGCTGCTAGGGAGGATGAATGGAAACATCAGGGGAAACACACTGACTTGTAAATTAACCTGAGAGACACACATATTATGTTTTAAGTGATCTGGGGTCAGGTCTGGTTGCTTTATTGATGTTTTTTTTCCTGCTATATACTGAGATAATAGGGAGAGGAAGAGAAGTCTATTGTTCTTTAGGTTTATGCAGATAGAGGGCAAGCCTCTTCCAAGGGCCTGTTAATCTCTATGAGCCTTTAATTCAAAATATTCTTTATACCAGGGAGTCATATTTTGGGATAAAATTTCTTGAGCTTCTTCAAGTTCATAGGCAAATGTAGCCATTGAAGCTATCCCTAGTGTCTGTGCAGATTGTTTACATACAACTCCGTGGGTTGAGAGTCAAGGATAGCCCTTTCTGTCTATTTGTAATTTAGAATAAAAGCATGAGCAGTTTAGCAAAATGAAATTGGTATTTTTAGTTCTGTATTTTCAGATGCCATTATATGCTGAATTATTTAAGACTCCCATTTATGTATTCACTTATGAATGAAAAATCAAGTGTAGGCCTTCAGCAAGTTTTAGTAAATAAATATCTCTTGTATGTTCTTCTTTCTTCTTCTTTTTTCTCCCAAGTATCCCCCTTCCTCTCTTCCATCTGTCCAAAATCATAACCCACAGAGTAACCCCATTAGAAACAGAAACCCGAACATTCTTCAAAGTTGACCTTTCCTTTATTCCCTTCTCCCAGAATTCTGGTAACTAAGTAATGCAATCTGATAAACTATTGTTTTCTAAGACAATACTGGTTGATAAACTATTCCTTATAGATGATATATTTGCATTCCAACAGTTACCTCAAACCAATATTTTCCACATTGTATTTTCAAAGAAAAGGAGAAACATCCTGAAGTATAAGTATTCTAGGGAGTTTCTGACACTTTGAAAAACTGATAATGGAAATATATCAGGGTTAGGAGAGCCTGACACAGTGGACAAAAGTGCCAAACCTGCCATTTTCCTTTGACTTAACTAAGGTGCCAAGGTGCACTCAGCGAATAGGGCCTATCATGGAATATAATTTGAGACATTTCCTATTTTCACTCTCATGGAGTTTTCCTCTTCACCTTAACGTTTTATTTTCTGTCTGCACAAAGTTGCTTCTATCATCTCTTGCTTCTGAATCTTTTCCTAATTCAATTACATAAGTTTGCAGGAGAAAATGAAAACACTGGGAACTGCCCTCTTTCTGGTTTTTGAGTAGCAGGGAAGCAGAAAGCACCAATTGTTCCAACTGATTTAAAAGACACTGTAATTTCCCCCAAAATTATTGTGTATTTCAACTTAACTAGTTGGACAAAGGGAGACAAAACAAGTCATTGGTGCAGGTTATAAGAGGGGGGAGCATTTCAAGACTCTTAAAGGCTAATTTTTTAAAGACTCACTTAATACCATAGTTCATAAGGGCAGTCTGACCTACGAGCATTGGAAAGAAACACTCATCCCCTAAAGACTTAAATGATAATCAGACAAAAGCTTCTGTGAATGTGTGAACTTGTGACGGTGATATTTCTCAACTTGCACATGGCTCATGGTGCCAGAGATTCAAGATTTGCTGGCACCATAAGGAGCTGTCCCTAATAAATCTCAACAATCCAGGGAGATTTGGTCTAATGTCCATAGGTGATTGTATTGCAGAATCCCCGAAAAGAACAGAAGGGCATTTAATTCTACAGCAGAAGCCCACATTCATCCACAAGTGACATTATTTTAGAAACCGATCTTAGAAATTAAAGGCAAAAAAAACTGAGAAATCCTACACTGCACAGGAAGTCACTGCCAACGTTAGTGACTAGTTACAGAGAAACACGTTTAAAGAGAGCGTTTCTAACATACTGTTCTTTCTGACAGCATTCCTGTCATAGATGTAATGCTGATGTCAGGTTATTTTTATATTGTACTTTAAAATCACATCTGGTAAATTAATCTCCTGGAATATGTAAACCCCTCTCGGATATGCGACATTCCAAGTAGCAGCTTTAAAAGGATATGGAAAACGATGTGATCCAAGGAAATTCTCTTGTTTTCACGCCCAAAAAGTATTTTCCCCCTGCTGTTTTCTCCTTACATGGTTGCTGCAAAATACCAGGTGTGTAAAGGCATTAATATAAATGAAGACCTTTTGATGGTGATGAAGAATTTGAGATTTGTGCTACAGGCCTTGAAAACTCTTCCTCATTGTCTCACTCCAGTGGATGAAAATGCTTCCAGCTCTTCCCTGGGAGCTGTGTGGGAACTGATGAGACACCTGGTAAATGTCCAGGTACACCCACAGTGAGGCAGCTTGGTACATGGCTGCCTTCCGGGCTCTCCCTGTGCCTGGCACACGCGTCATCCTCATAAGAGGAAAACCAGCTGTTTTTACACATGATAACAATCCCAAGGAAGCCTTGGCTTTGGAAGAGAAGGCTGGAGAGCAGTCAATGACACCCTGCTAAGGACACCAAGATTTCCTGGATGGCTCTTTTATTTAGTAATAGTGAAATCTAGTCCCTGTACAATTTTCTCTTCGCAGCCAAGTTATGCTATGAGCCGTTTTGGCACTGGGAACGCAAAAAGAAGTTGGGGTGAGGGGGAAGCCACTGAATCCGACGTCTTTTCTCTTGGATTTTTCTCTAAGTGGTGACAGGTTACACCAACAGTTGCTAGCATAAGCAGGTGACACTGCAGATTAATGCCTTTACAGGGGCAGCAAAATCTGACAGAGAATTTGTCAGAAAATGTAAAAGGGGCTGAAACAAATTATTTATGACTCCAGCATCCTGTACTAGTCAGCCACAACAGAATAATGGGGCTTAGCTGTGAAGACAGCAGGAGTGAAAAATTAGGAAGAATTTTTTCCCCCCACAGTTTTCTACCAGCTGGTTCACACAGGCATAAAACGATGTACTTACTTTTCTAGGGTGGAAATGCACACAAAAGGCATAAATTGATACAGTATTCGGACTTTCTAGCCCTGGCTTAAGCTTGCTTGACCGTCTCTGCTCATCTGCCTGTTCTTTCTCCGGGGGCTGGGAGAGGGTGGCAGGGCGGGGAGCATTCGCACAGGGGAGAGAAGAGCGAGCTAAGCTGCGTGCACACCCTGGAGCGCCGTGCAAGCCTCAGTGCTTGACAGGGGCCCTGAATAAGCAGGCAGGGTGGAAATATGGCCCAGCCTTACAAACCATCAGCCGGAAGGAATGAAACTCAGCCAGGTTCTGTTCTTTCAGCCAGTAGTAAATCTTGCAATAAAAGAAAAAAAGAAGAGACTCCAACAAAGAAGAAAAGTGGGTTGTTTGACACAAAAGGGAGGCTCTGTATCCAGGTTCCTCACCTGAATACAGTCAGAATTTGAGGGCATGAAGGTGGCCTCCCTGGGGTGGTGCTTCACTTCCAAGTCCTGGTCACTGTCACCAAAACACAGAACTCACACTGCCATGCCGTTAGCCTTGAGCTTCTATCCAAGTCTCCCTTCTCAATTTTGACCATCCATCCTACCTAGGAATCCTGGAGACAGGAAGAAGCCTACCTGCCTCCTTAGTAGGGCCGGCCCTTCCTCCAGGTCTGCATATTGCTCTCCTGTTTCAGCCAATACATTGACTACAATCTAGAATACATGGAGAGCATCTCCCAGAATAACTGGCCCATATGCCTGGTCTCCCATAGCTATACTTCATGGAACCGATGGGATATCTTGTTACTTACCCACTCTGGACTCAGAAAAGAGACTCCCTGATCTACTCCATGTTAGTCATGGGACCCATTCAAAGGAACCGGTCATCTCCCTCAACTTTTCTCTTCAGGCCCTTTTCCATCTCTTGCGGCAAGAGAGGCTTTCTCATTTCTGACACCTAGAGTGGTAACTGCGCTGCCGTGTAAACAGCTTTAGGAAGTCCCTACTTCAATATCTAAAATCCCTCTCTTTTAGTCTTTTCACTTTTCTACCTTTTAAGCTGGCATATCACAGCACAGCACGATGAGAAAACCAAATGGAAATGCTTCCCGAAACAAAATGAATGGAGCTATTAAAATAAGATAAATGAGGCTATATTCAACTGCAAAATTTGGCTTTAGAGATTCTGTTATCTCCACCTTAACACTACCTATCAACACTGAAGCTCAAATCCTAGCCTTAATTGTTATATAAACATGGCTACACCCAAGCACCTTGGGTCAAAGTCTATTCTGCCAGTTGGCAATGTGAAGGGATGACAAATCACTCTAAACTTCATCCTAAGATTTCTATAGGGATTTGGGATTGATTAACAACTGCATTTTCAATTTTACTGTGAGCCAGTTTCTGAAAACAGTACAACTTTTGTTTCTAGAAAAAAGGCACTTTTTAAAGTGCTGAATGCATAAGGGGAGTTTTTGAAGACTCACCTCCCCCAGGACTCACATCCTCTGAACAAGTAATCAGTCTCTGCAAATACCATTTGCTCGGTCATCGTTTCTGAGAGTTTGGTGACAAGGGAGGTATTACCGGATGAACACAGCAAGATTCTATTACCCAGTCTTTTGAGTTATTAGTGCTGGTGATGAATTGCTCACAGTAGGCATTGTCTCGGCTTGCCTATCAATTACTGAAATCACAGAATGGTGTGAAAGGCTCCAACTCTAACTATAGGTTCTGTCTCTGCTACTAACGTGACGCTTTGATCAGGTAGCTTAAGAGATTTTGCCTATTCATCAATAAGATTCACAAAAATGTACTCTCCACTTTCTTACTCTACAAAAACAATGTGGAATCGATAATATATACATTCATATAACTTCCTGAAAGAATCTGTATACAGAAAAGTTCCTTTGCCCTACGTCCACACCTCTGACACCATCAAAAGATCTGACAGCCCACACTTTACTATCCCTTGTGACTTTTCAGTGCCTGCCACACCCATCCCTTGTTGTCTGAAAGTTGTGTGTGACCACCCTCCTCTCTGTCAGTGGACACCAACTTTGCCCTCTGTTTCAATTGCTAAATTCTACCTTCTCCCTTGTTATTTCCCCAGTCAAATGAGTTTAATGAATTAGTCATCTAGACAAGTGCTTCTCAAACTTTAGCACACAAAATAACAACAGGGAAATCTAGTTTGAGGTGACTGTCAGGCCCCACCCCCAGAGTTTCTGATTCAGTAGGTCTTGATAAGGTGCCTGAGTATTTGCGTTTTTAACACGCTCCCAGATGATACTGATGCTACTGGCCATTTTGACTAGAACTGACCCAAATAAGAAATCTTGTACTATTCAAGGAACTATTAGGGAATGAGAGTGGAAGGTTGAGAAGAGCTGAGAGAAGTGAGGATAATTATAAGTGAGTAGTAAATATTCTGAGCCAAGAACTGAACAGTAAGAAAAACAGCTGGGAGTGGTAACTCACACCTGTAATCCCAGCACTGTCGGACGCTGAAGCAGAAGGAGTTTGAGACCAGCCTGGGCAACATAGTGAGATCCTATCTCTACAAAAAATAGAAAAATCAGCTGGGCATGGTGGCATATGCCTGTAGTCCCAGCTACTGGAGACACTGAGGCAGGAGCCCAGGAGTTTGAGGTTGCAATGAGCTATGATGATGCTATTGCACTCTAGCCAGGGCAACAGAACAAGACCCTATCTCAAAAACAAACAAACAAAACAAAACAAAAGAACTGAACAGTAAGAAAAAAAGAAGAAATAAATAGTTCTATTATGGAGGTTCATGCTGATAGTGTACTAAATAGCAGGGGCTCTGCTGGGGCTGTCTCAGAATGGAAAAACAGATTAGCATACAGGTCTGAGTATATAATTTGGGAATTATATAGAAGTCTTGACCATTATTCTGTCTTTTTACTGGGCATTACTGACTCCAGAATGTCCAAGAATGTCATGGTGAAATAATTTTCTCAGGCACTAGCTGTCTAAAAAGGAAGTAGATCAGAGAAGAAAAACAGATTCAGAAAACTTTCAAAATATAGCATAATCCATGATTCAGAAATGGAAGCTTTAAACAAAGACTTTAAGCGACTACTATAATTAACCCCCAAAAGGTAAAACTGAACACTGAGGAAATGTATGGAAAAATACAAGTTCACAGAAGAAAAACAGAAACTTTAAAAAAGAAACAAATTAAAATTTTAGAACTGAAAAACTATAATATCTGAAACAAACAATTCACTCTACTGCTCACAAGCATAGTAGGGATGATGGAAGAGTCAATGAACCAGCAGACAAAATCAATATAAATTATCCACTTTATCCAAATTATCCAACAATGGAGAGAAAAAAGCTTTAAAAATTAAGCACAGCCTCAGGAACTATTGGGAGCAAACCTAACATTTGTGTCACTGGAATCCTAATTAGATGGGAAAACGATATTGATGTAGAACAAATATTGAAAAAACAATGACTAAAAGCTTCCCAAATGTGGTGAAAGGCATACATTCACAGGTTCAAGAAGAATGGCAAACCCCAAACAAGATACGTTCGTAGAAAACCATGCCCAGACCCATCAAATTCAAACTTTTGGAAACAAAAGATAAAGAAAAAAATTTGAAGGTAGCCAGAGGAGGAAAAAATAATTTGAAAGATGACTCATTTCTCCTTAGACATCTTCGAGGCCAGAAGAGAACACAACAACATCTTTAAAGTGTTAAAGGAAAAGAATTGTCAATTCTGAAAACATCTTTCACGAATAAAGACAAAATAAAAACCTTCTCAGATAAAGGAAAACTAAGTGACTTCATAACCAGCAGGCATGTTTTTAAAAAAAGCTAAACAAAGTATTTCAGGCTGGGAAGAAGTGATAACAGAGGGAGGCTTGGAACTTCAGGAATGAAATAAAAGCATCGTAAAGGGTAAATGTCTTGGGAAATATAATAGATTAATATTCTGCTCTTAAGTATTTAAACATGTGTGATTACTGAAAACAAAAATTATAACATTATTTAGCAGGGTTCTCAATGTATGTAGATGTAAGATATATGAAAACTACAATGTAAAGAGAAGGAGGTTAAAGGACTTCATATAGTTGCAAGTTTTCCACATTTTACTTGATATAAAATAGTGGTAAAATACTAATTCTAAGTAGGCTTTGGAAAGTTAGGTATGTATATTGCAACACTTTGAACAACTACTGAAAAGTAACACAAAAAGACATAGTCAAAAGGCCAATTAATAAATTGAAATGGAATACTAAAAAATATTCATGTAATTTAAAAGAAATCAGGAAGAATGGAACAGAAGAAAAGAAAACAAAGGGGACAAGCAAAACACAAATAATCATAGCTTAGTCTTAAATTCAACCTTACCAATAAATAAATAAATATGTGAATGAAAACATCAATTAAAAGACACAGATTATCTTATTGGATATATATATATATATACACATATATATATATATGCTGTCTATCAGACACCCATTTTTAAAATAATGATTCAAACAAGTTAAAAGTAAAGGGATAGAAAAGGATCAAGTATATACAACGAGAATGTCAATAAAAAGAAAACTGAGTGGCTATGTTAATATCAAAGTAAATTATAGAATAAGGGATATTTCCAGAGATAAAGAGGAACTAAATAATAACAAAATGGTCAATCCACCAAAAAGATGTAACAGTCCTAAATGTACACACACCTACTAACACAGCTTCAAAATACATAAAGCAAAATGGATAGAATTACAAGGAGAAATAGGTATACCCACAATTATACCTGGAGACTTCAACACTCTTCTCTCAGCAATCAATCAATCTGTTTCAGAACACATAGATATAAAATCAGTAAATACAGATGTATAGAAGACCCAACACTATCTACCTACTTGACCTAAATCACATTTGACCTAGCACTCTACCAAAACAGCAAGGTATACGTTTTTTATACGTGAAATGTTCATTAAGTTAAACCATATCCTGGGCCTTAAAAAAAAAACGAATTTAAAAGATTTTAAATCATTTAAAGTATGTTCTTTGACTACAATCAAAGTAAACAAGAAACAAAATAGAAAGATATCTGTAAAATCCCTGAATATTTGGAAATTAAACCCATGAGTCAAAATGGAAGTTTCATTGGAAATTAGTAAATAATGAAATGGTAAAATGTAAAACTAAGATGTTTAAAAGAAAATATAAGAGACTTTGGGTTAGGTGAAAAGTTCTTAAATACAATCCCCAAAACACAATTCATCACAGAAAAAAATTGATAAATTTTCTTTACTTTTATTATATTAATCTTTGCTGTAATTTTTGCATTTTAACTTTCTCTTGTTGGGGGGCATTTTGGCTTGTTAAAAATTTTCCTACTGCAGGCAATCCTGCGATAAATATTCATATATATATATATATATAATGTATGAACACATAAGAATTTCTATTATAGAGTATACTTCAGAATAAAATTGTTTGGCCATAAAGAATGTATATCTTTTGCTTTGATAGAGAACACCACATTTCTTTCCAAAATGATTGTACTAATTATACTCCACCCAGCAGGAGTGCCCATTACTCCAGCTACATGCTACATTTTGTACTCTCAAATGTAATTCCTGACAATTTGATGGGCATGAAGTGGCATCTTATTTGTATTTTCCTGATTTTTAGTAAGTTGAAAATATTTTCTGTACGTTTACTGCCCATTTGATTTTCTTCTGCTGTGAATTATCTGATCATGCCTTTTTCCTATTTTTATTTCCTTACTGAGGGTAGTTCTTTATATATTCTGGATACTAATGTTTTGGTAATTATATACATTGCAAATATACTTTCAAAGTCTGTGGGTTGTCTTTATCCTTTGTTTATACAGTCTTTCAATGTACAGAAACTTAAATAAATTTTCATGTTATCAATTTTTTCCTTTATTGTTTGAGTTTGTTATGTTTTGTTTAAAAATTTACTCCTTTCCCTAAAGTTATAAAAATATTCTTTTATAGTTTCTTCTAGAAATTTTAAAGCTTTGTTTTTAAATTTTAATCTACTTGCAATAGAATTCTATGAATGCTAAGGACTGAATTTTATTTTTGTTCCATAGGATGGCAACCAATTGTCCTGCATTAAATATTTAATAGTACATTCTTTAGCACTAGTTGCAAACTTTGTTATATATTTCTATTCTGTTCTATTAATATATTTGTCTTTTCTCTGCTATTACTATACTATTTTAATTACTGAAACTTTATAATAAATTTTTATTTATGACAGGAGAAATCCTTATAATATGCTCTCCTTCAAAATTTGTTTGACTTTCCTTTTGCCTTCATTATTTTATATGTATTTTAGAATTGGGTTATCACATACTCTCTACAGAATTTTTAATTGAGAGTACATTGAATTTATATATTAATTTAGGAAAATACAACATATACATATTTGTATATATGATGTGTCTGTCAATATTTTTTATCCATTTACTGAGAAATTTGTTGCTGTCTTTAAATAGAGTTTTGTAAGTTTATTCACAAATTTCTGTCCCAAATTTTGTTAGGTTTGTTGCTAAGTTTTTTGATTTTTTGCAGTTACTATAAATGTCAATTTTTAAAAATTAAATGTTCACTAGTATAGAGGAAAGTAATGTTTTTTTAAATATATATTTTGGTATTATATCCTGTAACCATGTTGTATTTCACAATTAATTCTAATAATTCATCAATAGATCCTCATGGGTTTTCTGTATATATCATTTATGAATACTGGTCTCTCCATTACTTATAACTTGTTTTTCTTGCATTAGTCTAATGACTTTGCCCTCTCAACAATGTCGAATGGAAGCATTGATAGCAGGCATCCTTGTCTTATTTCTGAATTTAAGGATTTATTTTTCTTATATTTTATTATTAAACATTACATATGCATTGGAGAGATACTCTTCATTAGGTAAGAAACTTAGCCATATTTCAAGTTAATTAATGAATTTTACTCCGAGTATAAAATGTAATTTTCATTTTCTTTGTATTAATACTAATTATCTCTCCACAGGCTTGTAAATAGGTTTATTTTTCTCTTATTTACTATCAGCCCAGAATGCTAAACTTATTTGGAGGACAAAAACAGGGCATAGGATTTGATGCAATTAGAGGATGGGGTAGCTCAGGGTTGTTTATTGATAAAATATTAACAATGATTTAAAAGCCACTATAGCCTGTTTGCAGAACAAGTTGAAAATAGTTAAAGGAATATTGGTATAGCATCCAACTTATTTAAAAACCTATACTTTAACAACTATGGTTAATATGAAAATTAAAACAGCTAAGAATCAGCCTTAATTTTTTGTCTATGGATCCTAGTTATACACTAAATATCCAGGCCATCCATGGTCTTACTCTAATCTAATTAAGTTAGCCCTAAGGTGGGTTCCATTGTCAGATTCTCTGCCCTTCTCTCTCTCTTTCTCCTCCTCCCTCTCTTTCCCACGCATACATGTGCACACATACATCACATACTAAACTCTGTTCATACAGTGTCTTGATAGCACCACTTCTTTCTTTTTCCACTCCTAAAATTACCCTTAAATTCAACTGTGAAAAGATTATTTTACTAATAATTGACCAGGGGGCTTATTTAGTGTGTAGCCCTTTGCCC
Source organism: Cheirogaleus medius (assembly GCA_008086735.1). Classification (NCBI taxonomy): domain Eukaryota; kingdom Metazoa; phylum Chordata; class Mammalia; order Primates; family Cheirogaleidae; genus Cheirogaleus; species Cheirogaleus medius. The sequence continues at coordinate 53,523,843 of VBSM01001562.1, forward strand.
AATGGAGTCCAGACAAGAGAATGTGTGTAACTTGGGACAAATCCATCACTAGAAAAACATGTAGCTTCACTTATTTACATCAGAGAACCCCAAGTAGTAGAGCCTGCTCGCTGGTGAAGCACTGTCAGTAGAACCATGTGCCCAACTATATGGTCCACCTTTGCTGGATGTGCTGCAGCACTTTAGGGTCAGCATCCTTGTCCTTCCCATCTCCTTCTTCTCCACCTTCCCATCCTGCTCTACCTCCATCCAGTGAGGGAAATTAGAAGAAGCTTCTTTCCAAAAAGGGTAAAAGCTATAAATTTATATGAAAGACAGTATGTCACAGCATTGCCCCCAAAATTTAACAAATCAAAATAACAGATGGGTTAACTAAAACAAAAAAATAAATATGTAACTCTCAGGTGTCATGCAAAACTTCTGGAATGTCTGAGGTTTTCTTATCCCTTCCTCTTTTTAAATTTTGGTTTCCTGCAGGATATTTCACTGGCTTTTCAGCATTCTCATAATTTCCTCTGGCAACTTTCAGCTTTCTTTTTAAAATATATATATGATGACTTGTTGTGACGACTTTCTTTCTTCACAGAAACAAGTCAACATTTGAATTCAAAGATTTAAAAAAGTGTTTAGAAATCTTGAGACTTTGAGATATCATAAGAAACTTGAAGGACTGTGGACCACAAATAATATCAAGAAAAGATAGGGATGAGGAACTGCATTTATAAGCTAAGTAAGATTAAACCAAATATGCATATAGCAACACAATTAATCTGATTCCTTAGAGAGAAATCAATCAGCTAAAGAATACATAGTTTTCCTGAAAGACAAAAGAACAAAGATTTGCAATTTGGTATACAACCTGCTTCATTCAGACACTTAATATCTATTATCTCTGAGTACGAGATATATGCTATGAAAAAATTTTTTTTGATTATGAAAGAGCAGGTTGCTTATCTAATTGGGTCAAAACTAGGAAGAGGAACTTCTGCTTCACTATGTACCCCACAGCTGCATAGAAAGTGATTTTAAGAAGAGAAAAACCAAAGATTTAAGGAATCTGAATGTTAAAGTTCATCTAGCCCAAAAGGACCTGAATAGACATTTCTCAAAAGAATACATATGAATGTCCAAGAAGTATATGACAAAACGCTCAACATCACCAATCATTAGAGAAATGCAAATTAAAACTACAGTGAGATATTGCCTCACACCTATTAGAAAGGCTATTATCTAAAAGACCAAAGATAACAAGTATTGGTGAGAATGTGGAGAAAAGGGAACCTCTGTACGCTGTTGGTGGGAATGTAAATTAGTACAGCCATTATGAAAAACAGTGTGGAAGGTCCTTAAAAAATTAAAAATGGAACTACCATATGATCCAGCAATTCCACTTCTGGGTGTATATCCAAATGAAATGAAATCAATATGTCAAAGAGATCTCTGTACTTGCATGTTCATTGTAGCACTATTCACAACAGCCAAGATATGGTATCAACCTAAATGTCCATCAGTGGATGAATGGATAAAGAAATGTAGTGTGTGTGTGTGTGTGTGTGATACAAACACATATGTTTATATACACACAATGGAATACTATTCAGGTTTGAAAAAGAAGGAAATCCTTTCATTTGTGACAACATAGATGAACTTGGAAGACATTATGCTAAATGAAGTAAATCAGGCACAGAAAGAAAAATAGTGAATGACTTCACATGTATGTGGAATCTAAAATGGAATAAAACATAAAAGCAGAAAATAAAATGTGGTTACCTGGGGTGACGTGATGGTGGGGGTTGGAAGGAAAATGGGGAGATGTTGGTTAAAGGGTATAATTCTGGAGATCTATTGCATAGCACAGTGACTAGAGTTAGCAACAGCATATTGTATACTGAAAATTGCTAATTGAGTATATTTTAAATGTTCTCACCTCAAAAAAATGATAAGTATGTGAAATGATAGATATGTTAATTAATTTGATTTACTCACCATAAATATATCCATTTTTTAATTTGTCAATTAAATAAATATATAAATAATAAAAAAATTATACAAAATAAATTCATCTATCTACGTGTTTCTCAAAGTTGGTTTTAAAAAAAATAAGTAAACCTTTTTATGCAGGTATGGCAAAAAGTGAAATAATGTGAATGACCGGAGTTTTATAAGCCTAACCTCCCTGATCTTACCAAAGTCCAGAGAGGTCAAGTGACTTCCAGGGTCACACAGAAGACACCACTCACCAACAACTCAGTCTGGTTCTCTTTCTATTGCAACAAGTGCTTAACAATTGTTCTTTAAAATATTGTGTAGGGTAGATGTTATTTCTCTTCTCAGTCATCACAATGTTGGCAATTGGATTCTCTTATCCTTAATAGAAGTTAGGTAAGAATAATAACCTGTAAATTTCTGAATTCAGTTTTATAAAGTAATCAGAAACATTAAATATCTGGAATTATAGCATTTAAAAATATAAAAAAATGCAGTTCTTACAAAATCATTAATGGATATTCAGGCCCTTTATATTTTGTGGGCCATAAATATACAGAACATTTTTAGAAATTGATGTTTCTAAAAGAAATAATGATTGATACCTTTAAAAATACACTTTTAATATAACTTAGTACATTTTTAAACTGATCAAACAATTCTAAAGTAAAATAGTCAAGTGCTTAGCCAATGTGAGGTTCATACCTAAAATCTTAAATAAATGCTCGGTTATCCCAACAGAAACAAATCATTAAAAAAAATAAAGAGTATACCAAATTGGTTAAATGCATTCTATACTCATAGTTGGCTCACTGAAACATTGTTCATGGTTTTCTTACTGATTCTTATCGAGTCTACATCTTTCTTTTTAATTTTTTCTTTTTATGTTTCCCTAGTTCACAGTTCATATAAAATACCCACTGAAGCAGACAGAAAAATGAAACAAATATTTCAGAGCTCTTTGGGGATTCAAATAGGTTTTTACAATAAAATCTTAATTACTGAAAGAGCACAGGAGAGCTTGCAATTTGACAGCAGGAACCGGGGGCAGGCAGTTCTAACGGTGTCCAGGGAGACCCGAGTCTTGCAGAGCTGATGCGGTGGGTTTTCAGGTCTGGATCCCAGGCCAAGCAGAAGGCCAGAAAGAAGCCAGACAGCACTGGACATGGCTATAGTGGCAAAAAAAAAAGTCACTTGGAAAAAGATGTGAAAGGTTGTGGTTTCCTGATAAATTAAGATGACACAGGCAGTACCACAGGGCTTGCTTCATTATATTATTGTGAAATTTGGACTCAAATAGAGTGAGGCAAACCCACAAGTTAAAGTGTTTTTAAAGTGGCTTAATAATCACTTTGAAAACAGAACACCCTTTCGGTCAGCATGACTGGAACTTTGGTCAACAAACACCCCAAGGGCCACAACCAATCTTCTGTGAGCAAGTAGTATCGAGGTAGGGGTGGGCTTGGAGTGTACTAACCCTAGAAAGATGCTTTTCTTCTTTAAGTATGAAACGTGGCAGGTTTGTGTGCAATATAATGTTCTTCAGAGATTCTGCAGGGAACTTGCCCCCGCCCCCATGAAGGATTCATAAAGGTTCTAGGAGATAACACAAAGCTATTTAATCTCTTTTATAAGATCAAAGGTATTAATTTTTTTTATATTTCCCCATTTTGTTTTCTCATTTAAGAATTAGCTACCCAAAACACCAAACCCCACCTGGGCACACAGCCAGTTGGAAGAGATTTTTCTTCTCAATTTTCATCTTCTAGATTCCTTGATAACATGATTTCGTACCATTTCATGCTGCAGAAAAAAGGTTGATTGGCGACAAAGCAGGGATCTCGGTAGAGTGGGGACAGGAAACAGAGGAAGAGGAAGACCACAACTCATCTTATCTTTTCAAAATGTGGTTGGTGAGTTTCCAGTGTTTACCAATCTTTCTTTATGCTGTCCATAAATTTCATCCAGACCAGATATGAGCTCATCCTGTGCTTGTCATTTGGACCAAGCCATGGACATTCTCACGGAGGGTTCAGACCACATCTTGAGAAACATTCATCTACCACATGTCACAGGGCTTCAAATGAATCCTCCTGGGGCCACCTGCTGTGCTAGGGTATGAGCTCTTCCTCTGATTTCCCAGCCCATTTCTTGAGCAACTACTGTTCTAACACTTTTCCAACAATTATTCATGCATACAGTCAAAATAGAGAATTTTTTTTAGCACCTGTCATGTTTAAGATCCTCTTCTAGCACTAGAAATACAGCATCAAACACAACAAAATCACCGATTTCATGATGTTTACATTTCAATGAGGAATCCTTCCTTATTAGCATAGAAGAACATCACATGAAGTTGTAACGTAGCAAGTGAAAGTGCTCTCTCTGGCCAAGGCTGGCACCACAGCCTACCCTGAGCTTCTTGTATTATAAGGAATTAAGATTTATTAAGCACTTACTATATGCAAGGCATTGTGCAAAGTCCTAAAATACATTTGCTTCCTCATTGGGTGCAAGTTGAGCTGGATATTTTCTAAAGTGTCTATTAAAACCTAGATTACTTGTGTATGGTAGACTATCTGCAAATTTTTGTCTAGAGTTTACTTAATCTGTGGCAAAGAAGGGCTCTATACTCAAGAGGTCTCTTGAAATGAATTGAATTTGGTAAGGGGGTCAGGGTAGGTGCAGAGAGGGGTTTCTAATAAGTTGTGTTGCGAAGATATAGCCATACCTTCACATCCCATTTCTTCCACGAACCTTTCTGAACTTCCTCAGTAAGTTGGGGCTAATTCATTCCTCCCAGTATTATTGTAAGGATTATGTTTATTTTATTTAGCAAATATTTATGATGTGCCTGTGGTACATAAGGCACTGTCCTTGCTACTGGGCCTATAGTAATTAACAAGACATATAAAGTCACTGCTCCTATGAGGCGCCTTAGCTCGTTGCCCTTTTCTTTCCTTTGTCTTCTTTTTTGGAGGACAGGAAGATCATATGGGACTCAGCTGAATCATTTGTGGGTGGAAGACAAGTCCAGTTGTGTGTGAAACTCTCCAGGTACCCCTTAACAATCTCAGAACTGATCAAGTAACCCAGCTCTGAGCTAGACCTTCTGTGGCCTGTCAGGTGGAGAGCAGAGAGGGATGTCCAGAACCTTGCTGAATGACCAGACATCACCTGTGTTCAAAGGGCTCCTGGATAAATATTGTATGTTCCAAATCTATTTGCAAACCTCGAACAATATGTCTTTAGTTTTAAATCTCTAAATATTTAAAAATCAATAGATTCTCCTCTAGCACCTCCTCATTCTTCCTTTTCTCAGCATAATAACATTACTGTTCTAACCACTCAATATTGTTCAATATTTTATCTACCTTTAAGAGAATCTTAGCCACAAAAAAATTTCATTTGTGGGGCGAGTTAATGTTTGTTTTTTTTAAAAAAATGGGTTGGGCATATATAAACCTCAAAACATATTAATGAATAAAACAAAAATATAGTTTGATTTTTTTATATGATTAGAGAATCTTACCCAGACAGTAGTCTATGACACCTACAGAAGAGACGATGATAAGAATGATGTAGTTCATGCTGTTCAATGGCTCCTTAAATTAATGAACACATATGTTAAATGCAGGAGGTTTTTACACTCTTTTTCAAATTCTTTATCTTCCACTCCACGCCTTCCATGTAGGCTGAGTTTTGTGCTCTGGAATAATGACTTGCTGAATTCTTTGCAATTTTTTAGTATGCATAGTGTAGGGGCCAAGGGAAAACTTCCCCTTCACCCTCTGAAGATTCACTGAAAATCAACTGCCGAAAGGCAGATGAATAGAAGAAATGGAACACAAATTTATTAGCATGCATAGGGGAGAATCACAGAGGGATCGCCCAATATCCCAATGGGGCACAGGTGCTCATACATCCTGCTTCTTAGGGGAAAGGGAGATGGGAAGTGTGGCTGATTTTCGGGGGGTAGTAAATGATTTTTAGGGGAATTCAAGGGGCTTGAAGAACATACAATGGCCTGGGACAAAGTCTGCTGGGCCCACAGAGCAGACAATGGTTTGAGTCAAAAGTCTGTCCAGGTGTGTTGACAGACTTCAATCTTTCTTCCTGTGATATGAGATCTGTTAATGAACACTCAGGGAAGGGACCAGAAGTAATTGTTTTCCTCTTTGGCAGGTCCAGACTTCAGCTGATAAGGAAACTTCAGAGAACAACTTCATCTGGTGCTTTGGGAGGGACAGAGAATTAGGAGATAGGAGGGCTGGGAAGGTCAGAGAGGTGTGAGCCTGCTTCTTCAGTTCAATACGTCAAAGCGCCATATTTGGGGGTATCAGTATCCACGCCCCAACACTAGAAACGTGAACATGTTAACAATTAAGTGGCGAGAAAGAGAGAGCCGAAAGGAGTGAAATTTGTTGTAATCTTTCCTGATGTTAAGCTAGTGATAATCAGCTCTCAGAAAGGGGTCAATGTGCATCTTCCTAGTGTCAAGGACATGTCTTTTATTGCTCTTCCCAAGAGAACTTGGAGATGCTATGGCAGAGTAGGGAACCAGAAATAGATAAAAATGTGGACAATCTGACCTTATTGTGAAATGACTACTTTGAATACAATGAAGTTAAACAGCTGCAGACAGTTTCCTGGTTCTTGGCTTTTATCAGTTTTTATATCCACGCTAAAGGGGAGTATGATTGAGAAACCTGACGGACTTTGAATTATATTTTTCACCTTTCAGTTTAAGGATTAAATGAATATGACACCTTTGGGTGGGAGAGCACATGAGTTGGATCTTTCTCTCTCTCTCTTTTTTTTTTT
>VBSM01001562.1:53530752-53543852 GCA_008086735.1 Cheirogaleus medius
GAAAAAAAGAGAAAAAAAAAAAGTAACTAGAAACATGCCTTCATTCTCCTTATAAAAATTGATTTTAGTATTTATTTACCTCTGGGTCTTTGCTGGACAGGATCTCCATTATTATCTTACTCATCTATTTTTATTTCTTTTGACAAAAACTCACATTTTCTTCCAGTCACAACAAAATAATTGAAATCAACCTCATTAGTGCCTAGACTGGTGTCGATAAAGCTAACTTGGGAAACTGATGAGGAGGAAGAAGAACTCAAACTTAATTCCAACCAGCAAAATGTAACTCTGATCCCAAAATACCACCAATAAGTCCTTGAGGCAAATATAAAACATTTTTATACATTAAAATGTATAAAATGGTTCAGTGTGAACTTGGTGCTATATTCAAAAAAACATCAGCCTCATATCCAAGAGTAACTGAACACAATGTAAATTTTTCCTTCACTTTTCTTAAAAATGTCAGAAGAAAATCTATGCTCACGACACACTAGAAAGCTCTTTAGTCCGTTTACCAGTAGCACTGCTACCCACATGTAGCAATGTCCCCCAACCGCCCTGTCCTCTCTATGAACCCCCCTAGAACACTGCTTCCAACTCAGACCTCGTGTCTTCTCCTATTTGTCTCATCCCCTCCGCCTTGCAAATGTATTTGTTTTCTTCTTATGGTAGTTCTCTGTCCTTTCAATATCTACCCAGCCATGATTTCCTAACCTCATAAGAGAGTCTCAGGTGTCCATCAAGTACGGAAATACAGAATCGCTATCATTTAGAAAAGACAGAAGCTATGAATACTCATGTAAATATATGTCACGTATGTGTATGGGTGGTTGGGTGGTGTGTATGTAACCCATCCCTGTCACAAAACAAATTGAGAGTGTTGGCTGGTTTATAAAATAATATGGAACTATTTCCAGAGTGAAATAGTTATATGAAACTTTTATAAAAAAAAATGAAGATAATTTTCATTGCCTTTACAGTGAGTGGCTTGGCTAACGTATGTTCCTTCCAAGCTTTTATGACTGTTTGTACCAAGATGAAGTAACGTAAAGGTGAGAATCAATGCAGCTGCTCTTCCATCCAAGTCCATTCAATTCTTTCATCTCATTCAGTTCCAAGCAGCTCTGCCTTCTGTTTGCTTTGAGAGCATCAGGAAGATGCCAACCTCTATTTGATACTACTGTTATAATAGTTTTCAAAAGTCATATAAGTGGTTAAAAGTCCTGAGGGACTTTTAGATCTGTGATTTACAACTTATTAGCTTTCAGAATAGTCTCCCACATATGCCTTGTGCTTTGAAATATTTGTCTTAAAAAACAACTGCATTCATTATAATAATAAGTCATTTTCTTCTTCTCAGAATTTTTGTTCAACATGAGATACCAGTATCATTATTAAAAACAAATTTCTCTGACATTTAATTATCCTGTGAACAATTCTGATGGCAATAATAATAGAGATGGAAGAAATTTTGAAACAGTGCTAGGTCCAAACTTCCTTATAAGTTGACAACTAGACTGGATAACTTCTAAAGTCTTTTTGAAATTATGCGATTCTTTTCTCTAGGAGCCCACTTCTAGAACATACTATTAATTCCGTTAATAATAACAACAACAATAAAACACAAATATTTTAATGGAAATAGGAGTATCTTCTTTAAACTACAGATGGACACTGAGTGCACTATATGACAACATTGTCATATGATGAGATCCTCCTTTTCCTCTGAGAATGGGGTAACTCACCATGGAATGAGAGAAAGACTTTAAGGTTTTAGTGGAATCTGCCTATAATGAGAACTGTATTTATCTTTCTCATATGAAAGTCTAGATATGGCAGGTAGGTCTGAGTGTCAGGGACCAAAACTCCATCTGGGTGGGAATCCAGCTTCCCATTCCACAGGTCATCTCGTATTCAAATGACTGCTGGAGCTCCCACCTTAGTGCCCGCCTTCCAGCCAGAGCAAAGAAGAACAAAAAAGGAGCATGTTCTCCCCTTAAAAGACCCTTTCATACGTTGAATATGACATTTCCACAGACATCTCATTGGCCAGACTGGTCAGCACTTAGTAACTGGCCACAGCTAGCTGAAAGGGAGGATGATAAATATAGTCTTTGTTCAAAGTGGTCATGCATTCAGCTAAAAATTAAGGGTTCCATTACTGACATCGAAAAGGAGAATAAGCCCAGAATAACAACTCGCTGTTTCTGCATATAACACTTCCAAGACAATGAATAGAAATAAAAAAAAAATAAATCTTTGCTCAGAGATTCTCTTGGCCTTGAGGAGTGGCCAAAGGGTTCCAACATTTTGTGGCAGACTGAAGAATCAGAATCAACATGCCTACTTAATGTATGGGGGCAGCATTCTGGGGCACAATCTAGAGACACACCTGCATCTTCCAGCAACTAAAAGTCACAAACATCTACTGATCACAGGGATGTGTAGAGAAAAGGGCAGATTAACTTGATTAGTTAACCAAAATGGCTGGACCTCTGTTTTTGTAGATGGATAAATGATATTTTTTGAGAAATCAGATCTTTAACAACCAAGGTAATAAAATCTAAACTCACCTTTTAAATAAAGAATTGGAACATGGATTTATCTAATGATAGCAATATCTCAAGTGTTCATAAAGAATGAGGTGATCCACATGAAAATCCTAAAAATCTACATAGCACTAGCCAAAAATAAGATGTTACTATGGTTTGAGGTAATACTTAATGTGAAAGAAATATGAAATATACAGAAAAGGTAAACTCAAACAGAGAGAAAGCAGATTAGAGGGTGGCAGAGGCTGAGGGAAGAAAAGAATGGGGTCTGACTGGTTAATGGATATAGGGTTTCTTTCTGGGGTGATACAATGATTTGGAACTAGATAGAGGTGATGATAGTGCAATATTGTGAATGTACTGAATGACACTGAATTGTACATTTTAGTATGGTTAATTCTATGTTATGTAAATTTTACCTCGATTAGAAAAATATGAGTTAGGAAAGCATATAAAGTGTGTACCTCCCACACTTTAGAATGACTTTTATATAAAATGTTTGGCATAAATATACAAATACAGAAATATTTGTGCTAGAAGAACCAGCTATCCCAAACCACTCATTCCTAACATTTCAAGTTGCCATAGTTTAACATGGCTCCAGCAGACTTAAAACAGAGAGTTTATGCGTGGACTTAGAAAGTGACTGAGGAGTTTTCAGACTTAAGAGCTCAAATATCTAGCTAGAATTAAATCAGTACAATGTGACCCAGAAAAGTGAGATGAAGCTGACAAAACAAAACAATTAGTTTAAATATCAGGAGATATTGCCTAATGGTGAAGTCAACTATATTCTGAAAAGAGCAGCCAAAGGAATTTATCCAAATCCCATAATTTGAGTCATTAAAAATGGATCTGAAAAAAAAAAGAAAAAGGATCTGGAGTCAGAGCTGGAAAATGCTCTCTGCACACTAATTTTACATGGGCAAGAGCAGGATGTAATGACAGAATGGGTGTTTTAGTTTTTGGGTTCAATCGTCAATGGCTCTGGCTTTCTTATGGCTTATAAATAAAACCTCAGATTTGTTTAAGTCATTTCTACTAAAGAATTTATTTGGGGGAGGATTTGAAACATGGAAGATGAAAGACACTTCAGAAAAAAGAATTACCTTGAATTTCATTGCTAAAACAAATCAAATTTATGTAGCTGTCACATAGATTTTTTTTTAAGTCTTTGGGCTCAACATAAATGGATTCTATGTTTCAACTTGTTCCTCTGGTCATTTTTAATAAAAAGTCCAAATAATGATGTTATATAGGATGAATGACATTTTAGGTCACATAAACATATGAAGTCATTAGCTCTCCCCACAGAGAAATGCAGGAGACCCTGCTTTGATAAACACACTGAAGGAAAAGAAAGCAAAAAGAAAGGAAGAATGATTCCCTACACCCACCTTCCCCCAGCCATCGAAAACTTAGCTAGGAAAGTGGTTGCAAGAATAAGAAAAGAATAACTCACATTGCTTCCTCATTCAAACACTGTTTTATTGGTTTTTGAAGATAGGAGTCAATCCAGAGCAAGTGAAGTCCTTCTAAACTCTTTTCAGAGATTCCTGGGAGAGAGGGTGGGCTGTGCACATACACAGTAAGGGTACTAGTGATAATAAGGGTAGTAGCTAACTTTTAGTGAGTAATTTCTCAGGCAGAGAGAGGGAATGGTTATATAACTTGACCAAAGTTGTATAGCTGGTAAGCTGTGATTCTGGGCTAAGAACCTAATCAGTTTGGGACATCAACCGCTTAGACATTCTGCCTCCTGAAACATGGTTAATATATTCAAACCCAGAGGACCAGAGAAGGGAAGCCTTCCTGGTGGAGATGAAGTCTCCAATACAAATCTTGTAGGATAAGTTTGTATCCAGTTCAATGGATGAAGAGGAGGTCTGGCCCAGAAAAGGGAATAACATGAACAAATGTTCCAAACTATGAAACAGAGTCACCATGTACACAAGGTGTTGTACGCTATTGGACTTTGAGACAGAAACTAGATGAGTTTGGACTTACGGAAAAGAGTCATAGCATACTTGATTCTTATGTTGTGCAATGAAGCTTGCATTCTACCCTAGAGATAAGAAGCCACTGAAAGATTTCTAAGCTGAAGAAATAAAAATGTTTTTAGATAGATTCCTTTGATGGCAGTGTGGAGGATGTGAAGTCAGGAGGAGGCAAGATTGGAATTAAGGAGATTAGCTGGGCACTATGGCGAAAGAAGACAAAGATGGAAATTATGATACCAGAGAGGTGGGAACAAATTCAAGGAACATTTGGGAGGTGAATCACTTAGTGATACATGGAATGGGCAAATGTAAAGGATAGTTGTCAGGTTTCTGATGGTGGTGACTTGGATAATACAATAAAAGAAGCAGGTGGAAGTGAAATGGGTTCAGTTTGGGGTATTGTGGGTTTGAGGGGGTCTGCAAAACATCCAACTGGAGTTGTTCGGAAAGCTCTTGGTCTACCAGTTTAAAACTCAAGGAAAAGTTCAGGGCTAGAACCACAGATCTGTGAGTCATCCATTCACTCACCCAACAAACATTCATTGAAAAAAAAACATGGCTTGTAGCTTCAAGAGCAAGGAGGACCTTATAAGTCATGATAAGGAATTTCAACTTTTCCTGTACTTAGCAAGGACTGAATGATAAGATTAAGCAAGAGAGAATAAGCTCAAACTCATATTTTTAAAATATATGGAGTTACAGATTATGGAGAACATAAACTAGGAAAAGTGCATAGAATAATCTGAGAAGCAACTCTAGGAGGGAATCTCAGGATCATCAACATCAACTTAAGGGATAGGAAGAGGAAAGAAAGTCCACAGAGGAGACTGAGCCAGAAGGATTAAGAGAGGTGGTGATACCATGGACATCTAGGGAGTAGGGTACCAAGAGGGACGAAGAAGTTAACAAATCAAATAAACGGAAGTGAGGGTCACAGTAAGATAAATGCTGAATTGTGCCCACGGTGCATAATAATAAAGATTTCATTGGTGGCTTTTGCTGAGTTGCAATAAATGGAGGAGTGAGCTGTGAATAAGAAAAATGCACATTAAAACCACAGTGAGATAGCACTTCATACCTGAATGGCTTTAATCGAAAAGAAGAAAAGTAAGTGTTGGTGAGGATATAAAGAAAAGGGAACTCTTGTAAATTGATGGTGGGAGTGTAAATTAGTACAGCCATTATGGAAAACAGTATGCAGAGTCCTCAACAAACTAAAGATAGATCTAGCAATCTACTGGTCCCGCAATCTTACTTCTGAGTTTACAGCCTAAGGAAGGGAAATCAATATGTCAAAGAGAGATATTTCCCCCTCACGTTCATTGCAGCATTATTCACAGTAACCAAGATATGGAATCAACCTAAGTGTCCATCAATGGATGAATAATGAGAATGTGGTATATATACACACAATGGAATACTATTCAGCCTTAAGAAGAAGAAAAAAAGGAAATCCTGTCATTTGTGACAACATGGATGACCCCAGGGATTTTTATGCTGAGCGAAATAAGTCAGGCACAGAAAGACAAATACCACATGATATCACTTATATGAGGAATCTAAAAAATTGAACTCAGAAAAGTAGAGAGTAGAATGGTGGTTACCAGAGGCTGGGTGGGGAGGGAGGGAGGGAGGGAATGGGGAGTTGTTGGTGAAAGGATACAAAGTTTCAGATAGACAGGAGGAATAATTCTGGGATCTGTTGCACAGCATGGTGACTATAGTCAATAATGTGTATTTCAAAATAACTAAGGCAGTAAATTTCAAATGTCTCACCACAAAAAATGATAAGGGAGGTGATGGATATGTTAATCAGACTGATTTAATCATTCCATATTGTTTTACATATGTCAAAACATGACATTGTGCCCCACAAATGTATACAATTATAATTTGTCAATTAAAAATAAAATTAACAAAAAAGCGAGTATAACCTACTCTTTAAAACAGCTTAGTTTTAATAGAAAGAAGAGAACCAAAGGATATTTTCCTCAGGATGAAAGAGACATGAGCATTTTTATAGACTGAGAAGAAGAATGTGTCATAAAAAGTGGTTAAAGATAAAGAACAAAAGAGTGATAAGGAGACAGAGGAAGGGTTTGGCTTTAAACAGGTTGGCTTCAAGTCTTACTGCATCGTTTTAGGCCTAACTTACACATTATCTTTCCAATAAAAAATTTTTTGCATCTTTAGAGAATAATTTGAGCTGAATGGGTTTAGCATGGATATATCACACACTGATCCCTGTTTGGACTCTCAATTCCAAATCTCCTAATTTAAAGTTCTCTTCTGCACTTATTAAATATCTGTGCCCTACTTCTCCTTAGCAGCACTTGTGGGTTGGATGGATGTACTGCTTGCCCCCCCTCCAGACCTTCTCCTTCTCAAAGTCATGCCAAATCCCGGACTCTCTGCTACAGCCTGCTTCCCACGACTTGAAACATTGTTATTTTACATTAATTTTGCCTGTGGTTCCTAGTTCATGACAAATGTGAGAAAATGCTAGTACTTGCTGCCAGGGTCATGAATTTCTTAAGAGTACATCAGCCAAAGAGGGAGGACTATACTTCCCCAGATGCTGCCCAAACTTCTTTCTGGGAAGATTATGGCATTGTGAGGGCAGGAGGGACTGGGTGTCTGTAGGTCCTGAGTATCTGGGCGCAGTGACAGTGGCGAAAGTAGAAATGCAAGTCCAAGCAGCTATTTTTACCAGTGAGGTGGAAAGTCATTTTATTCACAAAGGAGAATGGAAAAGCTCAGAAGCACTATGGAATGTGAAAGAAAAGGAACAGAGAATTAAGAAGGGTCTTTTTTAAGAAGGGTCTCTGTGGGATGACTGTCGAATTCTTAGCAGTCTTAAACAAGTACAAATTCTACTGAAATATTTGTATTGCTTTTTGCTTGCTGGCCAATATTACTTTGATTGTTAGGTTGGTCTGAGGTTTGGCCACATGGGACCTTGTGATTATTTCGGTTTTACCTGGTAAAATTAAGAGAGGTAAATTTGTCTTTTTCTCCTTTTTTTTAAAAAAAATTATTGTATGGGTAGATAAGCTTCAAGGTATGATAGTCTCAACAATGGCCATCATGGAAATTGGAAAACTAAGAACAAATAAACCAAGCCTGAGGGGATTTACTGACCGCTGAGGCTCCTTTCCAGGTATAGTGATCAACAGTCCAAATTAAACTCACCATGGGGTCCTGAAAAACATGGAGACAATGAAAGATCATGTCAATCTGAAACACAATGACTGAATTTTCCAGCAGTTCCACGAAGCACATCTGGACTGGCACTAACCCCCAGCCAATGATGGAGAAGAAGCAACAAGTTATAGCTCCAGGGGCCTGGCAAGAATGGAGAAAGGATGTGTCTGCAGAAGAAACATAGTTCAGTGAAGAGTTTTATCTTAGCAGGAGCAGAAAGAAGGGATGTGGTAGAATCCATCCACGAGGACTGGGCAAACATGCTGGTGACTGGGGAGAGGCCTGCCATTCAATCATTCTACATCTTTGTATAGATGAAGCTACTTACATCTTTTCAGACCTAGTTCGGGTTGGCTTGGCAAATAGGTGGGGACATGTAGACACTGCAATGTACTGTGTCTCCCTCCTCTTGCCCATGTGCCATGCGTCCACATCACTGTGCACTGCCCTTTTTGCAGAACCGCAGTCCAACTTGGCAATATCCCATGTTCTGGGCCATTGTCAATGACCTCTTCTTTGTCCCAATTAAAACATTCTCTCTTTATTCCACATTACATTCCCTCACGGTCTTGCCAGAGGCCTGGCTAGGAAAAAAAAGAAAGGAAAGAAATCAGAGTCTAAAGACTGATATCCCTGTGGGTTAGTCCTCCTAGATAGCACTGACATTTTAACAAATGCTTTTGGTGCAAAGGAGGGAATATGTGGGAAAGTTGTTAGGCACTGGCAGGGTGCATGCAATAGCTGTTTTTCAAAACATTTGCTTATTAGATGTTTGTAATTCTCAAATGAAGCCACGTAAATTGTTGCCTAATTTGCAGAGCTGGTTTGTGTATTCTCTTTCTCTGTCTCTGTCTCTCTTTCTCTTTCTCTTTCTTTCCCTCCCTCCCTTTCTGTCTCCTTCTGTCTCTATATCTCTATCTCCCCATCTCTCTCTTTTCTGTGAGATACACTCCTCCCCAGCTACATGGAAGTATTGAATTACTTCATGTTCTTCAGTATTCCTCTATAGATTTTATGCTAACAATTCTTTGAAATGTGTAGATTTGCTTGGTCCTTGGTACATGGTCAGATTTTTCTAACTATTCCACATATGCTTAAAAAGAATGAGTATTCCCCCAATTGTTGGGTGCAGTGCTGATTAAATAAAGTATATTAATTGTGCTTTCAAATCTTCTATATCTCCTGAACTTTTTGCTCTTTGATATGTATATATATAATTATGGATGGAAATATGGTAAAAATTTCCTACCATAATGCATTTTTAAATTTCTCCTTATATTTCTGTCAATTCTTGCTTTATATTATATATCTTAAAATTATATTGTTAAGTGTTTATCAGTTTATATCTACCATTTCTTTCATGTGAATGTAGAAAAATGTCTTACCATTAAGTGGTAATCTTATTTATTGGTAGTAATACTATTTTGTCTGATAATAATATAGCTATGCCAACTACATTTTCATAGTAGTTGCTTAATATGTTCATTATTTATTGCTGTATAACAAATTACCACTAAAAAGTAATGGCTTAAAACAACAATTTGCATTTATTATCCTCTCAGATACTGTGAGTCAATAATTCTGGAGAGACTTAGCTGGGCAGTTCTGGCTTGGAGTTAAAGTTAAGATGAGAATAGAGTTATTTGAATGCCAATTGGAGCCAGAGGGTGTGTTTCTAATGTGACTCACTCACATTGCGGGCAAGTTGGTGTTAGCTATTGGCAAGAGGTTTCAGTTCCTCCCCACAAGGATCTGCTCCATAGGCAGCTTCAGTGTTCTCAAGACACGGTGGCCCCAGGCAAGTGATCCAAGACAGAGAAGGTCAAGTGGAAAGAGACATTTTTAAAAGACATCACGTTGCACCAGTTCTACCACTTTGTATCAAACCAGCCCAGATTCAAGAGTAGAGGAACTAGACTCTACCTTTCGAAGGGGAGAGTATCAAATAATTTGCAGATGTATTTTACAACCACTATAACTAGTCTTTTATTACTCTTTTACTTTCTACCTTGTTGTGTTCTTATGTTTTAGGTATACTTTTTGTAAATGAATAGCTGCAATTATATTCCAATTTGATAACTAGACAATGTTATTATTTATATTATTTGTTGATTACTAATAAATTAGGATTCATTTTTACCATTTTATCTTGTATGTTCTGTTTTTCTTCACATTTTTGGTCTTTATTTCTTCTTTCTTGCTTGCTTGCTTTCTTTCTTTTTGTCTTTCTTTCTTTCTCTCCTTTCTTGCCCCCTTTTGAAATTATTTTTTCCTACATTCCAAATTTTCCTCTTTACTCATTTTGAAGTTATACACTCTATTTATATTCTCTTACTGGTTACTATATAAATCTGAGCATGCATATGTAACTTCAAATTTTAAAGTAAGTCAATGTCTTTGTTGTGAATTTATGTTCATTGAAACTTTATCTATGGTACTTCCTTAAGGATTGGGTTTAGAGCAAACTTTTCTAGAGAAGATTTGTATTTCCTTCTTCTTTAGGGTAGTACCAATCTAAATCTAAGACCACTTTGAAGTTGGGGACTTGGGGACCACACATATAGTATAAATTCAGCACACAAATTTATATAAGAGTTGGCTATTGATTAGGAATTCTCAGAAAAGACTTCTTGTTTCCATTAACAGTAGGAGTTTGATTGTTTAGTTTTTGCTTTTTTGCATTGTTCTCTTTTGGTTTAATTCATCCTTTAACAAAAAGTGCTTCTTGGGTGTGGGTGGTCTTGTGTGAGAAGAAGGCACTTTCCATTCTGACTTCTCCCCTTGTATGGACATTGGGCAAATATATGCAACCTAAACATTTGTACCCCGTAATATGATGGGAAAAAAAGAAAGAAATTTTGAGCCTATTGATGGGTTTTCAACATAAGAAAGGGGGCCAGGAATTGAGTTTTATTCATCTTTCAATAAATTGTTATTCAATGCCTATAATGTGAGGTTGGGCATTGAGACAGGAAAGACCAAAACTATTCTTTATAACAGAGCAAGAAGGATTTGGAGTTCTTGAAGGCTGCTTGGGAGGGAAGGAATGAGTAAGATAAAAAGGAGCCTTTCCCAGGGTGAGAAAGTTTAGGATGCTGCCTAGGCTGGAGTGCTGGTGATAACATTCCTAGTGGCAGAATGGCCAGAAGCTCTTCCCGAGCAGTACCATTGACTTTTTAGTTGCTTACATTCTTAAGAAGTAAATGCCTGCATCTCTGAAACTTTAGTTACGACTACTGCATCTGTGGGGTCAGCATGTGTGTAATTCAAGGAAAGGGGCTGAATTTCATGCCTGCACTGGGTCACCGGGGAAGGGGGACAACCCAGTCAGCATGGTGGAATGTTGTCCTACATAGAACACATGCAGCAGATGCAGAATATCAGAACCAAGGGTAAGGACAGATGCGTAAGACACCCCGGAATTCACACAAATTTTGAAGAAGGAATGGGGCATTTAAAAAGTTTTCTCACAAAACATTTTAAAAAAACATGCACCAAAAGAAGCATAAAGATGAATACAATGAATATGCACATATATCCCAGCCAGCCCAAGAGACACACTGTCAATGTATTTAAAGCTCCCTGTGTATCTTCTCCGATAACATCTGCCTCCCACTCCACTCTAGACATAACCCCCATCTTCACTTTGATGTTTATCATCACCAAAGGCATTGGAATTTCCACAAATAGCAAAAGGAAGCTCAGTTCAATCTTGTCTACCTCTAAAGGGGAAAGTCAATTCTGACATGTAGGTTATAAATACGTGATTTATGTCTCACCGGTGCTCTGAAGACACTTGGTATATAATGGAGAATCAGATACTCAATAAATATACACCAACACATTTACACACACACACACACACACACACATACCTTCACATAAAGCATTTATATATAAAACCACTGTAGTTATAAATAGAATATACATAAGTATCGTCAATATTTGTTCCCCAGTCATTTCAGGTTTCTTCAACTCTATTTCATTTCAACAAATAAACAAACACAAATCAATACATTCATAGAAAAGAAAAAAAAAAACCAGTCTTCTTGGAGCTTAAAAAAATTTAAATATGGAATGTACTCTGTGATTTTCCTAAAAGCCACTAAACCAATTTTCTTTTTGGCACTAGACAACCAATTAAAGCATTTAATATTAAAAGTTCAAATTGCTTTGGGTTTTCTGCTCAGTTACAATTAATTTTGAAGCTCATGTTCACAAGGATATGTTTTTCTCAAATCTCTCAGATATCAACTAGTTGCATAAGCACCATGATCCATTGTTTGAGGTAATCTAAGGTGCCATTTTTCTTTGTGAACACTAAATACTTTCATTAGCAGGTATTACATTTAGAGTATTCTTTGGCAAGTGAAAGAAAAAAGAAAAATAGAATATTTTGCTAAAGAGAGGAAATATTCAAAATTCATAAATTTTCCAGTTTTCCAGGAAAAACTGCTTAGGAAAAAACACTTAAGTCTCTTTCTTTTAAAAGATAATACTAGCAACCGTTGAAATATATCTCTTTAAACACTGAAGCAGGAAATAAGCCATGTTCTTATCTAAGGGACTTGTACTACATGATTGCTGATAAACACAGTGCTGTTTCTAAAGGTGATTTTCAAAGTCAGAGCCATATGTATCCATAAGGTATCAGTGTATCCAAAGGAACCTCAGGAGACAAGCTCCAAAAGGAAAGGGAACTTCACCCAGGCTGTTTCTGCTGCAACATGGTGGCCTTCAGAAGTCTTGCAAACTTACCCCAGTTAGTAAACCAGTGCATACTTACAGGACTACAGAACATGCAGTGTTGAGCTTGGGATCCTAAGAACCAAAGGAGTATTAAGCAGGCATCACCTTTCCATAAGACACTCATAGGCCCATTAGAGGAAACAAGGCAGCTATGAAGGAGGGAACCGTCTCTAAGGGTTGAAATGGTCAGGCAAGGCTTTGGGTTTTGAATCTATCTTAATCCATTCCTGCTACTAAAACAAAATACCTTAGATCATGTGATTTATAAAGAACAAGAATGTATTGCCCACAATTCTGAAGGCTGGGAAGTCCAAGATCAAGCCACCAGCAGATTTGGTATCTGGTGAGAGTTCGTTCTCTGCTTTATAGATGGCACCTTCTTGCTGTGTCCTCACGTGGCAGAAAGCACAGATGAGTTGTCTTGAACTTCTTTTATAATGACGGAAGGGAACTGTAAGCTGGGATCTCAGGGTGGATCATTTTTAGGTAGAGAGAAGAATCAGTACACACAAAGGCTGAAAGTTTGTGTCAGGAGGAGGATAAATAAACTGGCCTGGCTAGAATGAAGGGCTCTTGCAGTCTGATAGAGAAAAAT
>VBSM01001562.1:53543952-53560250 GCA_008086735.1 Cheirogaleus medius
GTCCTCACAATCTAATTTTCAGGCACTGTGCACAGTGCTCAACTCCTAGCCCAGAGAAATCTCCTAGTAAGTGCACACTGAGTAAGTACATGAGTGAGGGGATGGGTTACAGCTCTTGTCTCCTCTGCTTTCCTTCTCCCTACTGCTCACTTCCATGTGATCTGTACTAGTTTCTCTCCCCTCTGATCTGCCCTTCACATGGCAACCAGTGCTGTTGTTCTCCATCATAAACCAATCATGTCACTACCTTGTTAACAAAACAAAAACCAAAACACAAACAGTCCATGGGCTCTCATAGGGGGAAAAAAGTACAGATTATTTAACAGGACAGGTTTTTCTTGGCTATGTCTCCAGACCATCTTTCTAGCCTTACTTTTTAATACCTCCCTCTGCCTCTCTTATTACTTCAATCCAGTTAGTGTGTTCCCTAATTATACATAAGATTTCACCACTATTTATGAAGAAAGTTAAATATGTTTAAACATATGAATTGCTTGCATTGGTCCCTAGCACATGGTTAGTTCTCCATAAATATAAATTGTGGCGGTGGTGGTTAACATCTCTGAGTATTTTCCTACCTGGTTTTCTAAGTACTCCCACCCCTGCTAACTGCTTTCCTTCTCATCTCTTTCTGATACAATTCTACTTCTTCAATAAGGCCCCATTCCAATGCTGCCCTCAAAAGCTAAGAAAACTTTCCTAATTGCTTAGTCAGAATCTCTTCTTACTCCACCTACCCATAACTCTATCTATCTTATTGTGGCACTTACAATATTCTACTGAGCAGTGGCGGCATGAATAGACTTTCACATCCACACACACAAACTTTCTATAGGATGAGATGTATGGACCATGAAGGGTCCATATAAAGCTGATGCCACTATTTGGTCTTCGTCCAAATAGCCATGAAGACCATTCTCTGATAACAGGCTCATCCTTATAATAGGGCAGAAAGGAGCAAGATGAGAATTAGAAAAATAGTACCAGAAACACTATTCCATTAGGAATAAGGTTGAAGTCATCTTAAGAGGAAGGAAAAGCTTTGCTTACTTGCAACTTAACTGTATTATCCTCAGAAGGAAACAAATACTCAACGGTGGTGAGGTATGCATGTTCTTCAGCAATTCATCGAGAAATTAGATGAATCCTAATTTTCCATCTCAGTGATGGAAAAATTAAACTGTCATCTTCCCTCACTCCACCAGGAGATCTCAGCTCATCCACCTGCCTCTTGGAGTCAGCAAAACTAAGGTAGCACCAACTAGCTTTTAACTCAAATCTGAATCTGGAGGTTTATAAAACAAGCGAAAGAATTTTTTTCTTGGTGACAAATGAGGAGAAAGAGAGAAAGATGGGACACAGAACTGCAAGAGGAAGGGTGGAAAGAGGGAAAAGTCAGATATAGGATGCATTCTAAACCCTTTGGACCGTGAGGCCTTCCTCATGTATTATACAAGGGGCTGAGCTAATCAGATGAAATCACAATTCCCAGCCCTGATCTGCACTGCTCCATGGTATCCACTTAACCTTTAAGCAAAAGAACTGTGTGAATCTTCTCATTAGTTCACTTTGTTTCTTGTCTCAGGAAGGACATAAGAAGTGGACAGCACACATGAACAGGACATGGCCTGACCAACATAAAGGGCATCTGCAAAGTTGGGCTGAGGTGGCCCCATGATCTGTCCCATTGTGAATTTCAAATTGAGTCCACATGTCACACTCAAAGAACCATGAACCAACAGATCTTCTGGGCTTCATCCTCTGGGGACCTTCCCTGGTGTCAGTAGGAGTGAAGTACTCTAGAGCGGACACATCTTATCTTATCTTTTTAATCCTTGCATTCCCCATACCAAGTTAGTTCAAGGGATGCAGAACCTTCCCCAATAAATACTCTTCAAGTTGAACTGACTTTAAAGAGAGGCCCACAGGAGATAAAGAGAGTAGAACTGAGATGGGATAGGTGGGGATGGAGCTTGTTATGCACAGACCTTCGGGATGTGTCTATGTACTGTGAGACCACGCCAAGTCAAAATTGTGATTCAGCCTTTGTTTGTAAAAGCACAGGCTTTGTGCTTTGTAATGTGACCATTTCAGCTTTTCCTTTCATCTTCTAACTCCAGACGGAAAAGGAACTGCCTATATGGGTTTCCTGTTAGATGTATCACAATGCCACATTCCTTTGGAATTGCCTCACTGTCTTGACACAGGGGGAAATGGCAAATTGACCTAGCGAAGCAGAAACTCACATCTCCTAAAACTATCATCAAGGAGTTCTAAATCCCCTTAGAATTCACTTCCAGAGTTTCCCCATGTGGTGGCCAAGGGCATTCTAGAAATGAAATCAGACACGGGAAGTTCTCTGAGGTCCTGCTTTTTTTCTATTAGATTACGAATTCCTAGAAGACAGGATCCAAGTTTCTGCCTAAGTCTGTGTGCTTAGTAAATGCTTGATCATTTAGATGGTACTGCTAAGATTTTCTAAGATTGTGTCAAGCAGACATAGCCTTTCATCAGTCAGGTACTTGCTTATGTGATCTGACTTCAAAGGCCAGAGAAGGAAAAAAGAAGGTTGTCCAATAATTCTCAGTTGATAAGTAGGAAAATCCTCAGCCCCAAAACGACCTTCCTTCCCCTTTAAACAACCATAGGACTTAAATTACAAATAATATTCACTCCCTAAATCACAAAGAGAAAAATTCCATTTAGTTTAGTTAATAAACATTAATTGATCTTCTTCTATTTGCTGGCATGTATCAATACAAGGTTTCTGAGGCTTAGTGGTATGCGTCCCAACTCAGCTTGTCTGAAGCTGTGTGACTTCAGACAAGTTAGTGAACCTCTCTGAGCCTGTCTCCCTAACATGTAAGATGAGGATAATACTAATCCCCACTTGCAGGACTGCTATGTGGATTGATTAGGTAATGTCTGGACTTTGCACAGACTGTTACCCATGGTCAGGACTTGATGAGTGATATTATTATTACTGTTATTATTGTTCTGGTTTTTGCATTTGTTCTTGTTACTTTAATGACTGTCAAAAAATCTTTCCTGAGATATTAGCAGTGATTAACTTTCTGGGTCAAATTACTTTAGCAGAGTGGCTGCTCACAGTCATCTGTCTGAGCTCTAAAGGACAAAAGACTGCATATTTTTGGCAGTGTGGTATAAACTGGGGAGGAGCCACACCATGCTGGGAAATTCTGGTGAAGGATCACAGCCTTTGGACATTGGGGAAGCTCTGGGTATTGGGGCCCAGAAAGTACTAGAGGTCACGAAGGAGAGATCTGTCAACAGTGCCCCCTTCGCTTAAGGCTGGCAAGAATGACCCTTGAACAAGTATTGTCATCCACAAACACTTCTGCTCCACCTCCATGGAGCTCTGGAGGTTTGGGGAGAAGTGGAGAGAGTTGCTTTGTGTCGTTTCTGCCACTGTTTTCCTTTCTTTTTCTTACTTAAAGGGAATTCTGTAGGAGTGCAATTTGAGGTTGAAATGCATAAGCATTTAAGACATTGCTTTTCTTCAAATCCTTGAACAAATATTAACTCATTCATCATCTCATTACCCCTGAGAGTTGGAAAAGCAGAGCCCAGATAGACATTGGAATGCTATAATCCCATCTATAAATTACAGTGCTTGCCATATTTATTAACTGAAGGGTTTAAGATTTTAGGAAGCTTTTCTAAATGTGATCTCTCAATTCCTGTCATAGGATTTACTCCAAATGTATTTGCAAAGAGAAAAAAATTGAATGCCACACTGCCATGATAAGCTAACCAACCATCTCATAGATCAAAGGAGAAAGGCGAAGAGGAGGAGGAGAAAGAGGAGAAGGATTAAGGGAAAAACAAAAGGAAGAGAAGCTCCTTTTTACTTTGGATTAGTGTTAAACAATTAGTTTACTACATTTTAAGTGGGAAAATGTTACTTGAAAAGATATTCATCAACCACAAACATTTGAAAGGGCAGCACTCCAAAGATTGTCACTGTGTATGTTCAAATTACAGCATGGGCAGAAAGTTGTGCAACTCAAAGTCCTTAAAACAACAGCAGCAAAAGAGATTGGTCAGTGAGGACAGGGATAAAAAGTGGAAATTTAGAAGGTTGACAAATCCCCGTATAGGATTGCGAGAGTGAGTCTATACTCAGAACTTTTCAAAAAGCACGTCCTCTGCAGCTATGTCAAACTTTTTGGGTATCACTGTGGGTCCCCAGCTTCTCTGCCCCAAGATGGCACCCCTTACTCTCTTCCCACGAGACACACAAACCTTGCCTTCCTTCAGCCTCATGGACTTTGCATCATGATTTTTCTATTGTCCCAGACACCCTTGAAATGGACCAGGCCTCCAGATTTCCCTCTTTTCTTCTGTCCCTTCCATACCCGTCACCCTTTTTCCTTCTTAGGATTTTACTGATAACTATAGATAAGCAGGCTTGGAATAACAAATATGCGGACTTACGTTGTTAACATAAGCTTTGAAGTCACGTAGTCATTTCCCTAAGTATGTACAGAACTCTTTTAAGAATTTCTAGTTATATAAGGTCCATGATAAGCCTTTGTCCTCTTCTGGAAACGAATAAAGTGCCTGCCGTCACTTTGTCCTGGGGGAATCCATCTGGGAGAAATAATAGAAAGAATAATGGGAAATTCTGATGACCTCATGCACAATTTCAGATGTCCCTAGTGAGCATCATTGTCATATACAGGGAACTTCAGAGTGATGGTCCCCAATCAGTGTGTCCCTTTAGCCACTGGAAAGGATACCTTAGTCTGGAAACGATGACGATGATGATGATGATGAACAAACCTAAACAAGTCCTTTTTCTCTGTCCCACATAATCTGTTCTATCTGACCTCAGAGTGAATTAACTGTGCTGTTTTGTACTGTTTCTCCATCTAGGTAAATAAACACAAGTTGAGGCTCCGTGCTGCATGGTGGTGCGCACGCTGGACTATGCTGAGGTTTCAAGCATTCAGGAAATTGTTCCAAAGCCATCAGGGTATAGGGAGATGCAACTTGAACACTCTGTGTCACAAGAAGAGAGCCCTCTGAAAGTGACCACACTATCCTGCCCCTGTACCCGAACTCCTTCCCTTCTTTCTCTTCCCCTATCTTCATCCTTAGAGCCCCACCTCATTTAGCATTCCTGAGTCTACTTTTCCTCTGGTGCCAGCGACTGGTTCTTTTCATGTATATTGCAAATTCTGGAGGCTCAGGCTGAAAGCCAACAGCTTTCATCTCTGCTCCTCACAGAGGGGAAGGGAATCCAGAGGGTGAGCTCAGGTTCTGGGGATGGGAGAGACAATAGCGGCAATGCCCCGTGACAGGGTGTGATTTCACCCACCAGACCTAAAAGCATCCACAGTTCATCACCAGGAGGATTCATTTCCTACTGAAGACTGAGAAATCTAGCTTCATCTGAGAAATCTGTGTTCCTCCTATCCAGTATGACTTCAACCCTGTTTTGGGGAAATGATAATCTTTGCCTTATTATGCTGAGTCTGAACTGAACCCCTCCATGACTTGGGTTTCCTGATAAAGTCTCCCCACATTTGTGAAAAATCAGTGGTGCAAGCGGAGACCACATCTAATCCAAAGGCTTCTCGCTTGACACTGGTCACCTTTTACTAGCCACAATTATAGGAACAAGAGTAAACATGCATTACCTTGCTTCAGCTTCACAAAAACTCCACAAGAAAGATACCTCTGTGTCTTGAGAAGGACACTGAACTCAGAGAGTTTAAGTCACTTGTTCAAAGTCACACAGCTTTCCCAGCATGGATCTGATTAAAAGCCAGATCCATCAGATTCTGTTGTCTGTCATGTTCTACTGTGACAACGACAACAGCATGGCACAAGGCTACCACTTGTCCTCTCACGCCTGAGATGGGCATTCAAGTCGTTGTGACAATTCTCTAGGGAGCTAGTCTGTGTTCACCTGCAGAACCTTTCTCGGCAGCTCCCCAATACCCCCGCAGGTGGCTCAGAGTTCTTATGTCGTTTGCCATTCCTGTCTCAAGCCGTTCCTTCACCATGCCACTTCAGCATCGGTACCACTTCTTACCTCCTGTTGGAGGCATATCATCACAGGACAATCATCACATGCATCTGAGAGAACCACTCTCCTGGTCAAAAATCTATCATGGTAACTGAAAAGAACACTTGCCTGTGTCTTAGAGAAAGCCTTAGCTACCTCCCTCCCAGGCTTGGCAACAGGAAATGAAACTTGCAGCAGCTCAACTGCCTCTGGCCACTTTTAGCTCCAAACACACACACACACACTCACACTCACACTCACACTCACATGCACACATTCCATTGCTCCTGCCTCTGCTCACACTTTACACATGACATTCAGAGAGCAGGAAAATCACTTCATTCTGTTACAGTCCACTCTATGCCCAGAGTGTCGTCACACTTTATGAGACCTCAGTGAGGACAGTAAATGCCAACCCCACTAGAGTCCCTCCTCCCAGAAAGAAAGACAGGCCCCAACAGGTATGGGAGTTAAATTTCACCACTCTAAATCACTGACAGAGGCCATAGCAAAAAGGAAGGCTCCCAGCACTGGGCCTGCCCTGGACAGTTAAAAGAAGTAAATTATCTTGTAGTTTTTTCTGAAAATATGAAAACTCAACAGTCTCATTACTGATCCTAAAAAACATCTAAAAACCTTGTTCTCTTCTGATTTGGAAAATATCTTAGTAAATCAAAGACCAAATGTCCAAGATTTTGCTCCTCATTATTCAAAGTTCATGGCATATTCTAGCAAAATTAATGCCATATAGTTTTGATTCATATATTTTAAAATTCCATCAATGTGTTGCTTATATAACAATTACTTGATATTCAAGAGAATTTCTGAGTTTTTCTTAAATAAGTTTCTGAAGCCTACTCCCCTTAAACATAAGAAGACAAGTTTGGCCAGGACCAAGTGCACTTGGACACCAAATGCTGGAATGGCCCCACACGGAGATGGCAAATAGGGTTTCAGTACGGCCAAGTTGACTATTCCCACTTGTGTTCCAGCTGTCATGTCACACCACCTCACCTCTGTCCATCCACCCCCGCTCTCCAGTGGGGGTGAGGACGGGAAGAAGGCTGATCTCATGTGTCTACCAGGAATGTTATTCACAAACACCCTCATAATTCCCAGATGCTCTCATACTTTCTATGGAATAATATGCTGTCTCTTTTGAGCCAACACCCTAATACTGCAAATGCTACTCACTGCTGCCTTGTGAGGGGACAAAGCGGCCACAAATGTCCTTGCAAGATGGAGATGTTAGATCCAAGGGGAGCAAACATGCCTTCCAACCAAACACCAAACTATCTCACACTCAGAATCCTCTCTCAGCAGAGCCCGAGAAATCATTTCCTTGGCCGACTCAGGTAGAAGATGCTTCCCTTGTTGAAAATAAAGCACACAAACAAACAAAAAAACCCTTCAAAACCCTTGTTAATACGATGTTGATCAAGATCTAGATCAGATGAATGGGAAAAGAACTGGCCTGGGGTTGCCAAATTCTTTCTAAAACTGGGATTCATTTCAGTTCTGGGGCAGACAAGGTCGCATTGAAAGAGAATTTGGCCCATTGAAAAGAACAGTTTTATGATGCCTTCCTATAAGTCTAGACTAGCAAATGAACCAGTTCTAAAAAAGGCCTTGAGAGATATTTATCTACATCGTAGGGTCTTTGGAACAAAGAGAGCAGTTTCCTCTTTCTACAAAGTTTGGCATCATTATTATTTTGAAAGATAATCATGCTTACCCGTTGCCAGATGACTGCTGAATTATGTTCTCTCTATATTTTTAAAGGAATTTGCTTTTGAAAAGAAGGTTGTGGGGGTTGGGAGGGAGAGGATAATACACAGGCTCTCACCCACTCCCTTCCTGGCTGTGAGAAAAATGTGGGCCTGGGACCTTGCAGTTTGTTTTCTGTAATTCCATCTAGTTTGAAACCAAGAAGGATATATTTTTGGAGAACAGACCACAATGTGAGACAGAGAATCGCCGAGGGGGTGGGGGTGGGGGTGTAAAAATCAGATAGGTCAGCATTTGGCTCCAAAAGAGCTGAAGGGAGAGGATTCTACTGCACGTATGTTTTCTCTTTCAAGTCTCACTTTTGTTCCCTGCCATCAGGAAATGCAGTAGACATTTGTCACCAACAGCTCTTTGGAGACTTCAATGTTTCTTCCTCCCAGGATCCAAAAGAGGACTTCAGACACATAAGAGTCAGATTCTGCAAACCAGCAGAAATTTTGTGCAGTGTTTATCAGACAGGGGGAGGTTGTGAAGGGAGACTTTGGGAAACAGTTTAAACAGTTCATAAATCAGATGTTATTAAAAAGGATAGAGTCTCCTTTCTGAAAGCCCTAGTAACCTTTCTTTTATAATCTCTTTACTGGGGCAAAATTATAATGTGGATAAGGACCAGGGGTCCAACGAAGTCAGGTTGCCTTGGGTCACTCAGGGTAATTTGTTTTTTCTGGCCAAATCATGAAACAAAACTGTATTCTGCTCCCTGTTACATTTATATGATACCATCTCTTTTGATATTGTCAAGTGTGTTGTACCAGGCTGCATAGCAGCATTACTGATAACAAAATTCTTTGGGAATTTTTTTTTTTTTTTTTGCACAACACCAAATAACAGCAGCTGAAATCAGCTGGAGTTTTTGGCTGGCCAGAAAATAAATTTTTTAAGAAGTCCTAGAAACATAATGCAAATCATTTTTACCCTCTTTGCTTTTAAGCTCATAGAATTTATATGACTTTTAAAAATTATATCTGGTGTACTGATCAAAATGCAGTTTCACATGAAGACCCTAAAGAATTGTTTAATATTTGCCTTTAAACTTTATATAATATCAGTTGCTAGAGTACAAGGAGCAGGTTTGGGGGATTGATAGTGTTTCCAACTGCAAAAAGAATCTGAGACACTCACGTGCTCAGAAGAATGGAGCACAGTCCAACACCAAGAAGATCAGAGCCAAGTTCTAAAGGGCAGCCACTTCCCAAATGCCACCTAAGAGCTAAACCAAGAGAATTGTTATTTCCTGGCTGCACAATCACAGGAAAAGCCTGATCAAAGGTGGACTGTAAGTTAAAGAGTGGTGAGGTACTCACGTTCTAGGGTCTGTGTCCAAGCTCAGTCAATTCATCATTGTCAATTGTTTTTAACTTCAACGTTTCTTTTGCAACAGCATCTCTTCCTTAAAGTAGCAATCTAAGCAGACTGTCACCTTATATGATGTGCCCCATTCTCCAGGGACAATGAAGACTATGCACTATTGGATATTACCTAAGAAATTGAAATTGACTTATGCGCATCATAATTACATATACAGTAGGGATTCTTGGACCATGGAGTCATGCATTCTGGTGTGTGCCTGACAGGCACATGACTATTGTTCACATATCCTGGGTTCTCCACAGACCCGGCTGTTTTGTATTAGCCTAGGTTATTAAGTGAAGAGAGCTCATGCACCAACCCCTAGAGCCCTTGCTTCTGGGCAGAGACCAGCTGGGGACTAGGCTCTTTCTCTCATTGATTCTCAATAGAGTTGACTCAAACCTTACTCCTCCAGAAGGCCACCCTCATCTTGCCCATGGCTGCTTCAGAATGAACTTGGCCTCTGGTGTGAAAAAGCAGAATCATCTGCTCAGCTTATACTTCAAGTGAAAGTCAGTGTCGTACAGCCTTGTATGATTTATGTGGCCCTCAGGGGTTCCTACTGAAAGTGCTGAAATGCCATACTGACATTTCACTTCAGAGTTACAACCACCTACACTCCAAGTAAGATTTATCTCTGACTGGAGGGTTTCTCCTATTAAAAATCAAGCAGTGTGCAAAGATGCCGTCACCTGCTGAGTAATCTTCTGAGCCCTAATGGGAAGCACAGGAGCGGCAGAGGAGTGAATGCAGGAAGGAGAAGCAAAGCTGCGTCCACACCCCTGGGGGAAGAGAAATCGTATCGAATGAATTCAGGGGAGATTTCTAATGACTCCATCAGCTTCAGCCTGTCCACCCAAAGTCACCGTTAGAAGAGCAATTGCAATAGGAGAACCACATCCAGGGGCTCGGGGGTGATTCCTCAGCAACAGCAGCTGGAAGCATTTTGTAGCAATTCTAGTGCTACACCCAGCGATGCTACCACGTCCACTCTTGCTTCTCATCATGCTTAGCAAATGCCACAGGATTCCTATTTCTGAAAGCTTCCAAGCCCATCAGATGGATGACCAAAGAAGCCAATTAAGTTTAAGGCTATCTTATGTTCCATCCACAAATTTGGTGAAAGGGGAAATGTCTTTGCCATGCCATGAATGGGAGCTTTTCCGCCACATGTACACCAGTGTTAACATGGTGTGAACGCTTGTCCCCTAGAAGGACTGTTCAGTACCGCTGACGCACGTCCCAACACAATGCCAGGTTCGACGAGTTCTACGGCAACTGCTTCTGATGACAACACTGAATAAGTAAAGGCCTTCTCTCGCTTCTTCCACCAGCTCAAATCCTGAAGGCAAAGTCTCTGGAGATTCAGGCTGTGCCCTCACAGGCCGCGAGACACAAAGATTCTCCATCTCCGACAGAGCAAGCTGGAGAACCTGCACTGCCCACCTAGTAGCTGGCACAGCACTCAGCCCACACTGGAGGAGGAAGCGGGTGGGGCGAGGATGTGTTCTTACGTTCCCAACACATTATTCTCAAGGCTTAAAAGAGATATACAGAGGAAACAGGCACTGGGAGCAAGTTTGCATTGAAGATGCATTTCTGTTGCTTTACTTCCAGCCCTGGTTATCAGTGATGAAATTATTATAGGACTATAATAGTTATTTTTTTTCCTTATAGTTCTTATCTATACAGACAGAAAATTAAGAATAGAATACTTCCATTCTTAAGATGTGGTGACAGACATTCTCCATTTAAAATCTGTATTACTCAAGAAAATGATTTAACATTTTGAAAACCAAGATCTGTTCAGAAAATGAGATAATAGGGTAAAGTGCAGCCAGTATGATAAATGGCTGTCTTAGGGAAACTGCTCGCATGTAAATAACACTTCCTGTGGGGATACTAAACACTCGATCAGAAAACACCAGGATGGTAGTCTAGAATCAGCTTTTTCAAATTCATAATATTTGAGTACGTTTTTTTTTTTTAACTTGAAACTTTCTTGGTCAATAATAATCCAGCCTCTATCATGCTTTACAAGGGAACCCACTACAAAACTCTCTTAGAGTCCTCCTTAGGCCTTACATGGCGTGGTGAGTCAGGGATGTTTTCTTTTCTTCCAAAGCATGGGAGAAGAGGCTAAGGGAAACTGTCTGTAACTTCTCAAGGCAGCATCGTTAGCCTTCTGCCAAATACTGGGCTGCCAGCTGGCAAGGACTTTCACTCTTTAGTCCTGCAAAGAATCACGTATGTGGCACTGAAGATAGACATAAGTTCTTCTGTTTTAACTTGAATCATCTGCAGGAATAAACAGTAAAGTGCATCACTCTTCTTAAGGTAGCTGGCAGTGTGAGCCACAAGGTCAAAATTGGGAAGAAGGAGAATGTCACTCTTTGTCCCTCTATCAAGAGCATAGTGTTCAATGCTGTTTCTTAGCCACCTCCACTCCTGTCTCCCTTGGGGCTCCTCAAACCATCCCTTACCCAGCTCTGGATTTGAGTATGATCTTTCTGGACAGCAACTCATATTCCAAATTAGTGATTCATAGATTTGATGCATTTGACTTCAACCTTCACTATTTTTACCCGTAACGCCTCTACTGTCATTTCCTAATAGCTTAATATCAGTACCATAATTAAATTCGAGTATAATTTTTCATAATTAGAAAGTAATCATAAAAACAAGCCTAATTAAAAAAATAATACCATTAAAATTTAACTAGATACTATTATCTGCTAAAAGCTCTGAGCCTAAGCCCTATTCTATCTTTGATAAAAGGGAGGCTAATATGTGTTAGAAAGTTGCTAAAGACACACTCACACCAAACTGAGACTTCCCTTAATCTATTCAGAAGGATGGAAAGAAAATGGCAAAGGAAAATCTCTCCTCTTGTGTGCTTCCATTTTATTTAATGCCACCTAGGTTTTATTTAACTTCACTCAAGATAATCTTGTGTATGACTTAGAATCACCTTGTAAATCCTACTCTATGAGAAACAGAGTACAACAGCGTTTCTCCAACTGTGGTTTTTGGATGGTCTGTGTGAGCTAACCTAGCAGCAGATTAACATACAAATTCCTTGGCTCCATACACACAGTCTTCTGGGATAGGTCTTAGGAATCTGCATTTTTAACAAACTTCCCAGGTATTACTTATACACACAAATATTTGAAAACCTTTAGTCCAGATTTGTTGTTTGGAAACATTTGTTAGTCAAGGGATCCTTTCTTCCAATAAAATCATGCATAGCAACTAAGATAAAAAGCAGATAAGAATAGGGTTAAATCAGGCCTGTGGGACAGAGTAGAGTTGCAACCTCACCTCCTCATGTCCCCGGGTGGCATACAGACATCTCACAAGATAAAATAAAAGAGTTAATTAACCTATTATAAAATGTTCAGCCTCATAATAATTAAACAAATGCAAGCAAAATAAGATCTTATTTTTTACTTGTAAATTAGCAAAGGTATTTTGAATGATACTGAATGTAAACGAGGATGATAAGACCAACATTATTATACAATGGAAAGTTAACGAGTAAAACTTTTCTGGGTGTACTTTAAAATATTCTTTTCTTTAATGCAATACTTTCTATGAATTTATTTTGCAAAAATAATCTGAAATTCAAGGAAAGATTTATGCACAATTCTGGAACTAGATAGCAGTGATAGTTGCACAACATTGTGAATGTATTAATACTTAATGCCACTGAATTGTATAGTTTTAAACAATTACAATCATAAATTTTGTTGTGTATTCTACCATAGTAAAAAAGAAGATATATGCAAAAAATTCATTTCATTATTATTTATGATAAGAATTTAAAGCTGCCAAATGCCTAACCTCAGAGTCATTGCTACACTATGGTGTTTTTAGAAAATGCTTGATGCTTGTGATATACACTTAAGTTAAAAACAAAAACAAAAACAGGATGTGAAAACATATATACAACAATATTACCTCAACCATTTCTTCAAAAATAGAATAATCTAGATAGAAATGTGTCCAAATATTATCTGTAACAGAGTCAAGAAGAATAGTAGAATTATTAACACCTTCTCCTTTCTCTTACACTTTGAAAATCTTTTCAAAATTTTTAAAAATTAGCACACATTATCTTAACAAACAGAAAAATGAAATAAATTATTTCAGAAGAAAATAAACCATGGCCCATATGCTAATCTCTGTTAAGCTGCTACTAATTAATAAAATAGAAAATAGTCATCTCTAACTATAAATTATTTTTTAAAAATTATTAAATTTGGCATTTATGAAGATACAAAATAATAATAGCTAATGTGTATATAATACAGACATTGTTTTAAGCACTTAGCATGCATTAAGTCTCAAACCTCTGAGATGTATTTTTCTATTTTTCTCATTCATACCCGACTTAAAGAGGCACAGAGAAGTTGAGTAACCTGCGGAGTCCTGAGTAAGACAGCAGGTGAAACCAGAATTCAAACCCAGACATTTTGGCTCTGGAGTTTATGATCTTAGTCACTACATTATAGTACCTCTTGAAAAAATATAAAAGAAAAAACAAAAGGAAAGGAAGAAAATGTATTCGTTTTGTATTGCTGCTTTAACAAATTACCAAAAACTTCTTATAGTCCTAGAAGTCAGAAGTCTAAGATACATCGACAAGGCTCCATTTCTTCCTTTTGGAGACTCCAAGGGAGAATCCATTTCTTCACCTTTCTGAGTTGACAGAGCTGCCTATATTTAACTCATGGCCCCTTCCTCCATCTCAAACCCAGCAATGTGACATCTTTTTCTTTTCTCTGAACTCCACTTCTGTTCTTACACCTTCTCTGTCTTCTGACTCTCCTGACTGTTCTTATAAGAATCCTCTGGTTACATTAGGCCCCCGGATTATCTCCTCATCTCTAGATCTTTAACTTAATCACCTGCAAAATACCTTTCACCATGTAAGGTAACAAATCCACAGGTTCCAGGCATTAGGACATGAACATCTTTGGGGTCCTTTATTCAGACTACCACAAGAGGGAAGGGAGAAAGAAAGAAAAAGCAAAAGAAAGAAAGGTTGGGGGAGGGAGGAAGGGAAGGAAAAAGGGAGAAAGAAAGGAAGGCAAAGGAGAGAGGAAGGAAGGAAGAAAAAGGAGAAAAGAAAGAAAAAAATGAGGGAGGAAGGAAGGAAGGAAAAATGTGTCTCTGTTTCAGTTTTTATTCATGTGTAATCACTGAGTTCACCTCTCAATGAGAGAAATAGTAAAGAAGTAAAGAAGTTGAAGCCATCTTTAACCTTCTAATGCTTTTTTTTTTTTTAGAGATAGGATCTTGCTCTGTCACCCAGGCTGAAGTGCAGTGGTGTGATCATAGCTCACAGCAACCTCAAACACCTGGGCTCAAGCGATCCTCCTCCCTCAACCTCCAGAGTAACTAGGTCTACAGGTGCATGCCACCATGGCTGGCATTTGGGGGGTTTTTTGTAGAGATTGAGGGATTGGGGGACTCTCTACATATTGCCCAGACTGGTCTCAAACTCCTGGCCTCAAGCAATCCTCCTGCCTCAGCCTCCCAGAGTGCTAGAACTACAGGTGTGAGCCACCATGCCTGGCCAAAATCCCTCTGGTTTTAACATTATGAATCTTTCTTAGATATGTATTTTTTAAAGTTTCCCTCTATCATATTTCAGTGTGAAAGTCTATAAAAATAACCACTAAGATAAAGGATAATCAAAACTCACTAGTTCACATTTTTTATGTATTTTGTATATGTGGTTCTTTTCCACATAAAGCATGTTATACCTAAGTTCTATTAATACATAAAGCACATTAAGGTATGCCCAGAGAATACAATCCCATTCCCTACCTCTTGTTAGCAGTGATGACTAGGTTAAAGCCAAATTTTTGCTCATCACCAGGTCTGAAATACAGCCTTTGATTTCTTCTTTGTCTTAGTTAAATGCATAACCTGCCTAAATTTATTTTTCTTTTCCAACATACCATTTGCTTTAATATTGATGTGATATATTCCTGAATTTAATATGTATTTTTCTTCTTTTATCTCCTAATTTATTCAAAATCTTTGATTTATAAGAATCAATATTATATAGAATGCTGATGCCTTTATAAATATTTTACTCATTGGATTTCAAGAAGCACATACAATAGTTACTCCCATCCATGCCATCTTTGAAGTCCATAGTTAATAGTAACACTAGAAACAATGGATTTAGGTTGAGTAGTTACATGTACATGGGTGAATTCACTGACTCAATGAATACTTATTATCTATCTCAAATAGTAAACAGCCTGGTGGGAGAGACAGACACAGTGATGTACTGGAATCTGCTCAAGCTGGCTGACATTGGCTTCCAAGAGCCAATTCTGTGCACCTCTTCTCAACTCTACTTGAGTAACATCAGGTTAGTAGCTTGAAATCAGCCATGATGAGAGTATTTACACCAAGGAAATTGGCAAACACTACAAATGAGGGCTTTATGTTAAACATTTACTAGAGCACCACTGCAACACATAAACATGGCTAACAACATGACACGTGTTAAGAGATGATGAAAATACTAAGAAGGGGTGCTGAACCTAATTAGAAGACTTCCTTTTTGGGACTAAAGTCAACAGTCACCTTCTCCGAGAGGCCTTCCAATACAACCTACCTAAAGAAGCCTCACTCCCAGGTGTATCCTATCATCCTACACTGCTCATTTCTTTCAGAAAATTTGTCACAACTGATAATTATTTTATTTTTATTTGTTTATCTGTCTACCTTACTAGAATGTAAACCCATCAATGACATGTTTCTTATCTGTCTTCTCTTCCTGACTAACAACAGGCACTCAGAAAATATTTTTTTAAAAATCAATGGTAGAGCCGGGCACGGTGGCACACGCCTGTAATCCTAACACTCTGGGAGGCTGGGGAAGGAGGGTCACTTGAGGTCAGGAGTTCGAGACTGGCCTGAGCAGGAGCGAGACCCCATCTCTACTTAAAATAGAAAAATTAGCTGGATGCAGTGACGCACACCTGTATTTCCAGCTACTTGGGAAGCTGAGGCAGGAGGATTGCCCAGGAGTTTGAGGTTGCAGTGAGCTATGAATATGCCACTGTACTCAAGGTGGGGCAACGGAGCAAGATTCTGT
>VBSM01001562.1:53560350-53658928 GCA_008086735.1 Cheirogaleus medius
AAAAAAAAAAAAAGGATTCATTCCCAAAAGGCATTGTTGGATCTCCCAAAATTTGAGCATTCAAAGTGTGAAGCATATGTAACATTTAAATTGAAACAAAGACTAAGGCAAGGGGGATATATTGATTTCCACGATATGCATTATTAACATCCTTCTGCAGATAACTGTTAATTGTGGTCTTTTGACAATACTGCCTATATTGGATATTCTAAGAAACGCATTAAAGGGATTTCCTGTAAATGAAGAAGCAGGGGATTTAGTTCCTAGGAGATAAGCTAATTTGATTACAGGTATTAAAAGTAGTTGCTCTGCGTAGAGTCTGCATAGAGCTTGGAGCCAGTGCCTCCCACCCTTCCCAACTTGTTCACAGTCTATTAGATGAGGACTGTATCTTCAGGGATCATTTCTATAGTTCATTCCTATTACATGAAGAGATAGGATCTCTGGTGGCATGAAGAAAGGATTAGGGAGACCAAGGATGGAGTGACTAATTCTGCTGGGTGGAATTGAGCAAGGTTCCAGGGGAAGGTAATGTTTGGGTTGGCCTTGGGAGATGAGTAGCACTTTAACAGGCAACGGGGCAGTGGAGGGGCACTTCAATGGGAAGAACGTCCTGATCCAAGCCACAGAGGCCTGAAGTCAAGGGTGTAGATATATTTAAAGGCTCATGGAACCGCTGCACGTAGAGCAACTTACACAACTCTGAACAGAACAACTGCCAGTGTGCTTGTGCAAAACAACATTCTAATTTTACTTTGGTTTTCATAATGACAAAATGATTCATTAGTTCCTATTACACATTGCAATTTCAAAATGATAAAACACTGAGAGCCCTTTCTTAATTATGAAAGTTCAAAAAAAGGGGAACCTAAACCAAATCTACTCTTTCTACTCAGCAAATTTGTGACCACAAAAGGTACTAGAGCACCCTGCATGCAATTTCTATTCTGTCTTGTTTGTATAAGCTTAACAACGAGATACAAATATCTCCGCTTTATACTTAGAGTGGATCTTCACGTGCACACCATAATGGATTACACCGATTCAGACAGACCCCAAGTCACATTATACCTGCCAAGGCATAATCAACTACATTTGTTAAAAGCACAATTCAGGTGAAATTCACTTGAGGAAAACTCAAAATGTAAAAAAACTTCAGAAAATGGATATATTCAGAGAGAATTGTTTTACTTTCATTTCACCATTGGTTTTACCTAAATAGTGAGTTTTAAAATGAAGCTTAATTTACCAAAAACTATTTTCATATAGGAATATATTTTGTATGTAAAGCAAAGCAACCTAACAGGGTTTGGCTGCCAGCAACAGAGACTGAGCCGGCTGGCTTAAGTCTTAACAGAAATTCACGTGAGAATACCGTACAGCATACCAAATAAATGGAGCTAAAACAATCTCGCTCCCTAAAAAAGAGGGCAGCTCCAGGAATCCAAACAGAACTGATGAAAAGTGCCTCTGTTGATCATTTTTCTGATCTTTTTCACTCTGCTCAAGCTTCAAGCTCCCAGGATAGAAAAACCAATCTGGAGCAGTTGTCTAGAGAAAACCAGGTGCCTTAAATGACAGTCCGATGGAGCTACACGGGTTCGTGGAGAATGGTTTCCTCTAAGGAAATTGGTGGTGGTGTCAGAAATGGTAGAATGAGCGCTAAGTGCCAGAAGACAAGGAGTATCCACACTAACCCCTCAGGATACTGTCTGTGATCAGTCCTGCCTGACCACACCGATTTCATACAGAGCTTCCCCTGAGCTGGGAGCTTTGCCTTTCTCCCTCTTCACCCTTTCCTGACTCTTTTTGTTTTAAAGAGATCAGTAACAACCTCTAGAATCTGCTTTAGGGAGGAAATTTTAGAGACCCACTTGTTGGCTAGTTGATGTTTCTGTGTGATGCATTTTACATACTGAACAATTTACTTACCCCTCCACGTATAACACTGTGAGTGGTATCCGACCACAGCACATAGATGTATTCTAATTGGCATGTTTCCCTTTATTAAATCAATAGTCACATTATACTAGTCAGATAATTTAAATATGTCCACAGAATGCAGAATATTTTTTTAATAAAAATGTAAAAGCTTAAAAGAGAAAAGGTTAAAAAAATGTTTGGCCTTTGGTGCCAAACATTCCATTAAACAGATATTTTTTAAACAAGTTATGCAAGTATATTGATTACTGAGCAAATACATCTCAACTCTCTATATGAACCTATGTAGTTTTTTTTTTTAATAAGGAACTTATAGGACATATTTGTTGCATTTTTCCAGAGAAAATAAATGAGTTTTATCAACATATACAACTGAGCTAAAGTAGAATTACTTTGACTACAAATATCTAGAAATGCTGGGTAAAAAACAGATAAGAAAAAACTCTTTTTTAAATGCCCAGCTAAGCTCATAAGAAATAAAGAGTAAGTCCAAGGACACAGAAATGAAGAGGCGCACAGAAATGAAGAGGCGCCTGAGAGGCAGAGAGTGTGCAAACTGAGGCAGCGTGTTCCTGGGATGGGAGCTGCAGGGGGTGGGGGGGTGGAGGGGAGCCAGACCAGACCGGGAAACAGGCCCTGTGCATCTATACAAGGACAAGATGTGAGGGCGGGGCTGTGCAAGGAGAACAGTTGCAGCTGCGACCTATACGTGAAGCTGGGACCCCGAAGGGTTATGAGCTCAGTATGAAGGCACTGGACTAAGTCTGCCCACCAGCCCAGGGAAACAGCAATGAGGCTTGTCACAGCTCTAAGCTCGGGGTGGGAAAAGGAAAGTTTCCCATGAGAAAATGAGGCCCCAAGCCCATGCCAAATCTAACCTTGGAGACTGAGTTTATACTTTCCTTGTGATACGGGGTTTCCCTAGTTTGAGACTGACACAGACGCTGCTCCTGGGCTGGTTGCCCAGGGCTTCTTGAAAAAGCAAATGCAAATCTTCTCTAGAAGGACACTTCACAGGGAAGACCACAGACGAAGAAAAAAATCTGCTAAAGATCAGGTTACAATAAAAACATTATATAATATTGGATCATGAAGTAATGATCCAACATGAGGGTCCAAAGGTCTCTCGGAAAGGTCCCACAGAAAAGAAAATACCACTGTCAATTAATTCTATATTATCTAAAAGATAGTATAAAAAGTACTTTAAATGTCTAAAGAGATTAATGAAATTTATGATGAAAACATAAGACACTATGGCCAAAATAGTGGCACACACACACACACACACACACACACACATAATTTTTAAAAGAACCGAATGGAATTCTGAAAATAAAAGATAAAAATCTTAAAATTCAGTGGATTGATTAAATAACATATTGATCTCTGATAAGGAGAAAATTAGCTAACTAGAAGAAAAATCCTAAAATATTATGCTCTGAATGTAGCATGAAGAGACTTTTCTAAATGTAAAAACATAAAAGATAGAATGTAAGCAAGATGAAAGAGTGTGTAGGGGCCAAGAGAAAACTTTCTTTTCATTCTCTGAAGGGTCACTGGAAAATCAACTGACAAAAGGCAGATTAATAGGGAAAAAGGCAGGCGAATTTATCAGAGTGCGGGAGAGTCTTATGAAGATCTCAGAAGCAAGATGGTTGCTGCTTTTACACCATTTTGAGGTTACAGAATAAAAGAGGGGCTCAGAGTATGGCCCCAAACAGTTTATAGCAGCAGAACAGGTTATGGGAGGGAGAGAGGAGGAGACCTGGCTAGCAAAGGTGGTCTTGTGATGTAGATGAAACTTCACAGGTAGCAGCCCTCAGAGAAAATAGATGGCAAGTGTTTCTTTCAGACGTTTAGAGACTCTCTGTTCATCTTCCCCAGATTTGGACAAGGGAGGGTCTCAGAGAAAGCCTGGCTGCATCAGGGCAGATCTTCTGTACAGATGCAAATCTCCCCTCAAAAGACAGCTTTTCAGCTACTCTTATATTTTCCGCCCTTCTGAATAGGCATTTTGAAATATATCAAAGAAGGTAAAACATTTGATGTCCTTCAAGTGAAAGATCTAAAATACATCTGTTTAATAGGATTTCTAGAAAGGTTCATAGAAAAAAATTCAGGAGAAGAAAATGAAGAAAATTCAGGAGGTAATGAAGAAAAAATGACACAAATCCTCACATTGAAGAGGATGTACAAACTGGCCAGAGAGGAAAAAAATGTAAATAAATCTACACTTATGTGAATCAAGACAAAACTGTGGAGCACCAAAAAGAGAAACTCCTAAGAAAATCAGTAGGAAAAAAGACATATTTCTTTAAAAGGAACAATTGGACTTACAGCAAACTTCCCAAAAGCAATAACAGAGGCCGGAAGAAAATGAAATAATATCTTCAAAGTGCTGAGGAAAAATAATTTTCAACCTAGAATTCTTTACAAAGTTAAGCTATCATTCAAGAATGAAGACAATATAAAAACAAATATTCTGGCCAACAAAGAATGAGAAACACCACACAAAGGCCCTCACGGAATGAAGGGAAATTAAATTGAAGAGAGAATAGCAACAAAGGACAGTTAAGCAAAGAAGTTGGTAAATAGGTGTGTAAATTAAATCAACATTATATATAAATGTGAATAAATTAAAATCTTAAGCCCCCCAGCTGACTTGGTCAAGGGGACCCCAGAAAAA
The DNA here is from genome assembly GCA_008086735.1 of Cheirogaleus medius. Taxonomy (NCBI): domain Eukaryota; kingdom Metazoa; phylum Chordata; class Mammalia; order Primates; family Cheirogaleidae; genus Cheirogaleus; species Cheirogaleus medius. The sequence goes on from VBSM01001562.1 coordinate 53,564,978, forward strand.
CCCTACGGCTGAGATGCTGGTCATAAGAAGGGAGGTGCCCTCGTCATGATCACCTCCCTTTTTGGAGATATTGTTTATAGCAATAAGATGTTAAATCATTACCAGGCCTAAGGCTACAGAACTGCAGTCCCCAAACCCCCCACATACACACACACCGTGCAGCCTGGTACCCATCCACAGACTGTTAGGCACTGGGCCAGGTAGTGCCTGAGCTCCGCCCCAATGCCCCCCGCCACCTGTCCATGGAAAAACTGTCTTCCATGGTCTTCCACGAAACCAGTCCCAGGTGTCAAAAAGGTTGGGGACTGCTGCTGTACAAGATCACCTGCAGGCCATCAATTTACTTAACAGATCACTAGAGTTTCGGCAAATGTCCAGTGGCTTGTCTCTGCTTAACAGACATCCTTAAGTTAAAACATTCCAAGCTTTTAGACAAAGCGCCATCTCTTTAACCAATTACAAATCAAAGAATCTTTAAACCCACCTATCACCTGTAAATCCTTCCCCTTTGAGACGTCCAAACCAATGTGTGCCCTCCACATATTGACTTAGGACCGTAAGTGTAATTCCTGCCTCCATGAATGTAAACAACCAAACTGTAACACAGCTACCCTGGATACACTTTCTCAGGACCTCTTCAGGCCATGGCTTCTGGGCTGGTCACACACATTTAGCTCAGAATAAACCTCTTTAAATTATTTTACAGAGTCTGTTTTTTTTCCTGTTAACATAAAAAATTATATTTCATTTGGAGAGTTTAAAAACAAGGTAGAGTTAAAATGTCAGATGTGAAAAATATGATTATTTACAGGCAAAATGTACTAAGGTCTTTTTCTTGTTCAAAAGGATTAACTTTAGACTGTGTAAGTCAAGTGTTGTGTGTCAGAAATGTACAAATAACCACTAAACAAACAAAAAAGAAAATACAAAAGGATGAAAAACTTCTGAATCAGTATAAGATAAAATTAAAAATAAACAAAATTTGATCAATTCAAAGAAAGGAAAGAAGATAAAAACATTAAATTCATTTTAAAATCAAATATGTAATAGATCCTAAGTATTATTTAGAGTCATATCTTACATTAGAAATAACTTCAATTTTCAGAAAAAAATGAAAACATCATGAAATATATTGTATAAGTAATCATAAAAAAAATTACAATTGTCAATGGAAAAATGACACGGTTCATAAATTTGGAAAGGAGAGCTTTATTTCTCATAAAGGATTGCAGCCTGTAGATTGGCCAACTTGCAAAGCTGAGAAGCATAGCCTGGAACAGAAAACTGACAGCAAGCACTTCAGTGGGTTTAAGAATAGGATTTTATGCTGGGTGGGCTGGCTGAAAAAACATATTTAATAGCTATAGGAGGAGTCATGAATATTTTTGAAAGGAGAAACATGCCCATGCACAATTGAGCTTCGTGCCCCTTCATGGGGTCGCATGTACAAAAAATGGCAGCATTAGCATGATCCAAGGGTAGAGTTTTCAGTCCTCTGATGTCAAAAGGTGAAGCAGAGGACACGAAAGCCATCACTGCACATCCTCTGTAGACTGGCCAGAACCACTCCAGGGTCAATGCCTCTTATCAGGGAAGGATGCTGGTCAGTTGTGTCAAAACTGATAAAAGGGAGGAGCAGCATTAGGCAGTTAGTTGAAATCAGGTGTGGAGCAACTCTTTTTAAAGGGCCAGTGTCTGTTTAATCTTTAGATAAGAAGGACTAATGGAGTCATTGAGGGAGGGGGTATAACAAGATGTGTATAACCTCCCATCCCATCATGGCTGGGAACTCAGCTTTTAAGGTTTCTCTGGGGTCCACTTGGCCAAGAGGCGGTCCATTCAGTCTGTTGGGTGCTTAGTATTTTATTTTTATTTTTCACAATTAACCACCTGTTAAAAGATGGACCCTTTCTAGTTGGATTAAAAATGAACAGACAAAATAATAATCCAGGTGAATGCTTCCTACAGGAGACACACCTAGAACACAATGACACTGAAAGGCAGAAAATAAAGAACAATACTTAGACTGTCCCTGACTTAACAACGGTTCAGCTTAATGGTTTTTTACTTTACCGTGGTGCAAAAGCAATCCCTGTTCAGTAGAAACCACATTCAGTAGAAACCATACCCAGACAACCATGTGTTCTTCACTTTCAGCACAGTATTCAGTAAATTACATGAGGTATTCAACACTTTATTTTGAAATAGGCTTTGTGTTAGATGATTTTGCCCAACTGCAGGCTAATGTAAGTGTTCTGAGCATGTTTAAGGCAGGCTAGGCTAAGCTACGATGTTTGGTAGGTTAGGTGTATTAAGTAATAAGTGAAGGGGAAGCTTTCCTTTTGCCCTCACGAGGTTTGCTGAAAAACCAACTCACAAAAGGCAGATTAATTGGAGAAAAGGCATACAAAATTTATTATTAATGTGTACATGGGAGCCTTTAGAATAAAGACTCAATCCCCCAATAGGGTTCAGAAGCATATGCCATCCTAAAGTTACAGAAAGAATGTGGGCTCAGAGAATAGACAAAAACAAGTGATGGCAGGAAATCAGGTTTTAGAGGCAAGAGGGGTTATAGGAGCAACTTGGCTAGCAAAGGTGGTCTTGTTATGTGAATATAAACCTCGCAGGTAGCAGCCCTCAGAGGGAGTAAATGGTAAATGTTTCTTTTAGGCCTTTCAAGGTGTCAGACTCAGACTCTCAGTTAATCTTTTCTAGATCTGGACAAGGGAAGGCCTCATTGCATTAATATTGATTCTCTACAAATATTAATACAAATTTCCTCCACAAAAGACAGCTTTCCAGCACTGCTTCTTATTGCTGGCTCTCTGACAGCCATCTCAAAATATATTAAGGAAATATATTTTGGGATAAAGTATTTTGACTTCCTTCAAAATGCATTTTCAGTTTACAGTATCCTCAACTAACGATAGGTTTATCTATCGGGATGTAACCCTACTGTAAGTCAAGGGGCATCTGTACACCAGGCAAACTCCAAACAAAAGAAAGCTAGCATATTGATATACATAGTAGATAAAATAGACTTCAAGTATTTTGAGGAATAACAAAGGCCATTACCTCATATTAAAAAAGAATAATTCTCTAGGAAAATAACATAATCCTATGCATGTTTTTTCCCAACACTTTAGCTCTAAAACATACAAAACAAAAATTAAAATATAAGGAGAAATTGATAAATGCATAACCATGGAGGAATATTTTAATGTCTATTTCTCAAAAATGGATAGATCAAAGAGATGAAAAATTAGTACATAGATTATTTGAATAACACAATGAATATGATTGAGCTAAAAGAAATATATGAAATCTTGCCCCAACAATTAGATTCTAAGCATTATTTTTAAGCACAAATAAAATTATAAAAATTGTCTACACATCAAAACAAATCTCAAGAAATATTAGAGAATTAGTATCACATGGACTATATTCTCCAACCATTATCCATCCAAAAGATAGTCTAAAACAATTCCAGGCATTTGGAAAATTTTTAATTTCCAAAATAATTCATGGGTCAAATAAGAAATCTAATGAAAAATTAAAATGTAAAGAAATGGTTAATAATGAACATTAAAGCTTTACTTATAACATATTATTTTTTTAAGAAGGGGAGGGAGAGATCTGAAGTGAGTATTATGAAACATCAGCAGTTTTAAAAGCAGGATGCTACATATACAAATGCCTGTTATATTATTTTCTACATACTTGAAATATTTCATAATTATTTTAAATTTAAAAATAAAGCTACTTATTCTGTTATATACAACTGCTATTTATATTTCAATCAGTGGAGAAACTGGTGAAGATTTGTTTGTTCTTGTATCTGTTTTCTGTATGGGATAGATAGGAACTTAGACAAAATGTTTCTATCAGTGATCAAAAGATTTCACCCAATCTGGGGCAACTCAACCCTAATCTCTGTGTCACATGGTCACTAGAGGCTCAAGGCCAGCTGCTCCCATCCTGGCCTCTAGGGTCCCCTTTAGGTCTGACAAAAATAATTCCTGCTGATGATCAGAAAAGGCTACAAAAAAGAACTATTGCAAAGATCACCCACGTAGAAAATCAACCCTGGGGCAAACCTCATGGCTGACCACATTTATATTGATCGCACTTAAAATATTTGTTAAATACTCCTGATATAAAAGCAAAATCTGCCTATGAGTTGGAGTTTTAGTAAACATCCTTCCTTTTTGAAGTGTGTATTTAAAATAGTCATCCTAAGCAAAATTGAGAACTCCCTACTCTCTGTGACTCCAACTTAGGCAATCCTCAGATCCTCTTTCCCAGTTTCCCCAATTAAATTGTGGGTGATTCCTGCTATCAAAATTTTATATCATTATTGTCAAACCTGAGTAATGTATGCCCTCTTTTTGGAGAAAAATATATTCTCACAAGCCCCTAATGTTGACAAATTACTTTCATTAGAATGTTACTTAAATATATATACAAATGTAAAACTAGATATAAACTCATTATGCTAAACAACTACAATACCGAAACAAATTTACAAAGTAGAAACAAAACCACCAAACCAATACAGTGCAAATTAACAAGATTAATTTAATGTGACAATTAGTGTTGTTTTGCTAAAATTGTATCACAGTTAGAAACAATTGGCTTCCTGTTAGGTTTAGCCATTGGAAGGCACCAGAGACATTTTGAAGGGCTGGAGGAAGGAAGAAGTCAGGGTATTTGTTACATCCTTTGCCTGGTTCCAGTCTAGCAAAGAAGCTCGTCCCTCCTTGGTCCCACCCAGCTCCTGCATGTAGCATCCACTGTGGTTACTGATGGTATCCAGCAGCCTGGTTTCCTGCCTCTGCTGACACTACCTCCTCCCCAGGTCCCTCCCAGTACTGACTTGCTGCTGCCACTAACCCTAACCCTGTGTTACCCCCAACCACCCACCCCCACTATCCCTGTTTGGTTTTTCAGTGTCTTCCAACATCATTTTTTAAACTACCAGTAGTTCCCATATGGGTTTCCCATATGAGTTTCCCATACTCTTCATTAAACTCCCTGGCACAGCCTGTCTTCCGGACTGACCCCATGGAAACATAGGTCATACATAAGGGTGGAGAGAGTTGAAGAGTAATCAATGTAGAGTAATCAGATTTCTTTCCCCACCCACATATTTTTATGCCAATTATTGAACTTTTAACTTTTCCCTCTTTTTTATGCTCTGAAGTGCCAAGAATAAAACAAAAAGAGAAATCTTCCCAAAAAGTTTATGCCACTGATTTATATGGGAACCATTTCTGTTCCCAAAATTTCCTGTGGCTCCGTATCTCATCAGAAGGGATTCAACAGATAGATGTCTATACCACAAAGGGGGATTACCACAATGATGGATGAGTTCTGTCTGCAGATTCTGATTTGAAGAGTGTGCCTGAGCAGATATCTCACCCTCGTCATTCCCAATGCAACCAATAACTTAAAAGAGAAATCCAGACATTCATTTCCTTTGCAAAATGATGGATGAATTGAGGTAGCCAATTCCTTTTTCCTTCCTAGAGTTCCCCCAACATTACATGATTCATCAGCATTTTTCTTTACTGAGTTATACCACCAGACAGACAAGGAAGAAGTTAATGTCCATACTCAAGTATGAAAAAGAGAGAGGAGGAATTTTAAATCAGAAAGTATGTCTCCAGGGGATCAGGATGAGAGAAGAATAATTTCTGATAGAATGGCCAATAGTTCTTCATTTGAATGTCAAGTTTGTTGACTTGACAAATGTAGCTTTTAAGTTGTACAGGTACCAGCTCCTACTTTTGTCAGTTCTCAAAGGCATGGATATTTAATGAGTTGGGAAAAGTATGGTTTCTCCTAAGAGTCAGAAAGAGAGCTGAAATATTTAATGTTTAATGTTTGTCACAGAAATTAACAGACCACAGGGCATTCCTTGCCTATCTTCAAACCAGCAAGACTTGGGAGGTTGGGTTGGTGCCAGGCTCCACCCCAGACAATTAAACCAGAATCACTGGTGGGAATTTCTGGGGTGGGTCTTAGGCATTAGTATTTTTAAAAAATGTTCCCACATTATTCTAATGAAGAACAAAGACTGATATCCACTGGCCACAGCCAAGAATTAGGAGTTAGCCCAGATATTATATTTTTATTGGATTCAGTTGTCTTCCATGTAAGGGTTTACCCATTTTTCCTCCTCATTCTTTATTCTTTTGAAAGGACATTGATATAAGTGATACTAGAGCTATAATGAACCTAAGATTTTGTTTTCCTTGCCACTTGGTAAAAGAAGTAACAGAGAAGGAAGAAGACGATCCTTTTGGGGGTAAGGGGTGCTGATGGTGGTGATGCCTACCAGAATCCCCGGATGTCTGGACTGTGTGACTTTCATCTCAGACGTGACCTTCAAGGGACCATGTATCAAATCCACTGTCCACTGCTCATCCATTGTGTGTCTCAATATCATCAGGCTCAACCTTATCATGTCAGAAATGTCCTAGTGCACATTCTCCAGAGCCCAGTATCACAAAGGAGTGAAATCTTATCACCCACTGCAGCATAGTGCATTGTATTAATATATATGTATCTCCCAGGACAAACACCTTGCAAAGAATAGACAATGGCTTAGTCTTGGGTCCTCTACACATTTCTGATAAGCACACCCTAACAGAAGTTTAAATAGGAGTTTAATATTTTCTCCATGACCCAATGAACCATCTTGCATTTACCCCAAGCTGCTCAAACCTCACTCCAGAGACTGCTGATCTAGTTTACTGGATAATGGACAAAAAGTTATTACTTTTGTGATTTGAGTTGTCCCTGAATATGAATATTATATCTGAAATTCTTACTCAAAGTTGTTCAACAATGCACACAAAGTATATAGTGAACTCTTCACCATCACCCTTGAGTTACTTCATGGAAGACTCCAATGAAATTTGGGTTAATAGCAAATGCTTTCTATTATTATCAGAATCAGGCCTCTGTTGCTTCCCAGGTTCCAGTCTGATCCTCTGAACAATTTTGCTCAAGTCACTCTTTGATCTGTTTGTAACCATTTCCATAATTGTTTCAGTGGTCACTCTGAACCAAAAAGCAGCCTCTAAGTTATCTTGCTCAAGTGATTCATTCTTGAAAAAGAAAAAGCAATAGGAAAATTCTGGCTATAATTTCAAAGCATATTTTCTGTTTACAATATAATAGGTGTAAAATATTAAATGCTCTTAATGAGGCATAATTTATGGAAAAAATACAGTATAGGAAGGCCTTTGGCAAGTGCATTGATTCTGAAAAAAGAGATGGAAAGACTCCATCGAGGTCATTGAAAGAGGGGAAATGAGTGAGAATGAGCAAGTTCAGGGCTTCCAGTTATGACAATGATCACGCAGTTTGATTCTGGTTTTGCAGTTAAAGAAACTGACCCACACCCAAGGTCATGCACTAGTTTAACCGCAAAGCTGAAAAGGAGATCTGCAAACTCCTAGCTCCCTTCCTTTCTTTTAGTCTGCAATATAATTACTTCCTTAATTACTTATTTCCCATTCTCTTTTTTATCAGTTTTAGACAAGAAGGCCAAGATGTTTCTTTGGTTGCCTTGCAAATCATCCGAATTTCACAGAGATCTGTGCCTCTCCCTGAGGTGTTTCTTTTTCCCTTCCTGTGTTCTTCCCAAAGGAGAAGGCTCTGTATTCCCAACTGCAGGGTTCCTGTCTGCCTCTTTGGAGAGTCCTTTTATCATTGCAATGCGTGGGCTGCCTATCTCTAAAAATAAGATTCTATTTATTTGTTTGATACAAGAAAAATCAATTACGATACAGTTCTCACTGTGGAGATATTCTCAGACAATGTTTTAACTGACTCTCAAGTTCTATTTTAAAAGCATCATAACCACAAAAGCACAGAATTCTGGAGATTAATAAGACTGCAGAATCCATCCCATGTGGTTCTTTACCATTTGGGGTTCATGAAACCCTTTGAAACTATGATGATAGCTATCAAAACTCTCCCCAGGAAAAAAGATATATATAAAGGTACATATGCAGACATATATACAAAATTCATACAAAAATCTGTATGTAATATTATTTACTCGCCTGGAGGCTGGTTCCTGGATCCCTGGGTTAGATATCCCCTTACTAGACTGGGAAGGAAACTAAATCCCTAAAAGAAAATTAATTTGCTGAGCACAGAGCTAGTTAGTGGAAGAAATAGTACTAGAACACAGGTCTCTTCTTCCCAGTGCAAAGGTACTATGATGATGAAGGTAACCATGTGATTTATCACCTAAATCACGATACTTTTGAAAGTGAAAAGGTGGGCTATTAATAATTAACGTAAGCCAACAGGTGTAAACAAACTCTTCGGGGCAAATCAGGACATAGGGTCACTTTAGGCACACCAGATGCAGAAAGGCTCTTGAACCTGACACTTCTTTGTACCAGAAGGCCAAAACCTCCCAAGAAAAAAGAAAATGTGAACTTGCAATGCAAGCTCTGAATCTTTATTCTGCAGCACTTTGAAAAGACCAAGCTTCTACCCCTGATCTGAGTTCTCATTCGGTGCATATCACACATCTCATGAATATGACATACAAAGGAAATTATTATAACACTTCATAGCAACAAGATTTAAGGTTTCTTGAAACCTCCCAAGGGGCATCTCAATCAATTTTAGGTTTTATCAGCAACACAATAGCAAGCATCAGAAAAAGTTTGCTGCTGTTTGTAAAGTCAGTTTTACTCCAGAGGTTTGACCATTTCAATCTGACTATGCAAAGAAAGGATAAGGAAAATTGATTCCATTGCAAAGAGTCTCCCTAAAGATCTAAATAATTCATATCAGTCTCAATCTTCAGACATTATCTCAAGCAATAAGCATATTCCAAAAGACTCTAAGGTGCCCAGAATTTTCCCTCACCACACAAAGCCACATGCAACGCCCCTCACTCACTGGCTGGCCTTGCATCTGAAGGGTTGGAGCCTGTGTCCACTCATCTTTTTGTTCTTAGAATGCTAATATCAACACTTTAAAAGACAGTCTGTTTCTCAGTGTAGTAACACACTCACTATGTTAGCAGAGCCTCCAGTTCTGAATTACATTATTAGAGTCTACCATGGGGCCCCAGACCAGGGGCTCTCCATGGCTATGTATTAAAACTATATAAAAAACTTTCAAAAAACTCTCATGCTTCGCTTCTGCCCCTTAGAGACTCTGACTCATTGGCTGAGTGTCAGACTCAGGCATGATCATTTTCCCCAGATCCTTCCAGGTGATTCTAACATTCAGCCAGAGTTGAGAACTGTTGCCTTAGAGAAAAAACAGTGAGCACTCCATAGGCAGTTTCCTTCTTCTCCCTTAAAGCTAACAGAATGCATTGGGACTTGATGCTGGCTCATATAGGAGGAGAAAGATGGCTTAAAGGGCTAAGGTGGAGTCCTCGTAGATGAGTGGAGCACTAACTTTCTGAGTCAACCCAAGTGGGTCTTCAGTATTAACAGGAAAGATCCTCAGAAGAGTTTTCTCCTTGGCACTCAGGTGAACACATATCACATTTCTTCATTTTCTAAATATGTCATTGGCTCACTCCACATCTGCCAGAGTTGATGGAGAATCCAACTTCAATCACTTTTTTCATACAGTCCTTCCCTACGTCTCCCTGCCTATACTGCCTCAACCATATCCTTATATCATAAGCCTCAAGGATTATACTGCTCAAGAAAACTGAGAAAGGTCCCCTTTTGTCTCCCCCATGCCTATGGACCACTGCCACCCCTGAGGCTCACTCCCAAAGCCGCTGGGGCACTGCTCTTTCCTGTTGTCAGACAGTGTTGCCCCAGCGAAGTAGCAGCACATTCTTTATCACTGACCTTCTGCTGTCTCCTGCACCAACATGGAGTTGTCATTCTCCTTCCTGAGGTCCTGCAAATTCTGGGCCATGTCCTTAGAAAAGGATCCCAGTATCTGCTTCCAAAGGTAACAGCAAAACCTCCTTCTCATCTTCCTGTTTCCAACAATAAGTACTTTGCCAAAAGCCTGCACCTCCTCTCCTCCTCTCCCACCATTGCCCTGAAATCTGGGATGATTCCGCTTGACTCCTTTCCCTGGATCCTCTTGGAGTTAAACTAATTAAATCATTATGTATTGTCAGTAGACACCACAACAGCTAATCTTTCTAAAGAAAGACTGTGCCTACAGAAGGGCAATGGCAACATAGAGAAGCAAACTTAGCAATGCATGTCTAGCTGCATCCAGGAAACAGATGGAGATTCTTAATCAGGGGCATTGAGATGTGCTTGCCTCTAGAGAGGTATACTCAGCTGAGAAGCTGGGGTATTTCATTAGGTCTCCCCATCATCTGGATGAAATCTTACTCAAGACAGTTTCATTGCCAAAGAACCTTATGTTCACTCACGCAGCTTCCCAGGTATCTTGATATGGAGAGCGTGATGATGGTGATGGGAAGATGCAGCAGGGACTGAGGTGCAAATACTCTGGTCTCTTGACCAGAGTCAGGAACACATCCTCCCCAGTACGTTAATAAACCAGTGTTCTGCTTTTCCATTAGTTGCACGCAGTTTAATTGTGCAAATCCTTCTGTAACTCTGATCTTTCCTGACTACCCCAACGTTTTGTTTCTGTACTTGCAAGAATAAGGTTAAACAATCTCGTGAGGGCTTTTTACAGTCAACTGCTTGGCCTTTCCCAGAAGTGTCTCCTACCCTCCGTGTCTGCAGGGCTGTCACCCGTGGTACCACCTGAGGCTTTGTTCACTTCTTAGAGCTTCTGGGAATGTGGGCACCCCTGGCATGGCCGTGACAAACTGGAAGTGGAGAGTGTAGAAAATAATAAATCTACTTTTTATAGCAGAGGTGCTCAAATCCTCGGCTCTACAGTGTGCAGTGACCATAGGATCCTGGGTAACTTGCATTGTAACCCTCAGAAGTCTCAGGACTCTGTGCATGTCCTCTAGTGCCCAGCACACGGCAGATGCTCCACGCTCTTGGATATTGGACATGTTCTTTCCCTAAATGGGCATCCCAGTATCTCAGTTTTAAAAACAGCCCAGATGTATCAATGTGTTACCGTTCCAATGGATAAATAGACCCAAATAAAATACTCATCCACAGGTAGTGCTCCAGGCCTCAGGACTTTGCATTACATAGACTGGGTCCTGTACTTACTGGAAAAGGGAAATTTGTCTGCAAAGCAACGTTTGACCCCTTGGACAAGGAACATCCCAGGCAGAAACTAAAATGCTATAATCCAATCTTAGAGAACTGCTTGGACCTTGCAAGTCTGTGGCCCTGAGGTGTTTCTCAGCTCCAATGATTGCCCAGCCCACTGTTCTCCAACATATCTTGTTCTTCATCTTTGACTCCACTTTTATAAACGACGCAACCTTTCTAACCTGAATCACTTACAGCAAATCATTGACTTTGGCCATCAAACACTTTTATAAGCAAAGTTTGACACTACAAAATTTTTACTTCCATTCATAAAGATTAAGGTAGACTCACCCTCTATCATGCTACAGAGAAGAGCAATTCTACACCTGGAAGATGAAAGAAATGTCTTTTTTTAATTAATTACCATGTACCAGGCACTTTGCTATACAGTCACTCACATGTTATTTCATTTAGTCCTTTCTGTACATTATCTCATATTCCCATGAGGACTTATCACACCAATTTACAGATGAAGAAACTGAGGCTCTAGGACAGGTAGGTACATGGATAGCCAATGAGAAACCCAAAATTCAAAACTGGGTGTCCATGGCTCTAAGATCATGCTTTGCTCCTTTGTGTGGGCACAGAAAAATATAATAATTATGTAGTCAAGATTCCCAAGGGAAACAAAAAAAAAGCTATATTTACTTCATCCATTCTGTTCTTAAAACCAGAAACAAATCAACTGTTACCTCGTTTCCAACAAAGAATCACAGAGTGGGTCTCTAGACATGTTGGTCTGGTGTTGACTGATCTATGCTGTGAGGGAGTGGGAAGAATAGGGCACAGTAGCGGGTACCAGGGACTTGGGAGTTGGTTGGCAGGGACAGTGGGTGGAAGGGAAGAGCATGGGGCAAGACAGCTGATACAGAATATTCAGAAAAGTTATGTTTCTGTTTCCTATGAACTTGCCCCATTCTTTTTGTAAGTCCCCTTCCCTAAACTATACTGTCTAATTGCCACAGGAAGAATTTGTCCATCTATGTGGACATCCTTTTTAGTAAAAGGCTGGAGAAGTGTTCATTATCTATGGCTGAGTAAAACTTACCCCAAAATGAAATGCCTTAAAATAACATTTATTATCTCATGATTTCTGTAGATCAGGAATCCCAGGCATGGCTTAGCTGGGTTCTCTGCTTCAGAGTCCCCCACAGGTTCTAGTCAAAATGTCAGCTAGGGTCACAGTCATCCCAAGGCTTGACGGACAGGGAAGGATCCGCCTCCAAACTCACTTGCGTGGCTATTAGCAGAATGTTAGACTGAGGGCCTCCGTGTCTGTTGGCTGTGGGCTGGAAGCTGCCTCAGTTTCCTGCTACGTGGGGCTCTCCCCAGGCCAGCTCACACATGGCAGCTTGTTTCCTCAGAGCAGGCAAGGAGAACCAGAGAGAGTGTGAGCAAGACACAGAAGCCACAGAAGACGTTTGTAACCTGTCATGGTTAATTCTATGTGTCTACTTACTTGGCTACAGGTTGCCCAGGTATTTGGTCAAACATTATTCTGGGTGTTTCTGTGAGGGTGTTTTTGGATGAGATTGACATTTAAATAGGTAGACTGAGTAAAGCAGGTTACCTCCCTTAATGTGGGTGGGCCTCATCCAATCAGCTGAAGGCCTGAATAGAACAAAAGGCTGATCCTCACTGGAGTAACAGGGAGCTCCTCCTGCCTGACTGCCTTTGAACTGGCACACTAGCCTTTTCCTTCCTTTAGTTTCAAGTGGAAGCACCGGCTCTTCCTGTGTCTCAAGCATGCCAACTTTTGGATAAAAGCTACGCTATCAGTTTCTCGGTCTCCAGTATGTCAACTCCCCCTGCAGATCTTGGGACTTGCCCTTCTCTATAATCACATGAACAGATTCCTTATAATAAATCTCTTTGTATACATATGTATTAATATATGTTCCATTTCTCTGGAAGACCCTTACACAACCTAGTCTTGGGACATTCCATCCATTTCGCCATAGTCTATTTGTTAGAAGTGAGTCACTAGGTCCATCCCACACTTAAGGGGAGAGGATTACACAGGGTGTGGGTCCCAGGAAGTGGGATCACTGCAAATCATCTTAGAATTCTGCCTACCACAGTCATCATCTGCCAAGTTAGGATGGGGAATGGAGGTAGTGGAGGGATGTGGAGATAGCAGCAGGAGAGGAAAGAGAAGAAGAGTTTACAGGTGACCTTGGGAGTAGGTCTGCAAAATGAAAATATACTTAGGCAGTGTTAACCAAACATATTTGTCTACAACATTTTTTCCAAGAGAATTTCCTGGGACTTGTGTTAAATGATGAATTAGACAACCCAAATACAAATGCCTGCCCAGGAGCCTGGCAGACCACACACATGTAATCTTTGAATGTTGACTCTGAATCAGATTATAACACAGTAGTCATGGCAGTAAGCCACACTCAGATGTTGAGAATCTAAATCACAGATGTCCTAGTGTTTGGGGAGGAGAATAAATCTCCTGATGCTAGTTGTGCCTATCCTGTGGATAAGCATCAGGCCAACTCTGTAGTGCTCTGATAGACTGCATTATTGAGGCCATGATGCCAGACTACACTCCTGTAGGAAGGGAAGAGGGTCACTCCTGAAAAGAGAGGCTAGTTCTAATATCACTCACCTGAGGAAGAGTCAGGAAGTGGTACTCTGAAGGTAGGCTTTAGTCAGACAGGAAAGAGAATTCCTAGCCTTTCTTTTGAGCTCCCTCTGAACTTTGAGTTGGCCCAATTGGCTTGGGGGCAATCCTTGTAGAAAGCTTAAAAGACAGCTTTTGATATATGGACCCAGAATGGGGGAAGGCAAGGACGCAGCCAGCCAGATATCTCAAGCTGAAGACGAACAAGTCTTACTTTACAAAGTGTATTTCTAGCTGCATGTTCCTCTTTTACTTGATGTTTCTGTTGAAAATTTAGCCTTCCGTGACAGCCTTTAAGAATACTCCAGCTGTGCTGGCGTGAACTAAGGCAGATGCCAGGCTGGCATGGTAGGAGAGGCACGTCACATGTGGCCAGTGTGACCGCGTCTGGTGTGAAACTCGCGGTGAGTTCTCAGGTCACAGCCATGGCCCTTTCTGAGGACGGGCCCTGGTGCACCGAGGTGAGTGTCAGCAGCCATGTCTTTACTTGGTGACAAGAATCAGGGCTGATTTATTCAGGGCTGAAGGCCTGAATGAAGCCAGGCTAATCGCACATCTCTTCTGGGAACATGGAGATTTGTATTAAGAGAAACAGCCACTGCGGGTCACGGAGCTGAGCCACGGGGTAGCTAAAGGGAACATCCAGATGCCCCCCCTTAAGGTCCTTGGAGCGTCCCTACTCCTTACACTAAGAAGCTCAGCTTTTAAACTCTGATCTTCTCAATAAATTTTTCTTTTTACTTAAACTGGACAAAGTCTGTCTCTCCCCCTTGAATCAAAAAAATCTTAATTAACGCTTGGTGGCAGAGTCTTTTTTTTTTTTTTTGAGAGAGAGAGAGCTCCCCCAGGCAAGGCAAAGGGTGGAGTGTAATAATTAGAACTCGTGGGCTCAGAGGCCATCCTCACATGTAGCCTGACCATTCAGCACCAGCTCCAGAGGATCCTAAGCAAAATAGGATGCGCTCACCAAGGAATCAGGGCAGTTCCCACAGGTCCGAGTCTGGGGAGAGCTGACCCCAGGGAAGCAGAGCCCTGAGGGACAAGCAGAGGAGCAACACGGAGAAAGCAGAACACAAAGTGTTAAACAGGTAGCCCAGCTAGTGGCCAAAGTGGGGAAGGTCTGGCGGTACTAGCAGCATTTTGCTGAACAGCTAAAGTTCAGACAAATGGCCTCAGGCTTAGGCGAACGGAAACTCAGGGCAGGGACATAAGTCCAGGCAACAAGACAACCCAGTTGGGTCACAGGTCGAAGCAGAAGCCCAGTTACCAGAATTGGAGCGTAAGGTCAGCACGGGACAACCCGTGGGTGCGTGACCTGCACTGCTGGACTCCTGAATTTCCCAACAAAGGACAGGTCCTAGAGCCCAGAGCAGGGCTGAGGACAGGCAGGGGTCAAGGATAAACGAGCAGGGATCTGGAGACGGGAGCCCAGGGCTCATACTGCAATCCTGCAGCCTTCTGGGGCCTTGCTCAGCCCCGAGCTGCCCAGCAGAAGGGCTCCAGGGAAGGACGAAGTCAGTCAGGGAGAGGGAGCCGCTGTAATCTCAGAGCGGTGCGTAAGGGCAGAGACGAGGAGAACTGTGTTTGTTTGTTTATTTCCTCATGGCAACTCACAAACTTAGCCAAATACAGATAAAAATGAAGTGCAGGAAAACTTTCCTCACACCCTGACTCAGAATTGTTACTAAGTGTATACACTAGATGTAGGCGGATGTAGGCAGAATCCCCAGTTCCACCTAACAGTCCTCAAACAGAGCTTCCCCTGTGTCCTTCCACATAGAAAGATTTCCCAAGGGTTTCTAGGAGGTGCTTGCTCTATTGCTCAGTATTTTCTAAAATAATCCAAATGGAAACCCAATATTCATCCTCCTCATGTCTCCTAAGCACAAAGGAGCCAAGCACACCCGGAGATGCTTGGTCAAAATTTATGATAGGGCCAAGTGTGGCGGCTCACATCTGTAATTCCAGCTCTTTGGGAAGCCAAGGTAGGAGGATCACTTGAGGCCAGGAGTTCGAGATCAGCCTCAGCAACATAGTGAGATTCCGTCTCTACAAAAAATAGAAAAAATTATCCAGTCATGGTGATGCATGCCTGTAGTCCCAGCTACTCAAGAGACTAAGGCAGGAAGATCCTTTGAGCCCAGGAGTTTGAGGTGGCAGTGACCTATGATGATGCCACTGCACTCTAGCTGGGGTGACAGAGTGAGACTCTGTATCAAAAAGAAAAAAATATTATGATAGATTGATTGATTATTCCACTTCTATCCTCTCTCTAGTACCCTCTCCCACCCCACTCCTTATTTACTCTTGTGACAGAGCAGGACTGGGGGGCTCCAGGACTGAAGATAATGCTACAGTTCCTATGGGGTGCATGCTCCCAATAGGCTGAGACCAAGGTCCAGCAAGGAGGGCATACATGGGTTGGCCCATCTGTGGGTGGAAGGAGAGAATTGGTCATGCATTCTGAAATACGTTTGCAAGGGCCTTTAGGCGTTACCTGGTTCCCAGTGTACATCATCTGATGAGACTGAGACCACCCTTTATAAAATCAATAAAGGGCCACAAGGTGGGAACTGTGGCAGGGAAATATATATAACCAGCCATTGTTCCCTAGCTTGCTTTCCTATAATTGCTCACCACGCTGGAGTCACATAGCAGATTGTCATAAAAATTCTTAGCTTTCTTCATTGCTCTCATAGATAACATCACCCTTGTGAAACCTAAGGCTAGTTTTTGAGATATCTTCCATCCCTGCATTCCAGTGGAATGGCTGACCCACCCAAACAAGGGGCCCATACTGAGGAGGAACTGACTCAACTGGTCTTGCAAGCCCCACCCAAAAACGGACTCAGCAAAGAAGACAATTTCAATACCCCTATGGTTCCACCCTAAACCTAGCCAAATAGCAGATCCTAGTGTATCTGCTGCCTGA
Source organism: Cheirogaleus medius (assembly GCA_008086735.1). NCBI lineage: Eukaryota > Metazoa > Chordata > Mammalia > Primates > Cheirogaleidae > Cheirogaleus > Cheirogaleus medius. Next base: position 53,581,755 of record VBSM01001562.1, read on the forward strand.
CAAACTATCTTTAAAAATCCTTTCTCCCAAATTCTCAGGGAGACGGATTTGAGAACCTCCTGCCATATCCTCACATGGCACCTGCAATATTAAACTCTTTCCCTACTGTAACTCTTGCTGTCTCAGTGTACTGGCTTCCTCTTGCGAAGTGATCAATGAACTTGGTAAGGCTGGGACAAGACTGGTTAACTTAGCAGCTGTCCAAGGCTAAGGTTATTCTTAATGAATATTACTATGTGGGCCCAGGGTTAGATGTATCAATATGTTCATTCCCAGATTTCAGCTGTGCTTGAAGAACCTGGATGGGAAGCAGGTAGAGAAGGTGTTGGCAATTGTAGAACAGGGGGGATTCATATCAGACCATGTCAGGCAGTGCAGTGTAAGACTCAAAAGAGTTTGTCACCAAACATCACAAAAGAAATAGGAACATCTCCCTTCTTCCTGTTTTAATTTACCTTTACTGAGTGTGGACTTCATAAACTCATTTTTAAAAATCTATTCTTTATTTGGTAGAGTTGTGAGTTGCCAGAAGCAGAAAAAAAAACCCTGCAAATCAATTCTCCTCCACCCTTTCACACCCGCCCCCATCCTATCCCGCCCACACTGTCCCTTTGCATTTGTATGCAGAGGGAAGGGTGGGGACAGAGCTACTAAACTATTGGAAATTGCACCTTCAAAGGTCCTAGGAGGTATGTCTGTGATTTTGACCCTAGGCTTCCTCATGTAAAGCCCTTTGAAGATTGCCTGGCACATAGCAAGGACTGTGTGAGCATTTGCTATTAGTAGTAGCATTTGCATTTGCATTCGTATCTTTAATGTAGAATTCCCTGTCCATAATCAGCCAACTCCTACCTTCTCTGAAACCCTCACACTCATCACTATCCAGGGTCTTAGGGCCTACAGAAATTTATTCCAAGTACTTTGATTAAAATCATTGTTTCTACAGTTGAGAAAGTTAAAAAATTGTATGTAACTCTTGGAGAGAAGAAACTTGAAGATTGAGCTACTTTCAATTATTAACACTAAGCAAAAGAAAAATGTGCAGGCAGTCCTCACTGCTGTCCCCTCTTAAATTTCATCCATCTGCTGCCTTGACGGTGCTGACAAACTCCTATATTTCACTTTTCACTTCATTGATTTGTCCATTCAACAGTTTCCCTGATGATTCATTGGCCTCAAAGTCAACTTGTCAACGTTTTACCTTACCGATCCAGGAACACCAGTGGGTGGAAAAAGAAGGTGAGTGCTGGCTGGCTGCCCCATGGCAGGAGATGAAAAAATGATTCATTCCTTACCATTCTTCTGCTTTCAATGACATTTCCAGGAATGCCATGTAGCAAAAGCTGAGGCAGCCCACATGCACTCAAAAACATGTTTTTATGCTTTGTTATTCATGGGACCACAGGACTTGAGTAGAGAGGCCCTGCCCCATTTAGGATTATCTGTTCTCAATAATCGTGGGCTAAATACAAACAACTGTGAAAGGCAGCTGTTCACAATGCAGCAAGTACAAAGCCAAGCACAAAGGTATCTGCAGTGCATTTGGAGCCTGAACCATCAAACTTGATTCATTCCCTGTAACTCCAGGTTTCCCTAGCCTGTAAATATAAATAAGGAAGGTGATTTTCCTATTATTTACAACAACTTCAAGACTCCATTTATCAAATTAGCCGGGGCTCAGCCCTCCTCCCAGGGAATCCTCAAAGGTGGTGGCATTTCATGTGCTTTCCTGAGTCAGTTAATCTCTGTTTCCATGGGCTCAGGACATCCATTCCCACTCTGTTCACAGGCCACTTAGGCCAACTGCCAGTTGCTGTTTACTCATCTAAAACTGCTGGCCTGCCTCTGGTAACTGCCTCTGGCGACTGCCACTGTCCCATACTGCTCTTGGTTGGGGAGGGAAGGGAAGAGAGGAGTGCACTCCCTCCTTCACACAGCTGAGACCAGGCTGTAAATTTTGACAAGACTTAGTTTAAGGGCCCCAGATAACAGAAAGGAATGGTAACTTCCTTTGTGGTCCATGCACCAGTAGCGTCATCATCAACTGGGAGTTTGATAGCAATTCGGAACCTCAGGTCCCATCCTAGTCCTCCTAAAACATGATCTGCTTTTTAACAAAATCCTCAAGAAATTTCATGCATATTAAATTTCCAGAAACATGAATTTCAATACAGAGGAACTTTCATCTGCATGCATGACTCTATCACATGACTCTCCAGATCTACTTCCCACCCTCTCCACCTCATTCATTCTCTGCCTAGGATGCTGTCCTCTATGGACCACATCAGCAGGGCTTCCACTCCCTCTGGCTTCAGGGATGGGAGGCAAGTGGCACTAGGCTGCCTCAGGCTGGCTGTGACCCTCTCCATTGTGAACTGCTCTAAGGAAGCCCACTCCTTGTTCTAAGACTTTCCATAAAGGGTCCTGTTTCCTTCACCAGGAACTGCCTCCTTTCATACGTGATTACTAGTGTGAATGTCCACTGTACCCAACCACTTTCATGGTTTCCCCTCTAGGCCCAACAGAGCAATACCATTAAAACACAGTGGTCCTACATTAGCACATTGTCCAACATCCAATTATTTAGCCTTAGAGAGCAGTCCATATAAGACACCCACAGTCCTGCCTGGACTGACCAGCAGAAGCGTAGTCTTCCGCCTTTGAACAATCTTTTCTCTATTGTTAGGGCTAGATCTGCATATCCATCCATCTTAGCCCCGTATCCTGAGAAACAGCTCAAAGGAGAATAAGCACATCTCCCCTTGAACATACCACAATTTTTGAAAGTTATAGGGCTTCCACCATTGTTCACTTGCAATCCATTCTCCAATCAAATTTAAACTGTAAATCAGATGTCACCCCTTCTGCATAAAAACTTTTTGTGGATTTGATTTGTACTTAAAACATAAACCATGGAGTTACAGGTCAGTTTCCCCATGAAGCAGATCCTGAGATGGAGTTCAGTATACAGGAAGTTTATTGAGGCGTGCTCTCAGGATCACCTCCTGTGAAGGATGTGGAGGAGGTGGGATTGGACAGAGAGAGAAATTGGGCTGCAATACAGTCACCACGAAAGCCTCCGTTGACAGAACGGGCGTGACTGTGTCGAATCATTCCTAATCGAAAAAAAGGGACGGGAGCCTTTTTACCTCAGTACTGCCCCGTTCCATGTGGGCTGCCCTTGGGAGAACAGTGTGACCTGGGACCACCAGGCTGTCTTTAGCCAAGGGCAATATCCAGAGGGACTTGGGCTTCAAGCCGGCATTGCCCACACTCAAGGCAGCTAGGTGAATGAGCGCTCCGTTTGCAAGAGCAGTGTGCTGGGAGTTGGATCTGGCTGGCACAGCAGATCCACAGTCTACTACACGTGGTCTGTAAAACCCTCTGGGATCTGGCTCTGTCTACCTACATAACTTCCTCTTACCCCTCACTACCCCCTGTGCTCCAGTCTCACTGGCCCCATGCAGATTCCTCGGGGACTTGACCACACTCTCCCCGGATCTTGGTGTGGCTGGCAGCTTTTCCTTCTTTGGCTACCTATTTAACGTAGCTCTCACACTTTCCCTGCCTGTGGCCATTGTGTCATGTTGCTTATTTCTTTCATAGAACTTATCACAAAATGGCAATATTTATTTTACTTATTTAACTGCTGCTCAAATGTTTCTTAAGGGCAGAGACTTTGTTGTTCTTCTTCATCCCTTTTCCCCAATGCCTAGGGTAGTGGCTGAAACACAGTAGATACTATGAATGAATGAATGAGCAGTGCATTCTAAATTGGAGGGTTTTTTAAAAATTTTCGTGCTTTTAGAGGCATGACTTCCTCTGACTGGAGTGCACTGTCTTTATTACTAAAAAAATTCCTACTTGGCTCAAATGTTAGATTCTCTATAAAACATTTTCTTCTGCTCCTATAACTCTCTTCCCATCCCGCCACTCTCAGCGCTCTGTGGCTAGCCCAATGCCTAGCACAGAGGGACAGCAATAACAACACAAATATTTATTGAATGCCTACAATGTGTCCAACATTGCTATGTGCAAGAGACACACTGTGAACAAAGCATACAAAATCCTTGCCCTTGTGAAACTGATATTCTAGTTGCGGGAGACAGAAATAAACAAAATAAATAATTCAACTCTATGCTATAGCAGGAAAGGGAATAGAAAATACTAAGTGGTATTACAAAAATTTAAGAGAATTGCCAGAGAAAATCTCACTGAGACATGAAAGTACAGAAAAGAGCCCCATGAATATCTGGGTGAAGAGTGTTGTGAGCAGAGAAATCAGCAAGAGTAGAGAGATTGGGGCTGGAACAAGCTTCTTCCATGAGCAGCATGGGAGCCAGTGGAAGGTGAGCAAAGTGGGTAAGGAGAAGAGATGGGAGAGGTAATGAGGGCCGGATCACAGGGGGTCTTGTGAGCCACTGTCAGTGACATGGGAGCCAGTGGAGGCTCCTTCTGAGCAGAGGAGAACACAACCTGACTTGGGTTTTGAGAGCAGACTGAATAGAGACAAGTATGGAAACAGAGATACCTGTTGGGGCCAGTGCAGTGAGCCAAATGAGCTTGGACTTGGGTGGTGTCAGAGGAGACGGTGAGAAAGGTCAGGTTCTGAATATATTTTGAAGACAAGGCTATCAAGATTTGCTCTTGGATTGGATGTGGGATGAGCAAGAGGAGTCAAGGATGACTCAGCATTTTCACCTAAGCGTGGAGCTGCCCTTCCCTGCCAACAGCAAGACGGTAGGATGAGCAGGCTGATGGGGGGAGAGTAGACATCAGGCATCTGATGTGATAAGCTTGAGGTGCCTAAATAGATATCCAGATGGAAATATTAAGTTACCCACAGAGTAGGAAGAAAACCTGGGATCCAAATGTAGAAAAGACTTCTATAAGAATGAGTAACTGCAGCAAATCATGTGATCAATCAATTATTTATGTCTCATAAATAAAAAGTGATAAGAGCAAGAAGAATTCAGTTGCAATATTCAAAACATGGATTTCATATCAATGAAATCATATCAATACATTCTCGTACAATACTTTTAAATTCTAAATGATGCATGGACTTTCATTATGTTATGTGATTGCTGCATTGGAAATACCTTTGTGTAGGGAAAATAAAAGAAGCCAACTTAACAGTCTTTATTTTCTCATTCTCTTCCTTCTCTTTCTTTTGCCCCTTTCTTCTCCCTCTCCTTCTTCCTCTTTCTCTCCACTTTCAATTTTTTGTGTCTCCTGCCAATTCCATAAGCTTACCAATGGCCACCCAAGGCATTCTCACTACGAATCAAAGACTGGTCACCTTTGGTAATGTGACCTATTTCAACATGAAATATACATATTCTAGACATTTTATTTTCTCCTTCTGAACCAAAATTCCTCCCCTCAGAGTTTTGTGAATATAATTAGAGGAAAATATTTCACACCACTTTGCATTTCTTCTGGGAAGACCAGGAAACAGAAGAGAACATTTCACAATATACAATTAAAGTATAAAATTATGTTGGATCGCAGAAAGACAAGAGGTCAATGTTTTCATCATGAAATAAAAAGATGGATATATTTGAAATGGTAACTATATTGTTCTTGCATATATTCACTGAGATGGTAAAAAAATGCATTATAACTTTTCTAAAACTCACTGGCAAGAAAAATTATTTCCACATATTCTTTAATTGGTAATGGATACACAACAAAGTTTACAATTATTTGGGCTTCAATTTTTCAGCCATCTCATTACTTACCAATACCCATATTTAATGTGCTCCAGCTAGAGCATTTTCTAACTTAACTGAAAATAATTGATTTTAATATATTGTAAAATGAGTTAATTACCTTACCTGAGATTTTTTTATATAAAAACACTGTAATTGGCAGGATTTTTTTCTCTTAGTGGTACATAAGATAATAGTATGTTATATAATTGATGCTATCTTAAATTTGATAAATTATAGTACTATAGTAGATATATATACACACAAGCCTAAGTTTGTATGTGTGTATAAAAATGTTGATATCATGACATTTACATTAGTACCACAAATGGGTTAATAATTTAATATCAAGAATCTTAGATGGCCAGGTGCGGTGGCTCACACCTATAATCCTAGCACTCTGGGAGGCCGAGGCGGGTGGATCCTTTGAGCTCTGGAGTTCGAGATCAGCCTGAGCAAGAGTGACACCCCATCTCTACTAAAAAATTTCTTTCTAAGAAATTACTTGGACAGCTAAAAATATATAGAAAAAAAAAATTAGCCAGGCATGGTGGCACATGCCTGTAGTCCCAGTTACTTGGGAGGCTGAGGCAGAAGGATTGCTTGATCCCAGGAGTTTGAGGTTGCTGTGAGCTAGGCTGACGCCACGGCACTCTAGCCCGGGCAACAAAGTGAGACTCTGTCTCAAAAAAAAAAGAATCTTAGATGTATTTGTAAATGGAGCATATTTATTTATTCCTTCAACAAGTATTTCTCAAGAACATATTTGTTGAAGGCACGTGTCAGTTGTGCCGAGTGCTAAGAAGACTATAGTGAACAAAACACACATAGTACCCGTTCTTAGAAATTTCAATTCACCTTGGGATATAGGCAATAAAAGAAGTAGTTAAAATAGTGTTGTGAATGTCCTAATAGATGAAATTAGGTATGTAATAGGAATATAGAGTAGAGAGACTTGAACCAATGAATCCCTGAAGTTAGCCAGTGAATGTGAGATGCGTGTGTGGCTTTATGTCAGGGTGTGGTGGTGCTGAGATATTTTCAATACCATATTTACTTGTGATTTACCAAGTCCATTTTAGAAAACATATATCACAATTCTTTTCTGGAAGGAAAATCAGGAGAAATAAATGGTAGGCCTTAATACTGCCAACACCAAGTTCTGTCATCTGAGATATCTAAACATTTTTCTACAAATGAAAAGGCATAGTCTATTCTGAGAAGCCAACATCCTTATAGAGAGGTTAACCAAAATAGCAAAACCAACAGGTATAAAGTAGAATAAGTCAAACATTAGGTGCTACCTGATCCTAATTAGGGATAATATTCTGAGATGTAGATTTATTTTTATTCTGCACTTTGACAATAACTTTGATGGTCACAGCCAGTTTCATCTGAAATTATTTGTTCCAGTTGATCTAAGTGAAAGGAAACAGTTTAGAGTTTTGTACAATGAACAGTACCTCTCAGACAGTGAGTTGGCCCACCCACGTGGTCTGCTGGCCAAGTCTTCTTCCTTTTAGCCACGTAATCACACAAAAGATTCCCAGAGGCCACACTCAGATGAGCCCAGAAAAAATGGAAGAAGAGCAAGTCTGTCCTCAGCAGACACAGGGTGGGACCGTTGGCTCAGACAGGTCTATGGGGCTTTCATATTTCCGGACTACCTCCTGTGCTTTTAGATTTCGTCATTTTACCCTAATTTTCAGAGTTGCCTTGTAAAAATCCATGGGAAACTCTCAAAAGCTCCTGAAAAGGTAAGTAAAAAACTATCACAGTAGATGTGTTTGGTGCAGTTATGAACTAGGTTCCATTTTAAAACATTTATTATGAATTCTTTCCTTCAAACGGAAAGAAAATTGGTAAATTTAAGCACAATATAGACATGGGGAAAAGTCCAACATTAATGAGAAGCAGAATAATTTATGATAATTTTAGATGCATATCTCATAATGCACATAATAAAAAGATGAATTTTAACTAAACAATTTAGTCATAATAAAGCTAACAATCCAATCTGCCACTGACAAGCAGACCCATGGTTTAAAAGGCCAAAAAAGCTAATTAAAACTACAAAAAGATGAATTTGCTGGTTATTATTGGCAGGATACATGTGACTAGGCTTTTTGGTTTTTTTTAAGTATACATATATAGGTGTAGAAAGGAAATGCCGAGAGAAGAAATCAGGGCAGAGTACCACAAATTTCTCAAGAATACAACCCCTTAGGTTTAATCAAGGGGAATGGAGAGAGGATAACGGGAGATGTGAACCCTGTACAAGATTCGGACTGTCATCTAATTTAAGAACTGTTTACAGAGGGTAAGTTACATTGAATGATGCAAAGAGAAGGGAGAGGAATATGAACCACGGTACTAAGTGAGGTGTGGGAAACAGAGATAACCACAATAAGAACAGATGGGACGGTGCCTAATCCTCATGGACCAGGTGGAACTGAGGACAGGAAGTGAGTCCGAAGAGAGGGAAGTCTAAGGAAAGCATAGAGAGCAGCAAGTAAGGGACTTGTTGAAAGAATATTAAGCAGTAATCATCAGCAAGTGACAAGGTCCCCAGTCATAAAATATAAAAGAGAAGCCCTGCTCAGTAAGCCTCAGAGACAGATTTCAAATGTGAACCAGTGAGGTGTTGTCATGGTTCACATGTGGGGATTTGCAATGAACCACTCCGTTTATATCAACAGTTACAAACAGGAACAGTCGACCAGATATGGCCTGTTACTAGGTGTGATTTGTCCTGCTAATGACTTTGTATTAATGTTTTTCTGCCAACATTTAAATATTGGCACCATTTGCCTTTTTAAAAATAACAGATTTCTAGTTTGAAAAATTAGAAAATCTGGCAACACTGGGATCATTTTCCCAATTTGCCTTGATCAACACCAGCCCATTTTGTTTATTTTTGTTCAGTCTTTGACCATCTCATTTACACTTGTCACCAGCATCAGGCATTTGCAAGACATCTGATCAGAGACAGAAGGCTTATGAATGCACAACACAACTGAACCCATGACTTATGTTTCTTATTAATACTGCCTTATTATAGAAATTTTAAAATTCTGTTAAAGTTATTTATTTATTTATTTTTTGTCTTCCTATTCAATTCAAAGCTCAACTAGGAAAAAAAACTATTAAAAAAGTCTCTCCACCAGGGTCTTATCTCTTATCCATCACTTCCTTCCCAGCACCTAATGGAATCAGTAAGCGATTAAATGAATCTTGTGAGCCACAGAGAATCCCACAGTAACCACACACTAGACTAGAGGCCCCAAATACAAGCTGAGCTAACACCCACGGAAACTGATGAATCACTGGAATATAGTCTATGGGCTTTGCTGGAAACTACCTGATTCTGTTCCAGCCCACCTGATATATAATCTGACAACTGGAAGGAAAAATGTGGGCCTGCCAATATGGAAAGATACCTCTGAACCAGAAAAGGAAATTCCAGGAGAAATGTAAAAGGAGATTAAAATAAACTATATAGGTCAGGCATGGCTCACGCCTGTAATCCTGGCACTCTGGGAGGCTGAGGCGGGAGGATCACTCAAGCTCAGGAGTTCAAGACCAGCCCAAGCAAGAGTGAGACCTCCATCTCTACTAAAAATAGAAAAAATTAGCCGGGCATGGTGGCACATGCCTGTAGTCCCAGCTACTCAGGAGGCTGAGGCAGGAGGATCACTTGAGCCCAGGAGTTTGAGGTTGCTGTGAGCTAGGCTGATGCCACGGCACTCTACCCAGGTCAACACAGCGAGACTCTGTCTTCTAAAATAAAAGAAAACAAAAGAAAACAAAATAAAATAAAATAAGCTATATATAATAGAATCAAATCTTAGTCATTACAACACAAATTTTGGGGGATAGTGCTGGGGGAGGAGGGTGGAGAAAAGACAATTTTCTTTCGTTTTATAATGATCTATTGTTCTCAAGATCCTAGTTCTGATGTTTCAGAGGTACAAATTTGTTAATAAAAAATTTTTTTAAGAATTTTTTAAAGCCACAGTCTCTTCCAGCTTAAAGCAGATAAATTTGCAATCTATTCAAAGTTCAAACACCCTGATGGAGCTATTTTTCCCTTTACAAGCAGGGTTTCCTCCCCTCTTTCTCAACATGGCGCCTGGACATGATACTGGTAAGAGGAGCCTCTGAATCACCGGGGAATGGTGTTGATGATTTCTGCCAAGGCAGCCGGCTTGATCTCGCGCTGGGTACACTGCATGGCACTGCACTCTACAGGTCCCGTTGGTTATGGGACGGTTGATTGAAATATGTGTATATTCCTCCTCTTGTTTTCAAGCAAGAGTGAAGTTTCTAGAGGGACATACTTGGAATAGTTGGGAAAGACAAAGGCGCTACCTAGTCAGCCCCAGACCAGTCGCCCTGAGATGTAAGACCCAGGTCACCCTCATCTCATAAGATGATATCTGGGGAGCACAAGTCCCATTTTGATGCCATCAGGAGATTGATGGTTGATCGTATCAGGCCACCTACCCGCTCCTCAGACTCAGAGAGCTGTGGAACTCCTTTCTCTGAATAGTCCCAGCCCTTCCAGATTCTACCGCACAATTTAGCAGTCAATCGTGCTCGTACAACACCAGTTCATGTTTCAAGAGTTTGTTGGTTTGAGTGTCTGATTTCTCAGCACACATGTTCCCATAGACACTATATCAGAAATTATGGTTAAATCCTCAAAACTGCCCACAAAAGGCTCTTTAAAGTTAACGTATTTGGAATATATACTACAAATGGTACCATATTAACTATGCTTAACCAGCATTTATAATTCTGTTTATATGGGGAAATGCATTCCATCTTGCAGCTAGAGATGCCAGGATTGCCTGGGAGAGAAGAGAGTTAAGGGTGAGAGAGGGGGCTTTGGATAACAGGGGTGCCTGGGACTTCTTCACTCAATGGATGTCAGAGGAAGGTCCCTGTTGCCCAGCATGCAGCACTCTTCATCTGGAAATGATGCTTTGACTTTATTTGGGGAACTACCTCCTCCCTCTCTCAGGGTGTGTGGTTAGGTTGGGCTTAGCCCACACACACATGGCCATGACCCCGGCAGTACTGGCCACAGTGATTGACTCAGGGATGGCCGCGCTCTCTGCCTTTCCTGTAGACCATACACAACACGAGGGCAGGCAGCATGTCCCAGACACACTTGTATCCTCAAGATGACTCGGCACAGTGCTCAGCACTGATGACACAGCCATGTCCAGGTAAGGAGGAAAATGTTTGTGTATTAAGCAATAACCATGTGCTAGGCTATTTACATAGCTTTAAGTGCTAAATACCTTTCTCACACAGTATGTGCTACGAACTAGGGTGGTGTTTTTCCAGAGACATGTTATGTTCTAGAAATAAAATCCTACTCACTTTATTAATGTAACAATATTTCACTTTGAGTTTTTGAATATGGCTATGATAAGAAAAATATTTAATTTCCCTTAATATCTTATAGTGGTACATAGCTCATTTGTCATAAGAAATAACAGTAATAATGCTTGTCCTGACTCACAGATCAAAAACCCTCTCTTAAGAGTTTTAGAGGTTAAAAGAGATAAATTTTGTAAGTGAATTTGACAAAGCTCTATATGAATATTATTATTATCATTTCCATTATTCTTGTTATTATTATTGCCATCTCTTCGTACCCACTCAAAAGAATAAAATATCTGAAAACCAGATCAGAACTGATTGAAACCATATTCCACCTAAGCTGTAGACTTTTCTGTAATTTGGGATGAATGAATAAATTAAACTATATTACACACACACACACACACACACAACCTGCAAGGGAATGTTAAATATGATTATTTTTTTTTCCTTTTATTTCATCATCTAATGGGGGTACAAATATTGTTAGGGTTACATACATTGCCCCTACCACCCCTCCCCCCCACATGCCAGAGCTTCAAGCGAGTCTAATCCCCAGGATTATTTTTAATATAAATACAATAAGTGCTAATTTTCCCTCTAGGAAAGTCATGAATTTTCTGTAAATTGGCAATATAACTTTGTAATAGGAATTTGCATTCATGTTATTGGTTAATAGCTTTGCCTTAACCCATGAAATCATTTACCCTATTCTAAACATTGCTTTTTTTGCTAAAATAATCTTTCTATTCTCTTAAATTTTTACCTGAGTATCACTTTTAAAAATTGGCTGTGATTAGCTCAGCCTCAAGTTTGCTCGGCAAGAGCCTCAGAGGCCAGCTACGAATAGCTTCATTTCTCTGGTAGAAATCTGTTCCTCATTATCTCCAATACATTCTTACTTGGAAACTGCAGCCTGCAGTCTTTCAAACTTCATTCAGTCTGACGAAATGTAACGAACCTTCCCCAACTGAGGACACAGAGAGAGCCAGGGGCAGAACAGGGAAGATAATCCAATGTCTCCTTGTCCCTGACTCGGTGCCTTGGGGAATCCAGTCTCATTATCTGGGAGAGAAGGAAAAGGACTTTCCTCCTTCCCATAGAGTACACACCAGCAGATTAAAAACTGGTGGCCTGAGCCTGGCTTGGGTTGAGACTGTGTCCCCAAGAAGACATATGTGGCATTTGGGCAACCGGAGAACGAGCGTTGGTCAAACCATGAATGATTTCAAACCAAACATCTTGCTTCTATCTCTATTTGCTTAAAAAGTAAATCAACAAATGAACTTTAAAAAGCTTCAGGCCCAGCAATTTATAGCAGGAATTTTCTAAAGGAGCTAAAGAAATCTGGATATCATCTATTATACTGGAAAAGCATATCATAGTGCAGGACTATAAAAAAGCTCAACAAAAGGCAACGAGAACAGTGTGAAAATCCAAGAGGGAAAGCCAGCAAGAAATAAATTCCATCAGTGAATTCCACAGCAACTCTGGCTAGTCTTCAGCTCCACTCTCACCTCTGGGGTAGGGAATGTCATGCAAAGTACTTTTTTATTCATCTGGAGCCAACACACCAATTATAATTCCAGCTGCCCCTGATGAACCAAGAGACCTTGAGCTGATCACTCTAGCAAGTGCTGAAGACGGTCTCTGGCACAAAGTGGCTACTTGACAAACACTGGCTGAATCTGCATCCACCTCTTTGTTCCCAAGATTTCTCATTTGGGAAATTGTCTCATTAATGAAGTAAATAAAGTTTCCACACTTGTGATGCATACTATTACATCATGCTTTATGGTTTAAATATTATTTTCATATGCATTTTCTCATGAAATCTTCACAATAACTGTTGGACAGAGGTGGAACAAATATTATATTACAGATGAGGTAAGCATGGCTCAGGCGGCACATTAGCTAGGCAATCACACAGCTAGTAAGTTATGTACCTCTTTAAATCCTCATAGAGCTGTTAGACAACCTACAAGAGAATGTATCTATAATTGCCTGGCACGTAGTAAATACCCCATAAATAGTTGCTACATGGAAAGGCAGTAGAGCACAGTAATTAAATCACAGGCTTTGAGTTTTATATCCAGATTCTATCATTTATTGTGATGGTTAATTTTATGTGCCAACTTGACTGGGTCACAGAGTGTCTCTCTGCCTGACTCTCTTTGAGATGGGACAGAGGTCTTCTCCTGCCTTTGGACTCAGACTCTGACTGCAACTATACCACAAGCAATTTTGGGTCTTCAGCTTGCCAACTGCAGATCTTGGAATCTTAGGTTCATGATCACATGACCCAATTCTCTCTCTATATATATAAAATGTATATACATACATAAGACAGAACCAATAGAGAAGATATATAGATATATATTAATATATAGATCGATAGATAGATAGATATCTTCCCTATTCATTCTCTCTGGAGAACTCAGGCTAATACAGATTTGGTACCAAGAAGTAGGGTGCTGCTGTAACATATATCTAAAAATGCAGAAGTGGTTTTGGAACTGAGTAATGAGTAAAGGAGGCTGGAAGAGTTCTGAGATATATGCTATAAAAAAACCAAGATTGCTATGAAGGGGCTATTAAAGGTAATTCTGATGAGAGGGCAGAAAGAAAAGATGAGAGCTATGGAGAAAGCTTCCATCTTCTTGGAGAATACAATGAGTAGTCATGAACAGGATGCTGATAGACATATGGATGGTAGAGGCCATTCTGGTGTGGTCCTAGACAGAAATAGGAAATACATTTCTAGATACAAGATCATATAATCAGTGAAAAAAAAGAGAAAGAAATAAGAGCACATTATTTGGCAATGGAAAAAAGACTCTCCTTGTGATAAAATGGCAAGGAATCTGGCTGAATTATTTTTTAGTGTTTTGTGGAAAGCAGAACTTTTAAGTGATAAAATTGGATATTTAGCTGAGGAGATTTCTAACTAAAGTATTGAAGGAACAGCTTGGTTCCTCCCAACTGCTTATAGTAAAATGTGAGAAGAGCAGGATAAATTGAAGATGGAATTGTTAAGCAAAAAGGAACCAGAACTTAAAGATTTGGAAAAATCTCAACCTATCTATATTGCACAGAATAAGAAAGCTAGTTTTGACAAGAAATTAAGATCGTAAGGGGGCCAGGTGTGTTGGCACACACCTGTAAACCCAGCAACTAGGGAGGCTGAGGCAGGAGGATCAGTTGAACCTAGGAGTTTAAGGCCAACCTGGGCCACATAGCAAGGTACCATCTCTAAAAAAAAAAAAAAATTAAGAAAAAGAAAATATAATCTTAAGGGAACAAGATTCAGAGTCACTAATGCTGATGGGTCAAAAGCATGGAATTCTTTCCACCACCTCCTTTTACTCTCCTGGTCACTATCATATTAAAAGTAACCTCGCCTTAGCTACAATGTTCCATAAGGAATCTTCACCATGAGATTCTTTTCAATAAAATGCTCTTCTCACTCTCTCTCTTCTCAATAAAAGCTCAGATTCATCTCATAAATTTTTTTCCAAGAGACTTTGATCAATCTCAACCTCCTTACCAAGCTTCAAAGTGGCAGTTGATGATTTTTATAGCCTCTCCATAGTTTGGGGCAGGATGACTTTGAGGGGTCATGACCATTTTTAAGAACTTACAATTCTTCTGGTAGCATTAGTATGTTTATGTGTCTCCAAGGTCTTTCTGACACCTTCAGAGAATATGTCACATTAATTTAATAATGATCCATCATTTGGGGAAGAAACGGTAGGCTTCCTCTTTTGTGCTACTTCTAGATTTTGCAAGACAAGCAGATTTATTATATTAGAATATCAATAAAATCAATCTTCTTTTCATAATAAATCATGACAATCATATAAAAAAATGGCATTGATATGTATGTTTATTTGCATATGTATTTCCAGAAAAAAGATCCTAAAGACAAATGTGAAAAGTAAAACCAAATTAATTAGTTGGTGCTTCCTGATCCAAATGTGTACGGCATAAGGTAGATATTCAGGGTAGAAAACATCCCACATGACAGACATTGCCTGACTGGGGAGCCGGTGCCACGACCTGGTCACTGCCACTGTCCCCTGAGGAAGGAAGTAGCCCTGAGAGTTGCTGACAGGCAAATTTCTGTGCCTATACTCTGTGAATCTGCCCACTTGACCACGACCGACTGGGTCAGAATGGGCCCCTCGTCAAGACCAGCCAATCTCTAAAACATGAGCTGCAGACAGAAACGGGCAATCAGCCGGAAGGCCAAACACGACAAGGCTGAGTCACCTCAGTGACGAGCCCTGGAATAATCATTCATGAACCACTGCTGCCGGCAGGGCCACAGACAGCCGTCCTGTGAGCTTCCTGATCCCCACAAGACTTGGCTGGCCCGGGGATTTTGGTCTACCCACAAAGCCTACTTGTTCCATTTCTCCTGTGCACAAGAGACCTCTCTGCATAGCTAAGTTTCCTTATTTCTATCTCCATCGTCTAACGAAGGCCTATTCTTGACAAAGAGAACATAGTTAGCACATGGACCCTCTCTAACAGTTTCTTTTCCTAGGACTTTTTCATCAGAAATGCTTCTTTGACCATTTCAACACCAAGTAACCTTCCAAGAGCGAGTATCTCTGCCACTCCCATCAGTGTTGACCACGGACTGCCCTGTATCGACAGTCAGCTGTTTTATCTGTCCGTGGCTTGTCTCCCAAATCAATGGTGAGTTCTTGGAGGAGAATGAACCCCGTGTCTGATATAAAGGCGACCAGCCATCTCCAAGAGGGTTTGAACTGAAAACTGCAGCTCATTAGTCCTTTCTCCAGTGAGTGAACAAACACCCTCTTCCTTCAGAGATGAAATGACCCAAGCTTGTTACTATTTCTTCTCATTTACTTAATCTCTCTTTTTATAAAGCCTACATTTACAAACCATTTGTGTATGTTCAACATGTTTTAAAGGGTCAGAAAGCTTTTCTCTTCACCTGGGAGTGCATTGAATAAGACTGTTACCCCATGCATCTCGCCCCATTTATCTTACCTTATTATCTAATCTCTCTGCCAATCTACATTATCATGTAGGTCTTAAATCTTAAAGAATCGTCAGAATTACTACATTTGAGAATCTTAGTCCAGACATTGTGTTTCACCCAGTGCATTGTACAACCCCAGGGGCTCTGTGAAATCGTTCAAAGTTTCCCAGGAAAGCAGAAGAAATAAAAGAAGCAGAGCAGGTGAGACTCTTAAACCACATCCCTCCCCTTTAGCACTTTGATCTGTTTTCCACACTGGGCACAGTTAAATTTATTCTATAGCCCTAAGCAAAAATGGAAACTTGCCTGTATAGTGAGATTTAAGGAATCTGATTTAGACTTCCGACCAAAAAGAGTCTTTCCACCATTAGATTTTGTTCCCTTTGGATTGAGGTTTTGTGTCTAGGATTTAAAAAACCAGTATACCGGCATCAATCTTGAATGCTTCGTTATACAGCATTGTCTATACAAGTATAGGACTCGTATATTACGCTCTGGTGGACTTGCTGCACAAATGAGACATCTCCCAAAGGAAAGTTTTAAGGTCAGCCTGGGAAAAGAGACAGATAAAGACCCTGGAAATTCTATCCTGAGAAACTCTGACCAGCATTCCCCAGTGGGGCAGGCAGGAAACAGCCTAAGGATTAAGGCAACATAGGAGTGGAAGTGGGTGTAGGGAGATGGAGTTTACACAGTTTTCCACTGCATGGGAGACAGAGGCCAGTAAAGGCAAACCTCACAATGACCCTGCAGGAATCCAGGGATTCCCAGCATTCGGGATCCCTGAGCTTGTGGAGCATATCTTATCTTGACTTTTACAGGGAACATAGTTAACCATAACACTCCCTCCTTCATTCCATAACTAGTATGTGTCAGTTTCTCTCTAGTAGTGATATTCCTCCATGAGGTCTCTTTGGCAGAAATAGAACATTCACAACAGATAATACTTGGTTTATAAAATAAGTTGAAGAAAAGTACGAACCAGAAATGGGGCAGTGTCTACTTTTTTCTTAGTTATCACTCTGGCCATTTAGCAAAATGTCTTGTTTATAGTGAACATTGAAAATAGATTGAGGATTAATAAAAACTAAGTCCTGATTAAAGGAGATGTAGACATATGTATATAGATGCTTTGTTAGGTTGGTTTTTGTGCAAGATTGTAAATTGGCTATGAATTGGATTTAGAGGTGGGACAATTTGTCATACACCCATAAAATATTTTTCTACCTAATGTCACACAATTTCTTCTGGTAGGCCAGGTGTTTGATTAGAGTCCTCGCTGGACTTGGAGGAGTTCTGCGTAAAGGACATGAGCTCCTCTAATCATTCTTACCTCCTGCTACAGCCACTAGCATCGTCCAAGAACACACTGACCTTTTACGGTGCTAAATTCCTTGGCAACCATCCTCATTCTTCTGTTACTTTAATCTTTTAACTTTTTTTCCTATTCCCAGACCCTGACCTCCATCTCCATCTTCCCACTCAGTAAGGATAATTCTACTTGCATCCTTTTTCCTAAGGATCTGTGTTTCTCTTATATTTTCACTCTCCTAATGTTTAGCAGGTCAAGTGCAGCTGGTCTCATCAAAAAATGTAAGCCACATGTCAAAATGGTTTAACACAATGTCAGATCCTGACCTGAGTTTAGCTTTGGCTCTGTAAACTTACCCTCGATGCCAAATGTCATGTTTGATGTAGAAGCAATTGCTGTGCTGTTTAGATGTTCCTGACACCATCTAAATCCATTACTTCATTGAGATATTTTGCTTAATGTCATCTTCCTTTTAAGGATGAATTAATTGTGCCCAACACTGACTGTCCTCACTCCAGAGCTGAGGCCGGCTATGGCAACCCAGTCAACAACTCCAAGGCTGAGTTCTTCCTCCTGATTTATAGTTGGAGGTTCAGGCAATCTGTACCAGCAGAATAATAAAGGTGCATTTAAAGGAAAGAAGCTGGGGCCAGGAGTTTGAGACCAGTATGGGCAGCATCTCAAGACCCCATCTCTATAAAAAAAAAAACAAAAGAAAGATTAGCTGGGTGTGGTGGTGTGCACCTGTAGTCCTAGCTACTCAGGAGGCTGAGGCAGGAGGATCACTTAAGCCCAGTAGTTCAAGGTTGCAGTGAGCTATGATCACATCACTGCACTCCAGCCTGGGCAACAGAGTGAAACTCTGTCTCAAAAAAAAAAAAAAAAAAAAAAGAAAAAGAAAATGGAAGGAAGACTGGGGCAGATTTTGCTCTTCACTTATCCTAGATGGAACCATATGAAATTGCTATTAAATATTTTTGTAAGTCTAAAGTGGTCAAACATCAGCAGTTTTGTGTGGTTCCGCCCAATACATGAAACAATATACTCACAGTTCAACAAGTAAGTTACAAACTCCATCATGCGAAATGATTATGAAAATGGCAGGTACCTTGAAAGACTGGTGCATTGCTAACTACACATCAAACACAAGCATGGCAATGCTCTTTAAGCGTTTATATGCTTGAGGGCTTACTCCCTCAATGCCTTCTATTTTGAAATATTGAACAAGAGTGATAGATCCTTTGCTCCTCATCCAAGGAAATGAAAGCACCACACCCAGGCAAGCAAGACCAATGGAAAAACATGTGAATGAAGGATGCTTTTCTTATTTTGCTCCACGACCCAGAGGGCTGATTCAAGAGGGTGCTTCATTGCGGTTGGTAACTCATCCAAACATGAACCTCAGAGAGGGCACCACCCTCCCATGGGGCATGAGACAATGTGCTGGCCCAGAGAAACATGACTAATGCAAGGTCATCCCAGGGTCTACAGGCTGAACAAGTCATGAACTTCAACCCTGCCAATGTCAGGCCTTCGCTTCACAGGAGCTGCATTATTAAAAGGCAAGACCAAGGAATACAAAATCAAAAGCCTTCATTGCCTCAGCCAACCCATCTTAAGAACACAGAGGTTCCTTTCAACAGATCCAGCCTCCTTTAGAAATTCTGGCATGTGGTAGGTAACGTTATGTCTCCCACTTTTTGTTTTGTTTTGTTTTCTTTTCTTTTCTTTCAAAGATTATCTTCTTCTCTTTACCTCCTCAGAGTTTTAAATGGAAGTGCTGTCCCTAGAAAATAACATATGCATGCAAGCCTACACATATGGCATTTGGGCTCTATCTCAAGTGTAAGAATGATGTAAAATTTAAGGCCCAAATGTGCAGTGAATTAAGAGTATGATTAAAAAGTCCTTCCAATAAATCAAATTTTATTTAGCACACCCAGAGAAAACACCACTGTAAGGTCGTGACTTCATGGCATTATATCACTTTGGTCTTATTATATCTAGACTTTCCCCCCTAAATCTGATTTTTAAATCAAAATAATATATAAGTTCCCTTTCAAAGAAATGCAGCTTAAAACATGTGTGTGGGCTATGTAAATAGACACTGTGTGTGCTGATCTAAAAGATATATACCTAAGCGTATTCCCATAGCTGTGCTTCCATCCTCACAAACTTTTGAAACTATTTAAAAAGCTTATTTCAAGTCCATTGAAAGACGAAAACAAATGAGAATCTATAGGTATAATTTAACGAAAATCTCTCACCTCTAAGCAAATGGAACAAAAGGATGGCATACTTAATTGAAACCCACAGGCTCCCAAACCTCATTTCAGGCATCAGTTTACATAAACATTGTTACCTTGCTTGGACTGGAGTCCCTAATGATAAGAATACCATGTTAAAACTCCTTTGCCTCTCCACACTCCAAACTTCATTTCTCTTAACAAATATTTGTGGAGCACTTAGAAGGTACATATCAAAAGGCTAAATGCTGATGGAAAAATAAAAATATAAGAGACAGTCATCAACTTCCAGTAAACATCCTATAGGGAGAAAAATCACAAAACTATAAGTTCTCCATAGTGTCCTCCTAGAAATACATACTCCTTGATTTAATAGCTTTTATATGGAAGAAAAATTTTCCCACTGTCAAATAGATTTGAGAACTGCAAGGTTGAATAAAGTTAAATCATTTTCTTTTTTGTAAGCTCTCTTGTAACCTTGACTGGGCTAATGTGAATTGCACACCATAAGACATGGCTGCAAGATGTAGTACTTGTGCTTCTCAACTGTGAGCCTCTTTCGATGGGCATCATCAACCACCAGTCACACTTGGAGAAACACTGGGTTAAGTGATCAATAGCTTATGGTCTGTTTTATTCATGTGGGAACTTTAGAGGACAGAGACAGGGTGGAATGTTCGAGAACTTCCAGAAACGATTGAATTTAAACTGAATTCTGTGCTAGACCTTCAGATAAGAATAAAACTTGGATAGGCCCAGAAAAAAAATAAGAGATTGCTTATGAAAAAAGACATGAATACACCAAAATTTAGAGTCAAGAATGAGCATGGCACATTTAGAAGTCAGTAAAGAGAACAGTCTTACTAGAGAGAAGGGTTCATGTTGGGAAATGAATGGCAGTGTTAAATTGGAAAGACTGTTCTCTGAGATCTGCTCTTACTGAAGTGGATCAGTGATGAAAATAGCCAAATCTGAGCATCAGAAGACATTCCAGTCTACCTGATGCATGGTCTCTACAGTTCTGAGAAGCAAAACTATAAAACAATGTAAAACAATAAGGGCTTATGTCTGGGTGGGTATGTGTGTGTGTGTTTTTTCATAAAGATGTCAGTGGATAACTGAGTACCTGCTGATGCATGAATGAGATTGGAGGGGTGTGTTTGTGTATTTACATGTATCTATGCATGTGTATGGAAAGCTAATCATTTCTGAGCGACGATGAAAAGGTTTTTACTACGGACCTTTGTAACTATGAAGGTTTCTACACTTGACCTGAGCTCAGAATTGAAAAAAAAATCAATCAATCAATCAATTATAAAGACTGAGAGTACTGCATTAGATGTTTTCTGTAATTCTTGTCATGACTCTGAAAGATAGGCATTGCTGTGATCATTTTGCACATAAGGAAACTGAGATGCACAGAGATTAAGAAACTTACCCAAGATCTCATAACCAGTAAATACCCAAGCTGGGATGTGAATCCAAGTCTGTCCAACTACAAAAAATTAGATATTTTGTCCAATAGCCCATGCTATTCACACCAAGGAGTTTCTCATGGGAACCAATGGAAAAAGAAAAAGTGTTCATATAAATACAAATGCACACCAAATAAGAGTGAAGAGTAGAAATCAATTATGTGGAACTTAAAAGCTAACATGGGTTTTGGTTTTTGGTTTTTGTGGATTTTATATGTATATATTAGAGACAGCAGAGATTTCTGAGTACTGGAGAAGTTCTCAGGAGGAAACTGACATGAAACTGATGTTTTAGGAAGATAAATTCAACATCGGTGCTGAGGACAAATTAAAGGAGGAAGGAAACAGAACCTGAGATGCCACCGGAGGTGGTTTCGGTAATTCCGACTTGCAGAGATGACAGCGGGAAGGGGATGCAGGCAGTGAAGGTGACATGAAAGGAGCTCAAAGGGAGGATTAGTGAGTGACACTTGGTAACCGACTGAAGGCGTGAAAGGAGGGGGCAGGTCCAAAGTGATTTTTCTGTTCCTTTCTTGCCTCTCTTTACCCTGAGTGAAGGTGCAAACAATGAGCTATTTTGGTGGCCGCTGAACAGGGCAGGAAAGAGCCAGCTGACCCTGGCATTTGACAGAGGACCGTGATGGATGGTGGAGCTGAGTCACCACACAAAGGATCCACATAACCTGGGGCATGTATGTGTTTCCTCAAGCAGCGACTATTAAAAACCACAACCACTATCCTTCAGGGGTTCAAATCTTGCCTTTTGTGTTAAAGAGGGGAGGGGCCCTTATTCTCAGACAGGGTTGAGAACCACTTGTCCAAAGATCAAGGAGACAGTATCTAGGGTTGTAGTTCTAAGCTGAATGACCTTGAGCAATCCCCTTCAACTTTTTAAGCACCAATTTCTCATCTTCAAAATGGAAAAGATGACTTAAGACGTTCATTTGAGGCAGTAAATTCTACAATTCTCCTAATCAGTACCAACTGACAGTTCTTTGGCTAAAGTCAATGTCTTTGGAATAAGCTATTTTCTGGCCCCTCCCACCTCTCTTTTCGAGTAGAGCAGAATTATGCATATGTGAAAACTCTCGTAGTCCTCGGGCACAAATCCAACCTTTATTCTAGGTTATAGGCTTCCAAGCCAGGTCTCAACAGCCAGGCCACACAGAGTGA
Source organism: Cheirogaleus medius (assembly GCA_008086735.1). Lineage (NCBI taxonomy): Eukaryota > Metazoa > Chordata > Mammalia > Primates > Cheirogaleidae > Cheirogaleus > Cheirogaleus medius. The sequence continues at coordinate 53,604,083 of VBSM01001562.1, forward strand.
CTGGTGACAATTAGATTGTGACCAACAGCTACATTTCCTTGTAGGAGAAAGGGAGCTTTGTGAAGTATCCCAGACATTTCCTAGAAGAAACAGCCTTTACAGAGAAGTCAGAGCATATGGATATGTGAACGAATTGAGACTCGGCAACTAGTAAATGCCTCAATCTCAATTATGCCTCCATCCTTTTGTTTATTAGTAGAAATCTGTCCATGAATATGTAATATGCACCACAGGGATATAAATTTCCCCAAGAACGGTCAAACAAGCATTGAAAAGCTCCAGTCAAACCATTTTGAATTGTTGTGCTGAGTTCCCCCTCTTCCACCCTGTAGGACTCACAAAACCATGCTTTCTGGTTGGCTACAAACAGAACTCTTGGAGATCCCCAAGATGGAGTTAATTTCTATATCCAAAATTCTGCCAGCATTTTCAAACTTCCTTACCAATTTACTCTTTCAAAAACCCCTCAAATAAAAGGCAAAAACGTCTGCAATCAAGAAAGCTATAAAATGATGACACAAGGGCAGAGACCTTGGCTGAGAGACCACAGGATGTACATGGAGTGAGTATTGCCAGGATACAGCACTGGACGTATCACTTGTGTTTCCTCACATGAGCCCAGCAAGGTGCTGCTTTCTGTCAGCTGCATGAGCCAACTCCCCTGGGGGTCGACTCAGATGGAAAACAGACAGTGCACAGGCCACAGCCAGCTCCCCTTTCCATTGTTCCCTCCCTGGAAATGAGAATGGGACTATGGCCAGCCGGGGGTGGGGAGAGGAGGAAAGAGAGCCAGCTGACTCTGAAACAGTCAATAAGATGAGGCTCCATCTGTCAAAATGGAATTCATCATGAGCAATAAATGATTCATTACCCAAAAAATGATGACATTCTCTTTTTTAGAGTGGGGTAAGAATGGGGCAGGGAGGATTCCCAGGAAGATGGGTTTTACCCAGAAAAAGATCCTAAGATGATGATCTGAATGCAAGTACTTAAGTAAAAGAAAATCCTAGGAAGTACTAGGAGGAAAGTGGGAAAATAAGCAATGAGAAGCCAGTACAGAGAACAGAGGACATAGTACAGATGCTGTGGGTATCTAAGGCTCAATCTCTCTGGGTACATCTAGGATGCAGGGTGGATTGCATCTCAGAATCTCAGCACTGTCCTCCTGAAGGATGAGGAAATAAGGGCATTTATCCTCCAGCTCCCTTTCATCATTGATGGTGGCTACACCAGGCACACTGACTCCCTGGCAATTCCTACCTTTCCACCTGCAGGCCAAGAGAAAGCCCGCAAGCGGGGTCCCAGTGCTTGCAGTGGGATGCTGCCATTCACTTGCACTGAGACAGCGACTGCCAAGGAGATATGAGTGGGCTCCAGCAACATTTGCTAAAGTCTGCTGGAGAAGCTGTGGCATAATTAAAAACCAATAGTAATGAGAGTTTTGTAATTCCTCCAAATATCATCCAGCTACAGTTGATAACATCTAATGAAGTGGCAGCCTTTTTAAAACCTGATGGTCAGGGACAGGGCTCAAACCAGCTTTGACTGTGTATGGCTACGTTCCATCCCCTCCACCACCACCACCACACCTGGGTCACTGAAGTAGCCATTTGATGGATCTCCTGCTTCCAGGCTTGCCTGCCTGCCACCTCTCCTACACGCATACACCTGCCAGGCTAATCTTCTGGACACTATGTTAATAAGACCATAAACACATTCAGTTTAATGCTTAATTAAATGTAAAACAACCATTGTACTTTTATAAGTCTTTTTATAAAAAATGAATCTACAAATCAGAAAGAATCCTTCATCACATCCCAATTTTGATGGAACAAACAGTGGTCACAATATGAACATTTTGCAGAATATTTGGTTAAGTTAGGGGGAACAAAAGCAAAATACAGACCAGTATGTAATGTCTACTGCTTTATTTTGTGTAAAATGAAGGGGACTAGAGATCAAGAGATGGATGGACAGACAGACAGATAGGCAGGTAGATATATAGAAACATAGGGGCATGCAGATATGGATGCCTAGACATTATGTCTCCAGAAGGGTACACTAGAAACCATGATTGGCTTTTGAGAAGGCAAATGGAAAATTAAGGTGGGAGAGAGACTTTTCACCCTTTATCATCCTATGTTATTTTATTTCTTATCATGTGCAAGCATTAGTTTTTTCTTCAAATTGTGCAAGACAGAAAAACAGTTACAATGGAAGGCAAAGGACAGACAGACACAGCCCCAGTTTCCAGCCTGCCCCTTCTGCTCCAGTCAGACTTTCCCCTCGCTGGCCCCAAATGAGCAACGTTTATTTCCAAAGTGTTTTGGTCGTCCCTGTGGGAAGCTCTTCCCTCACTGCGGCTGCCTCTTCAAGTCCTGCTCAGCCGGAGTCCCACTTGCTCCGAGAAATTTCTCCCTAGTAATGCCAGGCCCATTTGACCACCAATCACCACCACCAAATCCTGTGACCTTTCTTTACTTCACAGCAAGCACACTGGACCTGAACAACATGATCAAGGCCACTATTTGTGTTCCCTACATTCCATGCCTCGGGTGGAGATGCCCAGTAGACCTTGCGAATTGCTCTATGTATCAGGGTCCACTGGGGTATGCTGGGAGCTGGAGAGCCCCTTCTGGGGTACAGAAGTTGTCTTAACTAGCACAGCGCTTGCCAATCCTAGCGACCTTCAGCTAAACCAAGGACGTACAGAGTAGCGAGCACCCTCTTGGTGTCTTCAAGGTGTCAAACGCTAAGTTTTTGTACTGCAAAGAGACGGTTGGTGCAGAAAAGAGAGAAGCAAAATACAGGGAGACCCCTGGTCTGTGCAGGAAACAATGCCAGTGACGCAGAGAAGAGGCCCAGAAGCCCCAGCACATCAGATCACAGAAAAAGAAAGGGTGCAGGGAGTATTTTCCAATAACAGGAGGGTCTTCTGTCTTCTGTCTTCTGCACACAGTAAAAGATGCAGACATGTCCTTTGGATGGTGAAACCGGGATGGTGCTCAATGGCTCTGGAAGACCAGGAGGAAGAAGAGGGCTGGGAGGGGGGAGCTGGAACTCCAGGTGGAAAGTGAAAGATGCCGTCATGGCGGGAGTGGGGGGAGAAAGACCCCCTTTAATAGCATGACAGGAAACAGTTGACTTTGGAAATCAAGTAAGAATGATGAGGATTTGTAAGCAGTGTGCTCACCAGTGTGCAAACTGGCAAAATCTGATCACTAATCATCACCTCCCAGTTGCCGCCCTGACTGACTTATGCTTAGTTCCTTCCTCGCCCTTTCCACCTTTCAGGTACTGTGACATCTTACTCCATTAAAATTCAGGCGCTTGGGGGATCCCAAATCCTATGCCCTTTAATTCACTATAAGAATGAAATTATTTGCTTCTTTACATACAAGCAAATTTCTAGGTCATATTTCCTTCATGAAGACAATTATTTTATAATTGTAAATAATAATTTTACAATTATTTTATAATTGTCTTATACAATTATTTTCTCTCTTCAATTAGAAAATACTATTGTTTTCCCAGCTGTTATTACAGACTCAAACCGTAACAGACTTGAAAGGACTTCTAAGTCACAAACCAAAATTTATTTCCATCAAGCTTAATGCTACCCAAACATGTCTCGTTTTTGTCTCTCTTTGCTTTTAAAGTTTTCATTTTATCCAAATGAAGTAGTTGGTGGGCTCTGAAGCTGTTCTGTGCTCAATATAAAGTTTACTTTTATCCAAGTCTTTACTTTTCTGGCCTTGGTTCCGGGTTCATAGTTCCCTTAGAAAGAAAGCTATCCAACTGTTTTTGGAAGAACAATGCATTTTGGTCATTTACCAGATGACTCCATGTTGAAGTTATTGCAGCTTTTCAGATATCCAAGTCCTCGCACATGATCAATTAGAGCTGAAAATGAAGTAGAAATGTTCCTGGCTGCAAAACACACCCGGGACACTGTGACTGTTGTAGGAAAAAAGATGCCCATGGACACTTTAGTGAACACATATTGCCAACCAATTCACTAAGGCTGAAATTCTTTTTGATTTTTCAGTCATTGTCCATCATTTTAGAGAGAGCAGTATCCATCACTTTCAAAAATCTAACCTCGAGGCATGTTGAATTAAAATAAGTGACTTTTGGAAACTGAACAAGAAAATTTTCTAGGGCAAAATAAAAAATATAAAATCACTTCTTAATAATTTCTCTCATCAGTCTGTCGGTGACATTCTATATGATGTCTCCTTCTTTTGCTCTGTTAATTGAATAACTAGTGATCTGCGGCATTTTCCCAGGTAATAAAAATAAGAGAATTACAGCCTAGGGAAGTGGAGAGGGGAAAAGGGTGTAATTGTACATGAAAGCACAGCATTTGGCCCCGAGTAAACCATCAATAGCGTTTATTGAATCTAGCATAACAATAAGAAGGTTAAAAAGAACAATATGAGAAATTGAGTTGAAAAACTAAGAAATAACCACTTCTAAGTAAGAACCTAACTGAGCATAAAATAACACTCCCTTACTGTTATTGTGGCTTCAAAAGTCTTTAAGCAGAAGGAAGGTCCTGATCCCACCCTGATGATGCCTGAAGCCCCTGCCCTCAGGCCAGCCTGCTGCCTCTTCTGGCCAGCACTGGAGCTGGGTACGGGGCAGGGAGAAACAGAATGGCCAAGGAAGGGCAATAATGTCACAAGTTGTAGAAGACTGGGCCAAAATGGGCATGGCAAAACTGGGGAATACAAAGACCTTTTGTTTTCATCTAAAATATACTCTAGAATTCATGGTCCCATTGGATAGAGATAAGTAGCTTTCATAGAAACAATAAAGAATGAAATAAACAGAAATTCTCCCTTTTCCATCATTCCTTGATCCCAGATCAGTCCTATAGTGGGGTCCAGAGAAGAATGAGGCCCCCAAATAAGAGCTGGGAATGGGCAAATAAGTGGAGCCCAAATCTTTTCTTCAGACTCAGGAATAAGTCTAGATATTCCCAAAATATCCTTTGAGTCCTTCTTAATCATCATCATAATAAAAACAACAGCAAAAATACAATAACAATACATGTATTGAGCACATACTATGTGCCAGGCACTGTGACAGTTGCTTCCCATGTGGACATTTATTGGATCCTCCTAACCACTAAATGTAATAGATACAAGGACCTCATGTTAGAGGTGAGAGAATTAAGATTCAAAGAAGTTGAGTTACTTGCCCAAGGTTAAGGTGACGCAGCTAGGAAATAGTGAAGACAAGACAATATATATTCATTGTAATGGGAATGTCCCCTTCCCACTGTCTCAGATAGGGGTCACTTGGATTGTTTCATTTGGACCCAAAATATCTATGTAGAAGTTCCTCCCCAGGGACATCCAGGGCTAGTCTCAGGTTTACAAGCATTCTGAGTGTTGCAGAGAAGTGTCCTCCGAGGGCCCCAGAAGATGTGGCTGGAGGCAGGGCCGGCATTGTGACCGCTCAGCCATTAACTGTATGGTCAGTGTGCAAGAGCTCTGCTGCAGGCATGCAACGTTTCTACACGCGTGAAGACCAGAGAAGCAACTGGGGAAGCCTCAGGTTCTTGGGTGCTCGGACAGTGTCCGCCACAGCAGGTTTTCTCCAAGACTAGAGCATCAACCTGGCAGCAGACCCATTTCTTGGACAACACTCTAGAATTGGGCTTCATTCTTTGGGCAACAGGCACCTCTGATCCAGAGCCTTTCCTACTGGTTCTGGGGTCTCTTCCCATATGCTCTTTATCCCTTAAGACTGAACCTTTGATGAGATGCTTCACTGGGAAGAATTTAGGATCCATTAGTCTAGAACCAAAACACTGGCAACCTAGGATATAGGGGGAGCACAGTGCCCTATCTCCCCTCCCAGGATGGGTAAGGAAAAGCTTTAGTTCCTAAGAGGGGGTGGGGTGGGGAGAGTTTTGGGAGGGAAGAAGAGAAAGAAATGAGTATCTTCACTAAATACATAATCATTGGCTATCCTACCTCTGGAATACCCTGACATGAAGCTGATCTAGGCAAGGTGAGAACAAAACGTCATCAACCCAAAGTCTGTGTGCATCTCTGTGCTCCCAAGGCCCACCTGGTGTTGGGGGCTTGCCATATAATTGTGCAGCTTAAGAATTAATCTTAGGAGAAGGAGTACGTGCCCAACCCAGAGCGGCGTGAGAGTCATACATTCCAGCCAAGGTTCACCTAACAAACAGGGTTGCTGCTTCAAGGCATAACAAAGGGTCTGAGTTTCTGCAAATAGGCAAGAGCTGCCCAGCCCCACATTAATAGGGGCCTGGAGGCCACACGATAAGCACATTGTTCCTATTATTGTTGCTTGGCCCTGTAAGATGGCTGGATAGCCAGAGATGGGTAAGATTCCTCAAGGAGGAACAACCTAACACAGGCACAGTCACCAGGGGGCCAGCCAAGAGGAACTGGGGACAGAAAGTGCCCCCTGTGGCTGCCTTGCTTAACCTTTGCTTATCTCAGCCTCTGACCTATGCTTTGAGCAACTGTCTGGAAACCTTGAGTCAGGGGACATCTGTGTCCTTAGGCTACATGTTCCGGAATTTATGGCCGTTGCTGCAATGCCTGGGTGGTCACGTATAAGGAAGTAACTTTGATTTTTTAGGGTATAAAAATAAAAGGACTGGTACGTTCGGCGCTGCAGTCTTGTGCCATCTTTATGTGTGTCTGTGTCTTTCTTTGTGTGTTTCTTTGTGTTTTGTGTTCATCCCCCCATCCTGCAAATGGGCCATGACACCTGGCTGCTCTGTCGCAGTGCGCATTACACTGCGGTACGTAGGCCTGTCTCCCCACTAGACTGCACAGAGACTGGGACAAAGTGGACACTCAGGACATGCTGTGAGGCAAATGAATGAATGTGCAAATACATAATATATCAATGGAAGAGCAGCAAAGCCTCACTTAATTGTCTCACCTGTTGTATGAAGTCATTCATTTAATTGCTGTGATGCACTTTAGTTTGAGTCCCTTCCTTCCACATAAACATTTCATCATCCTTTCATTCATTCATTCACATTGAATCTGTTTTTCGAGAGCCTCCCCTATGTAAGACACTGTGCTGGGCATCAGGAAACGAAGGGCAAGCAAAACACCACATGCTGAGTGTCCACAGCAAGATCTCCCCCTACATTTTTCACAAAGTTGAAAGAGAAAAGAAGAAAAAATACCGCAAGAAGTTAAATAATGAATAGTAGCTGCCAGAGAAAGGACTAGAGATATGCTCAAGGGAGAAAGAAACATCTTTCAAAGGTGATTAGAACAGAAGGGCACTCCTGACACACACACACACACACACACACACAGCCCAAGGAAAGACATTCTAGAAGGCAGGGAGTTATAAAATAGACCCTTCGCAGTGAGAAGAAACAAGTCTGCCAATGCATTCTTACATTGCTGAGGGCAAAGGAAAAGGGTGTCTGCCCTGTCTGCGTGCTCTCTGAGAAAGTCCAGCTGTTCTCTGGGAAGCAGAACGCCTGCCTTTGGAGCAGAGCTGAGCCTCGCAGACTGATTTAAAAAAAAAACATGTACAGTCAGAGAGTAAACACAAAGCTCAAGAATGTCTTGCTGTGTGTACTTTGTGGTGAGCAGAGTACTGCTGCTCTTTTAATATAAAGCTATTATCCACAGTTGCTGACTCGTGTTCCTAAACTCCGCAAATGTCTTCCATTTTGTAACACTCTTCTAACAGGCTCGCTATCCTTCCTGTGGACGTCTGATCTGGGCCTCGAGAGGGAGAATCCCCAGGGAAGTGTCCAGAGAGTAAGTGTTCCAAGAGAACCAGCCAGAAGCGGCATGGCATTTTTTGATCTAGCCTCAGAAGTCTCTCAGTGTTACTTCACCTATATTCTGTGGGTTAAAACAGTCGCAAACCCACTCGGAGTCAAGGGGAAAGGGAATAGACCCCCTTCTTGATGGAAGATGTGTCAAGAAATTTGAGGCCGTATGTTAAAACCAGCATACTCATCAACATTTTCTTTTAAGTAGGGGACTTGATGGCTGGAGCTGCAGCAGCCATTTTGCAACCATCAGGGAAAAGCCAAAAGAATGACAGAGATACTATTCCTGGCAATATTGAGCTAATAACCCAATCGGAAAAGTGCCACCTTCTGACTTTTGATGATATAAGAAAAATTAATTCCTATTTGCTTAAGCCATGTTTAGATTTTTTTGTTACTTACAGGCAAAAGCATTTGCAACTGAAACACCACCTCCAGAGATAGGTAGTGGCATTAATAGATCTGGACCTGAAGAAAGCATAGAAACATAAAATTAAAAAACCTATAGGAAGGTGTTTTGGTCTTTCATTATAATTTCTAAGTTTTTATCAGTTCTGGCTAAGCCTCAGAGAATTTCAGAGTGATGCATGTTTGTAACTAACTGGCGTAAATTTTGTGTATAAAACTGACAGGAAAAATGCACTATCCTTAAAAATTGGTGGAGCACTTAATGACTACAAAGCATTCCTGGTCTTCTGTCCCACAATTGCAATGGGTGATTAACACTCATATTCAGATTTAGTGTTAGCCCCCAGCAGTGTAGAAAATGAGACATTTGTCTTTTCCAAGAAATTATAACAATAGAAAATAAATCTGGAAAGGCATCAGGTATTTCAGAAGACAGAAGAAAAGTCAAATACTCTTCCAAATGGAAACTTAAGAAAAGCTCAAAGGTAATGGGTAGCTACTTCTTCCTACTGTGGGACGCATCCCTGCTTTGCTATCTAGACGAGGAAACTGAGAAATAGAGACACACACACACACTCCACTCCAACGGTTGTTTTCTGAGCTCACCACCCTGAGTTTACTGTAGCATCTATTTAATGGATGAGACTGAGCACATTGCTTCTTACAACATGTGCTCGCTGTTCAGAGAAGTTCAGGAAAGTAAATTAACTCATCTTTCAGAGAACAGTTACGCAGTCAGTCCCCAGAAGTAGACACTTAGCCTGAGAGGACGCACTTCCAAAGTTGCTCTAGAGTTTTTACAGCTCCAGTATCTGCCCGGGAGACATATGGAATGCTTTGAGCTTGCTGGTCACAACAATAGAAAATACAGAAATTGTTTTCAGAGAACCTTCTGCTTCCCATCAGATAATGCGATTCATTATCCCCAGGGACATTTCAGCAGGTGTGCTCAGACCTCACACCACAGCATCCTCCTGTGGGGGAGTTTCCAGTATTGACTTAGTGAGGGACAGCTTTTGGGTCATGCCAGGTCCATGGTGAGACACAGCCCAGAGCATCTGGACTCCTCCATTCCAGCACGCAGACCTCCCGCATCGCTTTTTTGGGGAAACCTTATTCCCCAGATTGCCAAAAGGTGCCGCGCCAGCCTTTATCAGTGCAAAGGTTATCAGCTAGACCTTGCATTCCTCCAACTCCTTGCAGGCCCTGCAAGGCCCTCAGAAGACTGTGGTTCAGGCTTCTAACCCTCCTCTTGTATCCAACAGTGCTTTGTAGTACACTGGATCTGCAAATCCTCTGGCTCGTGCCCTGAGCGTTCTAACAAAACAGAAAAGCAGAGTCTTGTTTTTGAAAGTAAATAGGGAAACACAATTGCAATTTCTCTAAAGCTTCCAATTTTCTCGAATTTTCCATTTGGATGGTATGCGTTAAGCCCATCCTTAGCCACCCCAGCTAGTCATTATCATTACTAATGACAAAATATAGCAGATGTTTATTTGGACAATGATGCTGACTCAGTAGTCTAGAGGGAACACTCTTATGGAGGAAAGAGCTGCAGTCGACACTGTGCAAGTGATCAGCTGTTAGCCCTGAATGGGGCAGAACTGGGCTTCTCTAGAGAAATTATACTAGCTGCAGGGTAAGATGGTGAGTGTGTGTTTGGGGCGGGGGGGGTGTACAATTTGTAATATAGCCTTTTAGAAGAAACTGAATCTCTTATTTTGTGAGGTGTTCTGTTTCACTGTTTTTCTAGCAATCCATAACGCTGTCTTATGCTGAGAAGGTCAGAGCATCTTACAGACATTACCTCAGCAGGCCATACAAGAGCCTCGCAAAGTCTGCACGGTCAGGTATCATTGTTTCCTGAACCAGTGTCCTGCTGCAATCCCAGAAAGGGCCCTTGAATGCTCACCAAAGCAAGCTCACCACTGCAAAGCTCGGGTTCTTAAATTAGACTCTAAGGTGAAGGTTCAAGGAAGGAGGTTTCTTCCTTTCTAATTCCTGCTATCTAGTCTTAATCTGACCCCAGAGAGAAGCAAGCTGGCAGGTGACAGCTCAGAGCATGGCTGGTCTTTAGAAATGCCACCCAATCCTCTTCTGTGTGATTGGTACCCAAATTTGCATAGATTTGCATAAATAGTGCATCCATCAGAATCCTTTTAGTGCCTTTTAGAATTAAATTAATTTTGCTATTTTTAAGATGTCAATTCTAGGTGGCTTTTTTTCTTCTTTTTTATATGGGTGTGTTACTTACCTCTATCATTGCTCCGTTAGGGTTTTCCAATGGTAACTGCTCTGTCAATGGCCATGGCAAAGTGATTCATTTAATAAATATGTTGAATAAATGAGCAAAGCCAAGATCTCGACCTGTCCATCCTGAATCAACAGCTGGAAGCTTCCTGAACGTCTGGGTCGATGTGGGGAGCAGCGCGAATGTAGGGGCTGCCCACGTGCTAGCCACGGGGAAGACACACAGCACATCTGATGCCCATGGGCCAGTTGAACAGCTGCTGGCTCAGACTACTGGTGCATCCCCTTCTAACACGCCTCAGGTACTTGGAGCACACGCATCCTTCCCTGTGTGTCTCCTCTTTTAGGACCAGCGTGGAGGAGAATGGGAAAGTAGCGTAAAGGCAAGGCTGGAATTTGCCTACTCAGGTGACAGCCTCCCCGTCCTGTTCTTAGAAGGTCTTGCTCGCAGTATGTCATGTTGAGACACTCTGGTCTTATGCTTTCTTCTCAGCTATCCGAAGGCTTCTGGAGAAGCGTAAAATTTCCTCAAAGCCATTCTCCCACACTAAAATGAGACTTTTTTGTGTTATAAAGGAGCTTTTCCTTTCTCCTACTCTAGTGTTGAGATCGCTAATGAATTCTGGGCTTGAAGCTTCCAAGCCCCGTGGCTCTTTACCCAGAGGTACATCAGCATCCCTTGCAGAAGGAGAACCCTGCTCTCAGAGAGTCAGATTAAAGAGGTCTGGATCCCGGGAATCCAAACTTAAGTGTTTAAAAATCACCTCCAGATGATACTGGAGTTAGGAACCCCTAACAATGCATTCGGTTCACGAGTGAAAGAAATTTAGCTCAGACAGATGTGATTTAGTGAAAACCGAAGCCCTGGAACCAGATCTCTCCCCGTTTCCAATACGCCCACACCATCTCTTTTCCCCTATGGAAGTTATTATCAAATATTTTCAAGAAGCGCAAGAAGAAAAAAGAGGTTCACCCAGGATTGGGATCAAGAGAATGTGTGTCTGTATTTAAGGCAGTGCCATCACGGGTAAGGCAAAGAATGCAGTCTTTTTGAGGGCAAAAATATGGTTTTACCAAGCTTTGCTTCTACAGAATCTGAAACTAGGAGTTTCCAGAAGGCTGTTAAAGAAGTAAGTGCACCCAATATTCTACAGCCCCACGCAGCAGGCCTCTCTCTCCACTGACCCAGCCTCGCCCTGGCTTCTCGGCTCAGGTTTCTGATAAGGTCAGAGGTGGTTTCCTGGAATAAGAAATGGAAGCTCTTTAATCTTAATCTTCCAAGGAATTTAAACCTTAATCTTTACTGGTCTCCAAAGTGCTCTTTAGACACTTTGCCTGGGGTTTACGGGAGGTCATGGATCTTGTGTCCAAACGCTTATCAGGGACTGGTAGTCAGCCGAATATCTTCACCTTCCTTGATGCATCTTCTGGAATCCCTATGCCATACTTTTCTTTGTAGCAAAAGAGCATTAGAGCCTTAATCTGAGACCCTCAAAACTCAAGAAATTATTAGAATACACGTCTGCAACGATTGAGAGAGTCCTCGCAGGGGCCCTGAACTCTCTGTATTCCCCAAACTGAGCTGTATACCAAAAATACAGTCCCCAGTCTTTGCTAAACTGGAACCAGAGAGCCCTGGCTGCATCATGTCCGGGCATTCGATCCCCACACTAAGACGAATGATGCTGCATGGCTTCCTCACATTATGCAACGCATGGGCTGTTGTGTGCAACCTGTCTCCCAAAGCACGGGTACTGGGCACCTATTTGTGGACAGTGCCGTGCGTATGTCATCTCAGCTCATCTTCACAGAAATCTCATAAGGTAGCCATCCTATCCTTTGGGGGAGATGAAAGAAACTCCCCCAGGTCGCTCAGAAAGCATCAGTGCCAGGATTTAGGCTCATATCTGTCCAGCTGTAAAGGATATGGGGTGTTTCCACTACGTATGCAACCTCCAAAAAAAACCAATAAAACGAACAAGAGAAGAGTTGGGAGCTCAGACAAGCTCACTGCCCTTGCTCTAGAGTGGCTCTGCCCTAGCCTGGTGTTCGAAAGCACAAGTTGAACTTCATACCTGTGAGAATCACCCTCTCCAAATGAGGGGAAGCAAAGTGCATTTCCCGACTGCACAGAGCTTTCCTGGGACGCCCTGGGGCTAGAGACAGCTCTGCTGAAGCAGCTTAAATACACACATTTCCATGAAGAATGCTGCTTAGTTAAAACATGCTGTTTTGAATTTCCACAGCTATGGCTTCCTGCAGCAGATGGATTTAAGGAATTTTCTTGCAGGGTATGAGAGCTAGGAGCAGAGCTGCCTCTTTAAAATGACTGAGCCTGGTTTTGTTCTTTTGTTTTTAGGTTTTTTTTGGTTTGCTGTTTTTTGATTATGAGACACAAAACCACAGTGAGACATTTAGTTGTCTTCCAAATAATGATCTTGCCATGGATTTGAAACATTTGCACTATAACCAATTAATTGTGTGTCCTTAGTGTCAGAAAGAGAGTCATTTAAATTTTCATAGAGATGATTCTACTTAATACTAGCCCACATGCCAACAGGAGCCCTGAAGGACTTGTTTTCTACTGATTTTCTTCTAAGCCACCCAACATTTTATGTACCAGCAGGGAGCTTTGAACGGGAGAAGATGTGCCCCACAAGGGTATTGAATGAGTAAGTGACTACAAGTCATCTCCTAGATGAGCGTAAGTGGTCTCACCACTGTACAGCTGAGAACAAAGAGACTGTGTCTTGCTGATCAGTGTTGGATGTCAAAGTCCCCAGCACTTCTCATGCACAAGCTCAGTTAATTCTCACAACAATCCTCTAAGGTAATAGTATTTTTATTACAAAGAAGAAAGCTGATGTTGAATGAGATTGAGCAACTTGCTCCCATTAGCTAGAAAGAGGTGGGGTCAGACCCACACAGTCCTTCCAGCTCTACCCAGCCCGTGGGTAGTGAGTCACTGAGCCCCTGTGAATGGAATTTTGCTGTCCGCCTCGCCGTCAGATTAACTGCACTGCAGAACCCAAGAGAAGTTCTCAGAGGAGAGCAAGATAACCCCAGAGGGCTCCTGAATCCTGCCCTGAACCCTGGCTGACTCCAGGGTCTTTTCTGAGCACAAAAGTCCAAGATATAGCAAGAAAAAGCTCTCAGCACTGTGCTGCCCCCCATCCACCCACCAGCAGCTCTACACTGAGCAGAGATGGTGATGTGTGGGAAGCCCAGGGCTTCCTATTTACCCCTAGCTCTCCTGAAAGACAAATATGTGCTAATCAGCTTCCAGCCTCTCAAGACTTCCTGTTTTCTTTGGTGCTTTATCAAGTTTGCTGCTCCACTGCCTTGGGTTAAGTTTACATTCACTGAAGAACAAAGCAGAAGAATTAGGGGTGAGACTACACTTTTCTTTTTTCTCACAGTCTATAGCAATTCTTGGATAAGTCTCTCCCTCGGCCTGTTCACGGGGATCTATGCTAAGGAGTCTCTCCCATGGTTGTATACAAACTCGAGTTTGGAGTTTATGCTCACCCACAGGGCACAAAAGTCCCAAAAGAATATCATAAACCATTCATTAAAATGAAAAATGATAACCAAAATGTCATATTTCCACAAGCTATCACCAACCCCTGTCATTATTACCATATCCCATACTCCATTCATCTCCAAAGAGAAATGACTCACTTCTTAATGTGACCTGAGACCAATCTGAGGTGAAATGGGATGGATTAGTATATCCTTTTCTTATGCTTATAAGAGCTCTTTTTATAATTAAATTCAAACATTCAAGGGGAGGAGGAGATGGGTATATTCATACCTAATGGGTGCGGTGTGCACTGTCTGGGGAATGGACACACTTGTAGCTCTGACTCAGGTGGGGCAAAGACAATATATGTAACCTAAACATTTGTACCCTTGTAATATTCTGAAATAAAAAAACAATGTAATATGAATATTTCCAGTTTCATTAAATATTCAAACACAAAAATAAATAAATAAATAAATTCAAACATTCATACATGCAAGATGGTTCTTGGTGAAATTCCTTGTGAGAACCCTAATCTCAAGTGTCCTGCAATCCATCCTTTGCTATAGTACTTTTCTGGTCTTTTTGCACCAAAATCTGGGCATTTTGTCCTAGATGAAACCTCTTTTAAGTGATGCTAGTAAGAATTACTACAGTAAAATACGATGTTATATTATCAATATTGGCATCAGAATTTTCAGAGCATGAAAAAAAAAACACCTATATGGCTGGTAGTTCTTATTGAAAGCTCGTTTAGAATTTTTTTCTTGACTTTCAATTTGTTACCTTGAAAATAAGAAAGATGGACTAGATGATATATAAGGTGCCTTCTAACTCTGATGATTTCTGAATCTATAAATGTCTAGAGTACTTCCCCAAAAGCTTTGAGTAGAGTCTCTTAAAATTAATTTTTTTATCATTTAGTATAAATATCTCCATCATATCAATATAATTACAATAGAATTGTTTCTTTTTCTTTTTGCTAAAATATTAAACCAGGTTTGTTTAAACGAATGCATTTTGCAGGAGAAAAAGACAAACTAATATCTTTTCCTCACCCACCACAAGGTTCATGGTTGATACCACTATAACAAAAGACAGATTAACTAGAGAAAATCGTAACCAATTTATTTAACCAGAGTTTTACAGGATTCGAGATTTTACATTCAGTGAAGAATGGATGGTCTTGTATATGTATGATTGGACAAAAAGGAAGTACAACCTAATGGGGAACAAACTGGGGGAACTTAGCAAGGCTGTTTGTTCAGATTGGCCTCCGGGTAGAGTATAGGACCACTCAGAAATGAGGGTCTATGACCTACTTTCAGGCCAGGTAGTTCAGAGAATTCCTGTATGACCATATTTTAGGCGAGAACGGTGGGAGAAGCTCAGAACAACCTTCTTGCTTCTGCAGTTTGCTCAATTGCCAAGGTGCCATATTTTGGGGTATCATGTTCTGAGCCCCCAAAAGTTTCTTCCCTCTTCTTTCTTCCTTTCTTTCTTTTTCTATAAATATATCTACTTACCTAAAAAGTCAAATACTCCCATGAAAATCGTTTTGTCGCATGAATTATTTTGTATTTGCCATTTAAATTATTTTCTTTACGTGCGTTATGGCCTCAGAAAGGCGACCGAGGGGAAACCAGCTTACATACAGACATGTGCATGCTCACCTCTTCCTGTTGAAACCAAGACGTCTCTGATTAGTGGAGATTGCTATTTGGGTATTGACTGAGCAGTAGATGAGTTCAGAGTGAAAGTGTCAATCGTGGTTTGGCTTAACTCCAAACCATGCATGGGAAACCAAAGTCACACCATACCACTGAGTTTGTGTCTGCAAGAAAATCTCTGGTCTGCTTTCTGTGTCACCTCGCACACATCTCCAAAGAGTCCACGTAGAACCCTAGAACAAATACTATTTTGACATATCGCACAGTACACGCCTCAGAATCCCGCAGCTTATAGTGCAATAGCGTACTTACTTCCAGCAAAGCAAGGAGGAGAAGGAGGTAGGAGATGGTTAAAACCAGAAGTTCCTGTAAGTTAGCTTGCTTAATCAATAGGAGGTGGGTTTGCTTGTTTTGTTTTGTTTTTTCCATTGTTTGTTTTCTGCTAATGATGCCTGTGTGTTCTTGTGTATTGCGGTCAGCTTAGACACTGACATAAGGACAAGACTGCAGAGCCCAAGTTAAGCTGAGCAAGTTAACACCCTAGTGGATGACAACAAAGACTCTCTCTTTAACCAAACTCTACACAAGCTCCTTTGTGTCCTCTTTTTAAAGGGGCCTCACCCTTGGACCATGTCTTTGGCCTCCCTAGCTCAGTTTTAGCAAGAATTCTGCTGAATCAATTTAGCAAGAATCCCCCACCCTTAATATCTGATCACATTGGCCTGCCTTCAGCAAGAATCCTGTTAATCTGTTTAGCAGGAATCTCCCTACCCTTGAAGTCTCTTCTTAGTAATTTCCCACCCACTGACCCCTGATTGAGTTCATTGGCTATAAATCCTCAGCTGCTTTCTCAGTATTCAGAGTTGAACCCAATGTCTCTCCCCACTGCAATAGTCTTGACACCTATTGCAATCGTCCTGAGCAGTCTTTCTTACTGTTTTAATAAGTGTCAGAATATTTTGCTTTAAACAATAGAGAGGCTATGTTATTTGTGTGTTGTAAAACAAAGTATTTACAATCTTCTCCAAGTTTTATAGTTCAGTTTCAGGCATGGGTATTAAAATATGATCTGCTGCCTGGAGCCCGAAGGCTCCAAAGCTCTTATTGCAATTGCACTTAACACATCCACCTACCATGACCCCATTCCTGCCTTTCTGAGTAAAGAAAGGCTGTGCCTTACTTAAAGCTGCTGTTAGCATGAAAACATTCCAGAGGAGTGGGGCTGGAGGCATTTGGCGAGGGGCAGCAGCTCCACTTTGAGCCATAAAAGAGTAAGAGGGGGTTCCATCTGCCAAGAGGGGCCTTCCTGCACCAGGTGGAAAGGATGTTGGTGAATGAATGGTTGCCAGGGAAGTATCACCAGACACCAGGATAAGGTTTTATGGGTCACTGGGAAGAGAAAGGAGCCAACAGCATCCTTATTGAGACTTTGGATGCATAGAGTAGAAGCTTCAGGGAGAGTAAGGAGAAAAGAAATAGTTAAGGGGGAAAAAAGCTAGACACAGTGTAAGAAGGGGAAATGGGAACCCTAAGCCTCAGGGTTATTTCTGGCAAAACTCTAGCAAATGCCGCACAGAATCAAGCTAACCAGAAGGTACTGTCATTTCTCAACCTTTCCTAAAGCCAAGGGGTTGCTCTCCATGCTCATGGAAAAGGGAACCTGAAGGCACTAACCTACCTATTCACCAATTTATACACATACAACATCAGCATGAGTTAGCTTATTTTATGAGCTGTGTTACTCAAGCCCTTGAGTAACACCAGTGGTGTGGTATTGAGTGATTTACTGCAGAATATTTTTCCACTGTCACTAAGTATAATGAGATCATTTGCAAACTTTATCTTTTCTCTGCCTTCTAAGTGCATACAATTGTTAGACTATATATTTGATGGCTGATATGATCCACAAAACAAAGGCAGATTGTATCTGTTCATTCTATACCTTAAACAGAAAGCACCTTCCCTGCTAGTTTCCCAGAGCATTATGAACCTTGCTAATATCTTTGCATCCACTTCCTTGGCTTCAAATGGCATTGAAAGTTGCTTTGGACTTTTTAAATGCAGTAACAATATGATTCCTAAAGAACTTGGGGGTAATCATTATGGACTTTGATGAAGACATATGTTGGGAGATACAAGACTATAAGCAAGTCAGTGTCATTCAATCAGTCCCTTCTTTCCATTGTTCTCTGAAAGCATCTATTCATCAGAGCATTGAAGGTCATAGCATTGCCTGTGCCAAGCAGGGAAGCTCATGGGGCTGGGTGTTCCCCATTTGTACTGTACATCTACTCTCCACTTTGCCCTATTCTCTTCCCTGGGAGGTTGCACTCTGTGGACCACATCACTCCAGATCGCTTGCACTCTGGTTCTCATTAGGTTTTTCCAATGCAAGGCATTGGCAAGAGATCACAGAGTGAGAGGAGAGAGCACTTCTGGGAGTAAATTTCCTCCCACTCCAGCCTCCTCCTCCCTCCCTCCCAGGCTCGATTGTACAGTGACTGTAATCCTGGCACAAGGCCACTGCTCCTATCTCGTGGAATCTCTTTTGCCTAAGAGCTCCATCCAGCTTGCACAAGCTTCCAGTAACCACTCCCTGCCTCCCTTCAGACCATGCAGAGAGTGGTTCCACTTCCTGCTGGTGTTTGTTCCTGTCACCATTCCTTGATGGTTGCCTAAAACTTGCCCACATATTTTTTAAAGTATCCTCTTTAGTTGACCTTTTGAGTGGACTTTCTCTTTCCACATATTTTTTAAAGTATCCTCTTTAGTTGACCTTTTGAGTGGACTTTTTCTTTGCTACTGGGACCTTAATCACCACACACATCTTTTCCTTCAACATCAAGATTTTATGTATGTCTAAATTTTCCAAAACACAGCTAAAATCTGAAATGTTTTTTTCACATTGAAAGGCATTTTTAGATTGCATTCTAATTAAGAGCATTTTTAGATTGCAAAGAAGTAGCTATATGTTCCACTTCCAGCAACATAAGAAGCCCTGAGGACTCATTCTCCAGTGAAACAATCATAACTAATGAAGATCATTAAAAAAAATTAAAGTTTCTGGAAATTGTCCCAAAGATAAACAGAAAATAAAGAAACATCCATGCAAGAAAATCTGCTAAATCTTGGTAAGAACAGTGAGGCTGGGGCACTTAAGCCATGACCCACCAGCTCCCTCCCTACTTCAGCTCAATTCTAGGGAAGCTCCACTCTGCATGGGTCTGGCCAAAATGTGAGTGAGGATCCCTCCCTTCCAAGCCCCTTGTTAAGGGATATAGTATCTCACTGGAAGTGGCATGGTACCATGTTTCTCATCCTCTCCAGTTCCAGGTTGGAAAGGCTAAATTCCTAGTAAGTGTGGCCAAGAGGTTGGGAGCTCCCATCCTCTACCCAGCCCCCACTTATAGGGCAGAGGCTGTGTACCAGAGGTGTCAGGCCAGGAATACTAGGGACTGAATTATCATCCCCCCAGATTGTTCACAGGGCAGAGGTTCTATACCAGAGGAAGAAAGACAAGAAGATCATAGGGAACCACCCTCTGCCCAGTACCCAAAGCTCAGAGATTTTGTTAAGGGGGAGAAGCAATCCATAAAAACAGAGGGCTCCAAAGTTCTTCCCAGAAGAAATGAATTTATTGTAAATAGGGTGTAGAGAAGTTCAAGCCTAAGGGTGCTCTCAAAAACAATGGGCATTTTGATGGTAAATAATTAAAAGGAGGCTGGTGGCTCTATAATAGTAATAAGCTAAATCATAGGCCAGCTAGTTTAACAGAGGGAACCAGAGAAAGAAGAAACTAAGAAGAGCACTTCTGGTGTCAGAACAAACCTCAAGGACTGGCCTCAAAAATTACTCCTGCCTGAATTTAATTGGGTCAGACTGTGCAGCAAATTATGACCCAGGAATTCTCAAAACAATAGAATAATCAGCCAGAAATTGGTGAGGGCTTATAGCTTAGTGTGATACTCAAATAAGACAGCTTAAAGGAAAAGAGGAAGTCAAAAGTAAAATGTCAGACACACATCCAATTATACCCATAATAACATTCAATGTGAATGGATTTAAATGATTACATCAATAGGCAGAGATTGTCAAATTGATTAAAAAACAAGATCCAGCTATATGCTGTCTACAGGGGATGCACTTTAGGTTCAAAGATACAAATAGGTTAAAAATAAAAAGATAGAAAAAGATATATCATACACATAGCAACCATAAGAAAGCTGGAATGGCTATACTAACATAGACAAAATGGACTTTAAATGGAGAAATAGACAGTACACTAATAGTTGGAGACTTCACCACTATAGTTCCCCTACCCCTTATCTATGGAGGATATGTTCCAGGACCCCCAGTAAATGCCTGAAACCATGGATAGTACTGAATCCCATATACACCATGTTTTTTTCTATACATACATATATATGATAAAGTTTAATTTATAAATTGAGCACAGTAAGAGATTAACAACTAATAATAAAATGAAACAATTATAACAATCAGAACACATTTTCTGTTCACGTCTTGCACTCACAAATTTAATGCCTTTTCCATCTTAACTAAGCACTCACCACACACTATGGCCTCAACTTTTGTAGTTTGAGGCACAACAACAAAACTAGCACAAATTTCTTTTTTCTTCTTTACAATTTCTCAGATATAAGATTTGTTTTTACCATAGATATTAGCAACCTCAGCATATGATTTTTTTAATTTCCTTATTAACTTGAGAGCTTTTACCTTTTGACTTAAAGGAAGCACTTTATAGCTTCTCTGTGGCATATCCAAATTACCAGCATCATTATTTTTGTACTTTGGGGCCATTATTAAGTAAAATAAGGACTACTTGAATACCAGCACTGCCACACAACAACAAGCCTGATAACCAAGACTGCTAAGTCACTAACAGGCAGGTAATGTACAGATAAAGGGATAATTCAAGTTCCAAGCAGGACAGAGCCAGACAGCACAAGACTTTGTAATACTACTTAGAACAACATGCAATTTGAAACTGAAAAATTATTTATTTCTGGAATTTTCCATTTAATATTTGTGGACCATGGTTGACTTCAGGTATTGAAATTGCAGGAAGGGAAACCATAGATAAAGGGGGACTACTGTATTAGCCAGAAGATAAATAAGGAAATAGAGGACTTGTATAACATTATAAGCCAACTAGATCTAATGGACATTTATAGAATAGTCCACCCAACAACAGCAGAATACAGCACTTCTCAAGTGCACATGGGACATTTTCCAGAATAGACTATATGCTAAGTCATAAAACAAGTCAAAATAAATTTAAAAGAATCAAAATCATGTAAAGTATCTTTGTCAACCATGATGGAGTGAAATTAGAAATTGATAACAAAAAATTAAGAAAATTTCCAAATATGTAGAAATTAAACAACACAATACTAAATAACCAATGGGTCAAAGAAGAAAGCCACAAATGAAATTAGGAGATATTTTGAGATAAATATAAATAAAGACACAACAACAAAACTTACAGAATGCAGCTAAAGCAGTGCTTTAGAGGAAATTTTATAGCTATAAATGCCTATGTTAAAAATAAGAAATATCTCAAGTCAATAACCTAACCTACCTCCTTATGGAACTAGGAAAAAAGAGCAAACTAAGCCATAAACAAGCAGAAGGAAGGAAACAATAAGGATTAAAGTAGAAACTGATGAAATGGAGAATAAGAAAATAACAAAAAACATCAGGAAAATCAAAAGCTGATTCTTTGAAAAGAATAATAAAGTTGACAAACCTTTAGTTAAGCTGAACAAACAAAAAAGATAAAACTCAAATTACTAAAATTAAGAATGAAATAGGGGATATTTCTATTGACTTTACAGAAATAAATAAGACTATAGGGGAATATTGTGAACAACTGCATGTCAACAAATTAATAATTTAGATGAAATGGAAAAACTTTTCACAAAGACACAAACTACCAAAACTGACCCGAGAAGAAATATAAATCTGAATACTCATATAACAAGCAAAGAAAGCAAAGAAATTGAATTATTAGGCCTACAAACTCTTCCAAAAAGAAGAAGAAAGGGGAACACTTCCCAGCTCATTCTATGAGATCAGTATTATCTTGGTACTAAAACCAAATGAAGACATCACAGGAAAGAAAACTACAGACCATTATTTCTTGTAAATATGGAGACAAAAGCCGCAACAAAATGTTAGTAAATCGAACTCAGTAACATATAAAAGGATTGTACACCACGACCAAAAAAATTTATCCTGGGAATGCAAAGTTAAGATCCGAAAATCAATTAATACACCACATTACTAGAATAAACAAGTAAAACCACATGATTATTTCAATAGATGCAGAAAAAAGAAAAATCCAGTATTTTTTGATGATAAAACACTCAATAAACTAAGAATAAATGGAAACTTCCTCAACCTAATAAAGAAAATCTATATATAATCTATTGCTGGCCGGGCACGGTGGGTCACACCTGTAATCCTAGCACTCTGGGAGGCCGAGGCTGGAGGATCACTCAAGGTCAGGAGTTCGAAACCAGCCTGAGCAAGAGTGAAACCCCATCTCTACTAAAATAGAAAGAAATTAATTGGCCAACTAAAAATATATAAAAAATTAGCCGGGCATGGTGGCACATGCCTGTAGTCCCAGCTACTCGGGAGGCTGAGGCAGGAGGATCACTTGAGCCCAGGAGTTTGAGGTTGCTGTGAGCTAGGCTGACGCCACGGTACTCTAGCCCAGGCAATAGAGTGAGAATCTGTCAAAAAAAAAAAAATTAAAAAAAAAAAATCTATTGCTAACATTATACTTAATGGTAGAAGAATGAATGTTCTCCACCTGAGATCAGGAACAAGACAAAAATGTCCACTGTTGCCACCTCTATTCAATACTGTACTGTAAGTCCTAGTCAAGGCAATTGGGCAAGAAAATGAAATAAAAGATCACAGTGCTTACCTGGCAGGAGAAATACCACGATCACGAGGGCGGTTCTCCCAGGGTGAGGCTTATCCATTGCACTTCGGGAGTGCTGACCTCTGCGATTTCCTCAAATGTGGGAAACTCGATTTCACAATTTGTACTCCAGGGGACTGTTTTCATGCTATCCCCTGTTAAAAAATAAAAGTTCATGTACTTAGAAAAATCCTAAGGAATCCACTAAAAACATCATTAGAACTAGTAAATGAGTTCAGGAATTTGCAGAATACAAGATCATTATACAAAATCAATTGTATTTCTATAGGCTTAAAATAAACAATCAAAAAATATAATTTTTAAAAAATTCCATTTGTAATAGCATCAAAAAGAATAAAATACTTAGAAGTACATTTAACAAAAGAAGCGCAAACCTTATACTCTGGAAACTACAAAACATTATTGAAAGAAAGCAAAGAGTACTTAAATAAATAGATATTCCGTGTTCACTGACTGGAATACTTAATACTGTTAAGAAGTCAATACTCCCCAAACTGATCTACAGATTCACCACAATCCCTATCAGAATAAGCAGACTCCCTCCTTTCAACTGGTGATAAAACAAGGATCCATTTAACTTGCAGAGGTTTTGGCAGTCATTAGGGAGCCACAAGAGAGAACACACCTGAAGAGGTAGTCACACAGGTGATAGTCTTGACATAATTTCCTCCTGGAAACCTCTTCCCCACTATCACCACACACAAACTGGATCAAGGGCTCCCAACACACAATCCCATAACCCCCTCTACATCCTTTAACCCTAAGGTAAGACACTTCCCAGTTTGCCCAGGCGATCTCAGTTTAAACCTGTTGGCCCAGCCCACTTACTGAAGAACTCCCCTTTCACCCGCAAGTCCCAGTTTGGATAATAATCTAGATAATCACCTTATCTATCACAAAATTTATGTACCCTATGTCATTACTTATTTAATTATCTGACATCCTTGTTAGACGCTAGTCTTATAAAAGGTAGGGACTAGATTGGCCACTCTTTGATTCCCAGCACCCAACACAGTGCCTGGCATAAACTAGATATTTAGTAATTGTCTGCATAATAAATAAACGAATAAAAAACTTTTTAAATTCATCACCACACCGAATCCCATCGCCAAGATTTTCCACTTTCAAATTCATCATTCCTTAAAACTGTCCCTATCATTTTGTTTTTAAAGTTTATTTTAATATAAATTAAAATATATTGGAAGGGACAGCACATGGTGGGATGGTCCTGAAACATACACCCCTTCAAAACAGCAATGTTTGCTCCCTGAGAGCCGGTGAATGGAACTATCCTGTTCTCTTGGCCTCAAAAAGATACAACACCTGAAAAGTCCAGGACACCAAATTGAGTAAAGATTTTTTTTCTAGTTGAGACCTGAAACTCAAGGCAAAATTCCCAGATGCAGAAAAAGCTCTATCAGAACACTTTCCCACAGTAGAGTCTTACAAAGCTGTTGTGGCAGATTTAAGTTGTGTAAAAGAGTACTAAAAATATTTTGTATTTTCCCCACCTGCTTTGCAGGCCTTCATTTGACCCCTCTGCTGTGCATTTCCACTTAGATTCAACACAAAAAGCTTTATGGGATCCATAAGACATCTAATTCCCCCATATTTTGCCATGATATTTTTTCATAGATGTGAGAAATAATTTGCAAAGAAGTTAGAAGAAGTTTTCCGTTTTCAAGAGCTGGGATTACAACTCAAACTGTAGGAAGAATAAGCACAAATGTGGATAATGCTACTCTACAAATTCACTTATCCATTCCATGTAAGAGGATTAAACAAGTAGGGAAAAGATGCTTTCAGAATATTTTTGGCATATATTTAGTCCTATTAACAGTGCCCCAGAGGCAAATGTGGCCAAATCTAAAAGGTTTACTGTATGTTTTAAGGTTAAACTTAATTCAATTTACTTTCATGCCCCTAGGGTGGGCAGCCAATGTTCTGAATCCGAGGTCTGGTTCAAGGGAAAAGAGATGGAAAATGGCCAACGAAGAGGTTGAATATACTTAGTAAGGGTGGTAAAACCACATGAATATTAATTGGGCCAATTCAAACCTTGGCCCCTCAATAAAACAAAAATATTTTCGAGCTCTATCTTTCTTACCGCTGGCTCTCAGGTTTGCAAGATAAATAAAAAGATAAATAAAAGGAGAAACTATATTCTCAGTACTTCTTGATTAAACATCCCACAGCAAGGAAAACCAGAGGCCTACTGCAAAGCTACACAGATAGGAAGAGCTGTTCTCCCCAAGTGCTTAGTTAGGACTGGCTTTGTCATTTCCTTCCACACACTCCAGCCACAGCTGGAAAGAGAATTCTGAGCCCTGAATCTTAAGCCAGATGGAGAAGTCCTTTCTCAACTTTGTCAGTTTTGCTTCTTGCTTAATGCTTTTCCTTCCTTTCCTGTTCTTTACTTTCCCTGTGTACCTTTGAAAGTAATTTATTTATAAAACTATTAATTAACTTCCTTTGCAGTGCTATATGTTGAACTACCAAAGAAAGACAGGGTTTTTTGGAGAGAGTTGGTGGTGAATTATGTGTGAAAATCTTTCAGAAGTTACGATGGCACCTTCAGAGTTCTGACTCTGTTGCAACTAAGTATTCACTAAACACTCATGTTTCAGGTCTTTTGTCCTGCATAGTCAATGACTAATACCACTCTACTTTTCCTCCTGTGCTCTGGGCAACATGCGATCTGCTCATTCATTTAATTAGAACTCAAACTTCAGTCATAACCCTTAGTATTAATAGTATCTTCAATATAGTAGAAAGCCCTGCCATGGATACGTTTGCATATGAAAGTTTAATATATATTAATAATAAAGCCAGCATCTCAAATTCTTAGGGAAAATATGGACCTTTAAGTAAATGGTATTGCGATAACTACATAGATAGCTATATTTGAAAAAGAGGGTAATAGATTCATTTCTCACACCATAAAATAGGATAAATTTTAAATGTATCAGCAATTTAACAAAATGAAACAACACAAATGGTAGATGAAACATGAGTGAATTGCTTTATTACATGAGACTGAGAACAATTTTCCTAACCATGACTCAAAATCGAGAGGCAAAAAGAGAAAGGACTGATAAAATTGATGATGTAAAAAGTAAAATAAAATAAAAAACCTTTGCCTCTGAAAAACATCATAAGTAAAAAAGGAACAAGTAACAAAGTGGGGAAAATACATTCAACTTATATCACAAAGGGCAAATATTCTTAAAATAAAATGAGCTTTTAAAATTTGAGAAGAAAAGACCAATGACACTCCGTTGTTAAAAGAGTCTAAGAAGCAATTGACAGACAAATATAAAAGAGCTACAAAAAGCTCAACATTGCTAATAAAAAGAGAGGTATAATTTTAAACTTCACTGAGATGCAAGCTCTCATTTATTAAATTGGGAAAAATCCAAAAGTTTGACCAGATCCACAGTTGGCAAGACTGTGGGGGAAACAAGCACTTTTGCTCTGTTGGGGGAAATGCAAAATTACACATCTTTTCTAGAGGATAATGTGCTGATACCTTAGTAGATATTTACTTAGCAACCCCATTTCTAGTAATCTATTCAAAAGATACACTGGCAAAAATATAAGAAGATGCACAAGGTCATGTATTGCAACACCAAGAATAATAATAATGATAATAATAAAAGACTTGGAAACAACCAATGTCTGTAATGGAGGACGGGTGGAATAAGTCAAGATACGGCCACACAATGTAGAACAAGACAGCTGTAAAAAGAAATGAGAATTATCTCTATACTACTGTAGAGTGATCTTCACATAAATCATTAAATTTTTAAAAGCAAAGAAAGGCTTAACATATATAGTTTTTAAAGTGGTCACCCATGAGGAAAGAAGGAATTACATAGAGAGGACAAGTTCAAAGCAATACTTCTTTGAATCTACCTTGTTTAGTTTGGTACAATGTAAACATTTCACATAATTATAAAACAAATTTCAATAACAAAATGAAATCCTTAAAAATTCAGAGCAAAATTAATCAAGTGAATAAATCTATATCAGGTAGCTGTCAAAAACTACCTAGAGAAACTATCTCAAATGACTTCAAAACATCACAAACTAACTATAGATTTCTATAGTCTGAGGACAAAGAAAAACTGCAGATAAACTTTAAAATTATCAAATCATTGGTGCTAGTGGTAGGTATGGTTATTCTGAGACGGTTGTATGTGTATTGTGAGATTAAACAATAGAGTAATTGTGTTGATGCCACCAAGAGCCGGGATTTTTGACATTAGAGAAAAGGAGATACAAATGTAAGATCCAAGCAGTTGAGTTAAACATCCTATTGTTCTATACCTGAATCAGAAGTACCAGAATAAACTCATGATGTATTTTATTTTTAAAAAACATGGATTTTCTATCTCTGTCTTGTGAAAAGGTCTAGGAACAAAGTTCAACCCAAGAGCAATGAGGAGCCCTAAGTTCCATGTTGCTGTTTCTATAAATTATTTCTAACTCAAAGAAATCATGACCCCTTGGAAAAATGTCTGATTCCAAGTCTGAGAGAGGAAATGTCGAGGATGAGCCTGAAATATTTTGTCCTTCTGTACAGCAAGGAGGCTCTCCAAGATTTCAGAGATTGCTCAAAAGACTCAGAAGGCAACTTGACTAGGTTCCCACTAACCGAAGATTGACAAATCGGAGCCTCAAAAAGGATAATAACTGTAATGAATTGAAACCTATCAAATATGTATATTTCAAATTCATAACTTAAAAATCTGATGGGTCACCTTTGAAGGATGTTAAGCAATCAACTAATATTTTTGAAAACTGATTCATGAAGGAAAAGAGTTAAGCCTATATCAAGCCTTGCCTGTTCAGATTGTATTAAGATAACCAAATAGTCAATGAGGCTAATACATGAATATGGAATGATAGAATTTAAATATCATTTTGTTACCTGTAAGAAATTAATAGATCTTGGCAATGATAATTAGTTGCTGCCAACTTTAAAAAAGAAGACAATTTGACATTGCATATGTCTGGGTAGAAGTGCACGACACCACATAAACTGTGTTTTGTCAAAAAAAGAAGGAATTAAACCTGAATTTAATTAAACCTCAATATATACCTATCAATTTATATGAAACACAAGAATAGAGGAACATGTTAAGCAGTCCATTAGTGGTGCAATCAACAAATCCAGACTGCAGAGGATCATATGGGATGAATTACCCAGTCTCTTCAACAAGTTCATTACAAGAAAAAATAAAATGAGGATGAAGGGGAAAATTATAGATTGAATGAGACTGGAGACATATCAACCAACTACAATGTATGTCCTAAATTAGACCTTGATTTTTTTTTTTTTTTTTTTTGAGACAGTGTTGCTCTGTCACCCTCGCTGGAGTACAGTGGTGTCATCATAGCTCACAGCAACCTCAAACTCCTGGACTCAAGCAGTCCTCCTGCCTCAGCCTCCCAAGTAGCTGGGACTACAGGCACACATCACCACACCTGGATAATTTTTTCTATTTTTAGTAAAGACAGAGTCTCACCTTTGCTCTGGCTAGATTACAGGCGAGAGCCACCACACTGGGCCCAATTTTTAAAAATTATATGTATTTTAAAATCTAAGACAATTGGGGAAATTTCAAAATAGACTAGATATTTGATTATATTGAGAAATTATTGTAGATATTAAATGTCTTTGGTGGGGGTGTAGATGAAACCAACTGGGCCATTTGTTGACAACTACCGAAGCTAGATGATAAATGCATAGGGTCCTTACACTACTTTCTGTAATTTGTATGTGTTTGAAATTTTCCATAATAAAAATCAAAAAATAAAATGTCTTCAAGAAGAATATATAGAGGTTTAGAGTACCCAAAATAGGATATCATACCCCAGTTATTATACAAACTTTTTTTCTTTTCTGTAATGCAAGGTTATTTCAAATGTTTTAAGTATATATTCAACTTTCCAGCAGAAAAAATGGTTCAAAGAAATTGGCCTAGAAACTGATTTTTAGAGAAGAAAATGAGTTAATGAGAGATGATTCAGGGAGGTATTGAAAGAGAGGGATTGGTTGAAAGGAAGCTTTGGGATAGTGTTTGTTTCTGAACAATGTAAAACAAATCTTTACAAGGAGAAATAGAACAGGAAGCTGGGGCGGGTCTACCTGGTACACAGGTAGCCTGTACTTCAGGTAGCCTGGAGCCAGAATTTGGGCCTGACGGCTACAGCAAGATGAGGCCATGTGTCTGAGTCCTGAGTCGTAGAAGGAGACTCAAGAGTGTCTTGAGCTCTTAGCCAACGTCTTCAGAGAGAACCAAGAGTCAGGCCACGAAAACCAACTTCTTCCATCTTTCAGTCGGTCAGACAGAATCAGGACTCAAAACAGAAGCCAAAGTCAAGGAGGTTTAACCAAGAATTAAAGGAGATCCCTGATAATTGCCTCAAATGGAATTTAAATCCCAATTTGGCTTTACTGGTCACCAGTCACATGCTGAATTGGTCTGGTGTCCTTGGTGCATGTTGTTCTGCCCTAAGCTGTGGGACTGGTGGGCTGCAAGAACAACTCTCAAGACCAGGGTTTCTCTGATGCAATGCTAATTCATTCATCCACTCAGCAAGTATTTACTATCTCTTCCATGTGCCACACAGCATGCTAGATGGTGGGAAGTTCATTACAAAAGAAAGAGCTATGGGACCATTGGATGCCCCACTCCACTCTCACCCTGAAAATCCCTTACCCACCAGAATTATATTTCCCCTTAAAACAAAACAACCAAAATATTGATCATATCATTTCTGTGTCCCCTAAACCTACATTTGGTACCCTGTTGCCTTTGGATCAACATCTAAACTACCTAACATAGGATACCAGACGCGACCACATGCAACTCAGTCTCCTCACACCCTTTTCTCAACGCTCTTTCACACCTCAGGTCTTTGTGTGGACCTAAAATGTCTTTTCCCCTTCTCCACCCACCTTCCTAACCTTGCAAAGCCAGTTTAATTATCGCCTTCTCTGGAACTCTCCCCACAGAGCTAGGCTAAGGCTCTTACTGGATTATGCTATCAGTGTTTATTATGTCTTACTATTATTGCAAAGGTAGCTTCTCTCCCTTTTGGTTTTTCTCTCCTCTAATGTAGCTCATTATGTATTCATAGAATCATATTATGTCCTTACCAGTTAGCCTGTTACTAGAAGGTAGAGACCAAGAGTCGTTCATCTCTGCATTCCTCAGTCCTGCAAGTCACTTGGCAGCTAATTCATTTCTGGGTGTTGAGTTGGGTGGAAGTGTCATGGGGAGGAGAGGGAAGAAAATGACAGCTAGCAGTTAGATTTGGTGGCTTGATTTGCAGTTCCAATGTGAAAACCCCAATAATTCTACATACACTTAATTTCAAAATAATTATGACTTGAATTTAGTTTCACCCCCAAACACAAGTAGTGGGGGAGGAGGAGGAGGTGAGGGAGAGTGGGGAGCAGAGCCACAGGGAGCAACTGGAGAGCAGCTTTGGCAAAAAATTGTAGGGGTCACCTTTGTGGCTCCCAACTCCCACCCCAGCTAGGTATACAGTTGAGTCAACTTTATGATTATATCAATTTGAAAATGTGTATGGAAATGGACAAAGACAGGAAGGAAAACACAAAGGTGAATTTGCTATCTTAGATTCATACAATTATAAGCTTTTTTATTCCATTTCCTTTAATGTTGTGATCACAGTGTTCTTTGACTTGACAACAGATATTCTCAACAATAGCTCTTAGCTGAAAATGGCAAAGCTGCTGATAAATTAGCACTAAGGCTTAAGTGATTGATAAATGATTTTAGGGGTGTTCCTCCTAGAAAGTCAGTTAATTTGGAATAATAAATTCCTCCTTGTAAATTTCATAAAGTGGCATGAACGTAGGGGTAAGTTTTTTCCCCCAAACCCCTCATTATCTTTAGGGAAATGCTTTTTTGGGGGAGGAGGGGTGGTAAGAAGATAAAATATACCTTTTTTCCCAAACGCCTCTGGCAAAAGATGGTAAACGTATTTCAATCAGTACTTACAGTAAGTTAATTATTGAAATAATATAAAAATGAAAAATTTTTCTTCCAAAGGAAATTACTTTATGATGTTTTGACTTAACTATTGATTTGTTTCCCTTTGTGAAGAAAGCATACAAGCTATGAAGTCACAGCTGGACACAATGGGTATTAAAGCAATAAAGTCTGAATAATTTGCACTATTGTCCAAACCTACAATAATTCTTCTTCAGGGAATCCTCTGACTTAAAAAAATATCCCATTAATTTTTCAGCTCTCTGATGCAGTTCTCCTTTAAAGAATACAATTTATTATGTCATAAAACAAATGTGCATATTTAAAAGTTCAAACCTATCTTCAAAGTTCCCTGAAGATTCATTCTCTTGTTTGACATTAACTTGACTACTGTAAGTAAATATTTCAACAATTTTAAAATACCCTCTATAAAGAAGCACCTAAAGGGTCTTATTTTAGCCCCAAATTGCAAACTAGAAAGCAGCTCCACACCATCTTTTTGCTAAATGTCATCACTCAGATCTCTAACTCATCAAGCAAGAGTTCAAGACTTGGGCAAAAGCACAAATACACCCAAGCACCTTGTAAAGAGATTCAAAAAAATATTCAGGCCTGAAAACTGTGATTGACCCATCAAACACATCTCATATCTGGGCAAGTGATCAGACAAGTGCTAAAAAGGAAAAAAACAAAACAAAACTCCCTACTAACCTCTTCAAATGCCTAGAATTCTGATGGTTGAGAGCAAGTTGACAGGCCGTGCTTCTCAAAGTTTTTCATTCAATCCCTGGGTGTCTAGAGACCTAAGTAATTTACCAAAAGTAAAACCTTCTTGTTGTCTCATATTTTATTTTTAAGATATAAGGAATTTTTATTTCTATCATAATATATATTTCCTGTTTGCTTTAATATGAAAATAATGTGGATTTTTTTTTCCCAAAAAATTTTTCAGGTAAATTTGAAGCTCCAGGAAAATGTGCTTATCATATGAATTTTTCCCTCAGTACAGGCCAGATTGGAAAACCTGAAATTAAAGCATTAAAGACCCCAGTCAGATTAAAATGGAAATAGGTTGTTGCTAGGGGATGCACATTTGGGGGTTGATTTTTATCAGCTATTAACAGCATTGCATGAACTGATTCATCCAGTGATCTTCTTGCAAGGCCAGCCTAATGGAACCAAACAGAGCAAGTGCAGGAAAGCCAGGGCAGGAGGCTGACCAGCTAGCTATGGAGTGTTCTAGAGGAACGAGCAAAGGAGAATGCTATGGCACTAAGAAGTAGCAAGCCTAGAGTTCAGGGAATAGACAAGAAGAAGAGAAAATTTTCTATAAGATGAATGGAAGACCCAGAAATAAACTTTCCCCACATGTTATGTTTATCAAAAGCACCCCCGCCCGTATCACCAGGAATGAAAACATAAACATCTGTTCAGCATAATCACTGCAGTGGATTGGAAAGTGGCTGATATAGGCTCCACCTAATGGTTCTCTGGAGCCCATGAAAAGTGGAACAAGAGATAAAGAAAAACAAAACTCCTTCTCAGCCACATTCACCTTTTCTCTTCCCATTTCCACCAGACACGGATTTGCAGAGGAGGTCATTTCCCAGACAGCAAATACGCTCTTTGTCAAGTAATAAAAATTAAGGAAAAGTTAAAGATACAAACTATACAAACAGCAATTTTTTTATTTACAAAATAGAACAAAGAAATACAAAGTAGAGTCACCTATGTCAAGCAAGTAATAATTTTCTAAACAAAGATAAACCTGGATTCCAGAAAAGCACACTGGTCAATAACAGATTGACTAGCCCGAAAAATGAGTAAGGGAAGTGGTCTGGAATATAAGTTACAGTATGCCTCTCAAGTATCTGAGATACACACATTCCAAAGTACCACAAGGACTACATAAACAAGAAAGCAATACTTAAAAACCAGAGATTTCCCAGGATTTGTATAAAACAGCATGCTAACTCACTCTGGAAGGCACAGGCTGTTTATCCTTCCAGATACAGAAGGAAAGATCAATCTATTCACTATGCACTCTCTGCTATCTCCCTGAGTGTTCTCCACATGTAAGACAAAGTTCTTCTGGAAGATAAAATATTTCTTGGCACTAGAACTAAACTTGCATGGTTTACATTCTCTCTTTTCAAAATTGCATTGTAATCTCCTTGAAAGCAAGGTCCATTTTATTTACTTCTTTGTATCCCTGATGGTCAGAGCTTTGTAAAAAACAATCCAAAAACTCTCAGTAGGTTTTGCAACAATACACAGGATGCCCCAGAAGGTATCACAAATCCTTAAAACACAGTTACTTTAAAAACTAATAAATACAACTAGCTCCACTTTGGTTTCAAAAATAATTGCCTGCCATACAGTACTATTTTATAGAAATGCAAAATGTCACAAAATGGAAAAAAAGCTAAAAAAAAAAATTTAAAAAAAAACAAGAAAAAAACCTAGTCTGTACTGTACTATTCTTTAAAAAAAAAAAAAAAAAAAAGTTGGGAACTACCACAGTGGCCTTTGCTTATTCATCTGTGTAGGAGCCCCTAAGGTAGAAAATAAAATGTTCTTTACATTCAACCCTGGAGCGCAGGCTGAGTCCTCTTTCCCCCAGTCCAGCATACTCTGTCCAGCAACTAAACTGCTCTGGCAGAAGGAGCTGCAGCCTGAGCAGTGCCTCCACGCCTCCGTCCCTTCCCCTCAGGAGGATCTTGCAGGAACTGCTCCGTGGCTGTCCTCTGTCTTCCACAGCTCAATTTGGTCAATTTTCTGTCCCCTGTATACACACATCTACACGAACACACTTTTCCCTCTTTTATTTCATTCTTGCTCAGTTACCTGAGTGAAAAGCAATGTGGCTCCATAGTGGATTTCAGGACAGAGGACCAACCCTCCCACACCACCCCCAAGAGTTAGGACTGTTGGTGGCCCATGGTTCTCGAGACACTGCTTCCCCAGGAATTGCTGTCAGCTGGGGAGTTCCTTGCCCAGGGTCATGCCCCCTTCCTGAGTGGCCCCTATCCTGGCACTGGCCAATGAGGAGATGTCAGTCTTGGCCCCGGTCCAAGACTAGACAACTCTGAAAGTTGTCTAGTGCCTGCTCCGTGGCTGCCTGTGGCATCAGCCGAGTCCTTTGCTGTGGCTGCAGCTCCTCTCCTCCCTCTCCCTACAGGGACTGATCCAGAGTGGCCTTCTAATAAAATACTCCATCTCAGAGTCTGAATTCCAGGAAACCGACCTAAGACACCCGCCCTCTTTTTTTCCCTGCATTCTTTCTTTGTGACTAAAAATGAACCTTATGGTGGCTGATTGGTGCTAGTGAGTATTGGTGTCAAAGTCAAGTTTTAAAGCAAAATTATTTCTTAACTTCTAAAGCCACCAAATGTCCTGAGAATTTCCTCCTCAATAATTTCCACGAGTCTCCGACTTTCTTCTCATCCTCCTTTAATTAAAAGTGCCATCGTCAAAGCCATGCCATATAGAGAAACTATTTTTATTAATCTGGTTATGTTCAGTTATAATTAACGGATTTACAAACACAGTCTGCATACCTAAACTATAGCGTTCGATTTTTCTGCTGCTTTTCATTGCAAAAGTACATTATTTCATCTAGGTTTGAATATAAATAGGTTTTTATGGGCTAGCCTTTGGTTCCTTTTCTTCTATTATTACTTTGGTAGGAAAAAATTACTTTCAAGTTCAAAACTACTGACTTTGAAATAAACTGTGGGAACCCAACCCTCCTGTAAGTGGGAGTTCAAGATCGCGTCAAATAATTGGCTTTGGAAACAGGGAGAAGCCTCCACTATTTCAGGGGCTTGAAACAAGGCTTCTGGCTTCCCCCACGAGGCAGCTGCCCAGTAGCTTCACCGCGTACTGGCAGAAGGATTCCAGCTGGACTGCTGCGGTTTGGGCTGGATTTCCCTGCAGCCTGATCACTGCGCGGACCACACCTTCGTGACTGTCTGAACAGTCCGGCCACTCGCAGGGCAATCGGGACAACGAGGTCACATGTGCACTGGGCAGCCGGCAGCCGTTGGTCCCGGCTTATCAGGGCATGTGAGGACACCGAAGGCACCCATCCAGAAGCTTCTCCCCTCTCCTTTTTCTGGAGGTGAAATAGGGCTGAACATTTCATTAGATCTTTGAGTGATTTTTAAATTTTTAACAGCAGTACTTTCTGAGAGGCTAGAATTATAAATGAACAAGTCCAGAGCTCACCATTTCCATGAGAGCAAAGACTAAAACTAATAACTACAGATCAGAGACATACCAGCCGAACTGAACGGGGATGAAGAAACTAGCGTATACAAATACTGACTAAGGGAAGGTGAATTTTCAGTTATCAATTGATAAAGAAGCTAGATGAGTGGGTAAGCAAATCTGCT
This sequence comes from Cheirogaleus medius, assembly GCA_008086735.1. Classification (NCBI taxonomy): domain Eukaryota; kingdom Metazoa; phylum Chordata; class Mammalia; order Primates; family Cheirogaleidae; genus Cheirogaleus; species Cheirogaleus medius. The sequence continues at coordinate 53,639,138 of VBSM01001562.1, forward strand.
TTCTTCAATTATTTAGAATTATTAAGAGCAAAACCAAAGCATCCAATGGAATCAGAGAATGAAATGAATTCCTATTCAGCTGTTAATGAAGCCTCAGGAGAGCTGTCTGAAAGAGGAAGCCACCCCAGGCCAGAGAGGGACAACCCAGAGTGGCACCAGGGGGCCAGGGGAGGCCTGTGCCAGCCTGTTGCTGGCAGGAGCTGGAACTGGGAGGGCGTGCTCTGTACTCATAGGCCCTCTGCAGTAGGAGGGAGGCTGGCACACCCCTGAACCTCCTGCCCAAAGCCCAGGGACAAGGAAATAACCTGAAGAGTCCTGTTTTCTGGCACAGGGGACGAAGTTATATTTCAAATTCTCTTCCATTGTTCTCTTGCTGCTGTTCTGCTCGCTGACCCTCTGTACCTGCCTTATGAGTTTGCACCCAGTTCTGTCCCAGACCTTTACTTCCTTCTGTTAGGTCTGACATTTATTTGTTCATTCATTCAACAAATACTTTTGAGGGACTACTGTGTGCTGGAGCACTGTTATGGGTGGAGGAGATGCAAAAATGAAGCAGAAACAGTCTCTTCTAGTTCCTCCTAAGGTCAGGCAGCAGAGAGACTGAAAAGGAAATGCCTCTGTACTGAGTTTTTTTCTTAACAACAACCTTATTTCATTGTCTTTGTGTTGTGTGCAAGATCACTTTACCATCAAATAGTATTTCAACTAACTTAGGCTAATGGGAACAGAACAAAAGTAGATTTATGAAATAAAAGATGTCTTCATGCCAAATGAAAGCAAATGAGGTTGAAGGAAATTAGAAATATTTTACTCCCAAATAGTGAACCTTTATGAGGATAGGGGCCTCTGCTCCCTACAGTTTGGTGAACCTTTGGGCGGATGGGGGCCTCTGATCCCCACAAGGTCCAGGTGCCAAGTTTCTCTGTTATTCAAATGGAGAAATTGTGGGGAAAATGGGCCTACTGCAACAGTGTAGGCATGCCAAATTCCAAAACCTGCACCACGACAACCTATGATGCATCCGAACTGTGAGTAGCAATTGAATTTCAACAAAACTTCATTTGTCACATCAAATTAATGTTGTTGTTAATTTGAGTTTTATCAGTTTTAGAGTTTTATTCTTTAGTTTGTAAGTTTATTTCTGTTTTATAATTAGAAGAGCTGTAAGCAACAGAGTTTATACCTAGTTTTATGTTTGCACTTATGTAAGTAACATTGTCATTAAGTTAATTTAAATTAACAATGACACTGAGGAAAACTGCGCCTCTTGCTCATACAAACTTTGGAAACTAATTTTTCACTTTAACAATGGCTGGTCCTAGCCATGCAGCTATCATTCCAGCTCCGACTGATGGGGCTACCCCTGCTTTCAATTGTTTAGTTCATCTTAGAGATGAAAGAAACAGTCCCTTTTTGTTATCTAAGAGGGTTGAGGGGTCACTTCTGGCTTTCTGTGAAGGGACTATAATTTCCTTTTAATTTATCAGTGAAAGAAATGGTCAGTTGAGAGTTGGCAAACATCTGAAAACAGTAAAGCAGAAAGGAAAACCCAGTTCAGGCCATCGTCTTAGAGAACAGGGAAAAGGCTGTTTTCTGATGGCATATCTTGTGGAAGGTACCAAGGGACTACCGCAGGCCCCATAGGCATGGGGAGAAGCTGTTTCTTACAGGATAGATCTAGAAGGTGATGTTGACATCCATACCTCCCAATCTGTCTCCCTGTCTTTAAAAAACACAGATGAGGAAACAGTGTTTGGTTTTACATGATTCTCAAATGCCTGTCCTCAAATCTGTGCTGGTCTATGGAAAAGTTTTCACCCATGTTTAACAAAATGAGAAAGCTAAGGTCAATGTAGTATTTATACAAGTATGTTGGTGCAAAGTTACCAACTGTCCTTTCCCAGGAAGAACTCTTCTTTGTTCTAAGATGTGACCTTCTTGCTCCTTTGTGGTTGAAAACATCCTGGGATACAGTAGCAGCACGCATGCTCAGAGTAAACTTTCCCTCCAGATTAGCAATCCAATTTATTCACAGCCTCTGTCCTTTCAAATCCACAAAGGAATGGGAAACGATGTTACTTGCTAACATTTTTCAATATAATATCATTAAGCACCTTTTCTTTTACAAAATTATGTTAAGAGTAGATGATGATCGTTCCTTTTAATTTATTTTTATTTGGACATATAAAAATTGTCAATCTTATTTTTTCTGTTTTTGCTTTTTGAAGTGTTACTGGTTCATGAAATTCAGAAGTTTAAGAACCTTAGAGTAATGATAAGAGCTGTGACTTAGAGGTAATGAGAATGGGAGCTTAACCTTAGCTCCCCCACTGGTAAATGAAGGAGCTCAGGAAATTTCACCCCAAAATATGACTCCCTGTTATAAAGAGTAGTTTGAATTAAAGGCCCTTAGAGAGATCCACAGGCCCTTGGAAGGGGCTTTCTCTCTATCTGCATAACTAGACAGACCTATCAAAAGCACAACCGACTTCCCTTCCCTATTATCTCACTGTACTGCAGGAAAGAAAATCAAGAATGCAACCAAATGTGGCCCAAATAATTTTAAATAGAATACTTTTCTCTCAAGGTTAATTTAATTTGCAAAGAGAATCATTTACAAGTCTATCTATTTCCCCCATCCATTCATCCTCCCTAGCAACCACTCATTACCCCTAAACAGAATCACCTCTATTCCTCGTTTCTTCCTGCCCTCTAAAAGGAGGGTATACAAATATCTGGATCCCATTGGGATATTGGGTAATCACTCTGTGATTCTCCCTGTTTGCACAGTAAATAAACCTCTTCCTCTTGTTAATCCGCCTTAATTGTGAGTTGATCTTTCAATGAACTTTTGGGGGTAAAGAAGTTTCCCCTCACCCCCACTACCTTTCAAAGCCTCAGGGTCCTCATATACAAAAAAAAGATAACATCTTTCTTCATAGAGCCACTTATGAGGATGAGTAAAAAATATAAAGTGTCTGAGCATTTAATAAATGGAAGTTATCATCATTGGTAGTTATCATCCCTCAATTTTCATACATTCAATATAAATTCAGTGGTCAAGATGTTTAATCCCCAAGGATGTTGGGAAGACTTAACATCCTTCAAAGTCAGAGACAAAGCACAAGACCATACTTCCTAACCCGAATTGTTACTTTATTTTTTCTGGACTAAACCAGACTCTATTTACACAAGTATCAAAGTAAATTAAAGAGAAAGAAATTAATGCATCTAATGATGTTTTTCGCCTACACAAAATAGCTACATTAGTGAAGCTGATGTTTTTGAACTTAATTTGACATCACTTTAAACAACGGGTCACAACATCCTTTGATGAGAACCTAACTAGGCATATACATGCTGAGACAGAACAATATACCATATTTTTAAAAATAAATTTTCAACATTAAAAAGAAAAAAACTTTAGAGGACCAAAGGAAACAGGAACTAGGACATTTGCCCAGAACAACAAGAGATGCTTACTTAAAATTAGATATATTTGTGTCATTAAAATTTAATGCATGAAGCTCATTCGTTCATATGAATTATCTGAAAACCCTATAAAGACATTGTTGATAGGGAGATAATTTTCACTAGTGTTATTTACCTAAAGATTTTTTTAAATAACAGATAAGTCTACATATAAGCTAATTTCTTAAGAAAATATAGATGTTAATAAATTTAAGTTCAGGAGACTGACTACGTGTTGTTCTTTGTTTAAATAATGTTCAATGACTGTTTTTTAGCCATTGGGGAAATCGCTCAATTTTATTCTAAACAGACTCCAACTGAGAAAATAACACAAGACACTCACTTGTTTACCTGGGGATTTGAGAGCTCTGGAAGTTCACATAAGTTTCATGAGTGAAGGAATCAACACTCTTTCTTTCTGTAGACATGTCAAATTAGTTGCTCCCTAAATCAAAACATGGCATGGTACAAATTGGGGTCTTGATGTGGTGCGTTTCTGACATGTTCTTCATGAATACATGTTTTTAATTCAGCAAGTTATTCAGCTAGGCTTAGCAAATAAGCTCCTCACCTGTTTCCTAACTCTTTCTACCAAGCTGTGTTTTCTTTTCCCCTTGCAATTTGCAGTGGCTTAGCAACTGATAAATGAGCCCTGCTGGAACACCATTTGACTATTAAATAATGCCTAGGGATCTATATTAGGTGAAAATTATGGGTACTGCATAGAGAATGCCAGAGCAGTCACCAAAGCCCCTAGATAACTTCAAAACAAGGACATTAGATGGTAGAACTCTCTGCCCTCCACTACATAGCCCACCCAATATGGTCACCCCTAACCTAAACTGTGGTGACATTGCATCACTCCCAGGTAGCTCCAGGGAACTTTCTGATCTTGAGTATTCCCTTGCTGTACATCTTGCAAACATATATTAATCTAGAAAAACAGATCCTTGCCTTATGAGCCTATCTTTATTTTTTCTTTGAAGAGACTCAGGCTAATTTCAGAGAGAACCTCTGAATTGAAGAGTTAGGATTCTAATGTCATTTTCTTTTTCACTTTGGTGAACAACTTTAGTGACGTGATTTAATTCTTGAAAATCTAGCAAGAATCTGGCAGAAAAATTGCTTCACCTAATCCTCTTAATTTACAAAGGTAAAATTTCCCCATATGCATGTTCTCAATCATGTAAACACTGATAGTCACCTCTAGTTGTGCCCTAGAAATGTGACCTATATATATTTACAGAGGATTTTGTTCTTATAGATAACTCTATTCTCAAAGCCCAAAAGGACTTAAAATTTGAATTTCTCAGAAATAAGCTTGAAAATGTGGAATAATCAAAACCCAAATCAATTCCTTTCTTCATTCCCACGAGATTGAAAGACAGTAGTTTAATCTTTTTATCTTATAAAATTCCATGGATCAATCCCTTTATATGCAGAGGGTAATAAATTACAAAGTTATTTCAAGCATTCATTTATTAAATTACTTTCCTTTTTTTCATTTTATTCCTTAATTTGATAATGTTACCAATTAAAATGCTACCTATCAGGTTAAGGAATCTATAGACTTTTAAATGGTTTCCATTTTGGAAAAAAGTCAACACATTACAGAAACAGAGGTTCTTAGTGGCAAATAGTCAAAGATAGATTCTATTGACATAATCCAAATCTTAATCATTCCCTTAGAATAAACTTAAATCCTGGCTTCTTCATAGAAATTCTTCCCAACTCCCCAGTCTTAGAGGATCCTTCACTCTTCCAAACTGCCAAGTAAGTTATTATGAGTGGAGAACAGTCTAGGAACATGACTGTATTGTTGTCATGAGATCTTTCTATATCTTGAATGCCATTTTACTTCTAATGTCTTTTTACTTTGAACCCTCATCTAGCTGATAAACAAATTTCTCTCATTCAGGGACTTTGAGTTACAATTATTATATGTTGGGGGCTCACCATATAATTGTGCAGCTTAAGAATTAATCTTAGGAGAAGGAGTACATGCCCAGCCCAGAGTGGCATGAGAGTCATACATTCCAGCCAAGGTTCACCTAACAAACAGGGTTGCTGCTTCAAGGCATAACAAAGAGTCTGAGTTTCTGCAAATAGGCAAGAGCTGCCCAGCCCCACATTAATAGGGGCCTGGAGGCCACACGATAAGCACATTGTTCCTATTATTGTTGCTTGGCCCTGTAAGATGGCTGGATAGACAGAGACGGGCAAGATTCCTCAAGGAGGAACAACCTAAGACAAGCACAGCCTCCAGGGGGCCAGCCAAGAGGAACTGGGGATGGAAAGTGCCCCCTGTGGCTGCCTTGCTTAACCTTTGCTTATCTCAGCCTCTGACCTATGCTTTGAGCAACTGCCTGGAAACCTTGAGTCAGGGGACATCTGTGTCCTTAGGCTACGTGTTCCAGAATTTATGGCCATTGCTGCAATGCCTGGGTGGTCACGTATAAGGAAGTAACTTTGATTTTTAGGGTATAAAAATAAAAGGACTGGTACGTTCGGTGCTGCAGTCTTGTGCCATCTTTATGTGTGTCCGTGTCTTTCTTTGTGTTTTGTGTTCATTCCCCATCCTGCAAACAGGCCACAACAATTGTATCTCTCCCTCATACAATCTCTTCATTCAAAAAAATACTTTTACTATGACATTCCAGTCAGTGTGCCAGGTAAAAGGGGCCCAAAGACACCTTAATTAAGTCTTTCACTTCAAGGGGCTTAAATTCTGATAGGGAAAGAAAACACACAAATACAAAAACAGCTAAGTAAGACAAGATGTCAAAGAATCTCTAAAGGGAACATGCAAGGAATGGCACAGAGGTAGAGGGGCCAGTTTCGTAGAAGGTTATCTCTAAATACTTGTTGCTATAAATTAATATTCTACTTTAATATAATATTATGTATTTCTGTTTTATTTTGACTTCAACATTTTCCTATTACTATATAAGATGGACATTTGCAGCAACTTGCATTTGTTTGTTCCACAAATATTTATTATCTAAAATATATCATTCACTGTGCTTAATGTTGGGGACACAAGAAAGAATAAGGCACATATAGTCCCTGATCTCATGATGAATACATCTTTGGAAGCTTAGACAAAATACAAATAAGCAAACAAAACAACTGTAAATTATGATAAGTGCTTTGAAGATACACAAAGGGAACTGAAATAGAGAATAGTAAGGAGCAAACTCCTTTATTCAGAGTGGCTGAGGAGTTACTCTTTGGGGAGTAGCCAGCCTACAAACAATAGAGGGAAAAGTATTCTGAGATTGGGAGGAGCATGTGCAAAAGCCTTGGAACAAGAAGAGACCAAAGGAAAATCTATCTATATGGCCAGAACACAATGTGTGAGGAGGCACAAGTGGTTCAGATTAAGTAGTTCAAATGGAAAAACGCAAACAGTTTCTACATGAGTTCCTAAAACAACTTTACTCCCAGGGGTGTCTCCTGTATGAACAAGTTGTCCAGTGTCATTTAGATGAAGAAATGAGAAGAGACCTTTCTTAACATTTATAGTAATAATCTACACCAGCACTCTTATTTGTAATGTTAGGATGTTTGTACTTACATTCCAACTGTGTGTGAGAGAGAGAGAGAGAGAAAGACAGAAAGAGAGATCTGCACTGAAGGTTCACTGACATTATTGTTTGGAAGCAAGTTTCCTTTTCTGTCTAAAATGTTAAAATGAATTATGAGCATCACTTGTTAATTCCTGTTGGCCCTCCATCCACCCGTTTCACATCCACGGGTTCAACCAACTACAAATCAAAAATATTTGGGGGAAAAAAATTGTATCTATACTGAACATGTACAAACATTTTTCTTGTCATTATTCCCCAAATAATACAGTATAACAACAATTTACATAGCATTTGCATTGTACTAGGTATTATAAGTAGTCTAAAGATGATATAAAGTTTACGGGAGGATGTGCATAGGTTACATGCAAATACTGTACCATCTTATATCAGGGACTTGAGCATCTGCAGCTTTTGGTATCCAAGGGAGGCTCTGGAACTGTTCCCCTGAAGATACCGAGGGACCACTGTATATCTTCCATTGGTTAATTTTCTATATTGAGTCTAAGGGTTTCTACCTTTGGTAATAGGAAGAAGTGAGCACTTCGGTTCCAAAATGGTGGTGTAGAACCGCAGTCCCCAACCCGGGGGTTCCTGAGGGTACTGGGTCTACGGCCTGTGAGGGACTGGGCCGCAGAGCTCCACTGCCCACCCCCTCTCCCCAGTCCGCCCTTCCCCCCTCCCCCCGCATGACCGTTCCCAGGGCCACAGAGAAGTGAAAAAACTCCGAGCAGACAGAAAATCGGACTTCCACATCCCCAATGCCCCTTCCACATTCTGCCCAGCACCAGGAAAATTTCTCCCCAACTCAGTGTTTCTACACTGGAAAAAGTGAGATCCATGTGGACAACCAGTTGCCCCACCAGCTTGGGTTCCCTGGCAGACCTGTCCCGGAAAGCATGGAGGGTATCTGCAGGGAGAAATGTCCCCGAGGACAGGCAGGGGCAAAGTGGGGGAGGTGGGACAAGATCTGCTTTGTAACTCGGCCAAAGGACATGACAAATCAGAGTGGCTGTTCAGCAGCATCGCGCTGTAGGACGTTCATCTCACAGGTCCCCTGGGCAGCCTTCAGGACCTCCCCATTCGGGAAGGGCAAGTGCGCCAATCTTTCACTAGAGCCAAGACAAACCTGAGCTCAAGATGCCACCTAGAGCCAAAACGGAGGCAGTGACCTGGCAGTAAAGGTAATAGGAAAAGGAAAAAAACTAGTTTGGATAATCCACTGTTATTGTGATTTTTATTCTTTCTATGATATTCTGGCTAATGACAGGATCACACACTTTCTTCGGACTATTGGCCTCAAGACTGCATTCTGTTTTGAGATAAAAAATTGAACTCAGATTTATCTAAGGGAAAGTGGTAATGCTCTTTTTCTCTCTTCACTCTCTTTGTTTCTCATCTTAGAAGCCTGGATCTGGCTGGGCAAGGCCTCAGTATCTGCAGGAGATGAGGCCAGAGTTGAAGGAACAGGGGGAAGAGCCTGCAGGGAGCTGGCTGGAAGTCAGGCTCAGGGAGACGAGTCACAGGTCAGTGGTCCGAGTGCCAGCTGCCCTGTGTGGCTCGGGAGCTGGGGGGCTGCCTGCAGCACCAGCTTCGAGACTGGTAAGAACAAGGCAAGCTTCAGGCCTAGGGGAGTCAAAATGTGGCAAGATTATCAAGCAAGGTCTTAAGCACAAAAACCAAGGTTTCAGAATTGGGACAGAAGGTTGGGGACAGAACAGTAGGAACAAGGGAAAGGCATTCTAAATTCCAAGGTGCTGGGTTGAAGCTCTTTAAATCCTGAGCTGATATTCATTTGGAATCTTCTTATTAATACACTGAAATGCGACCATCCTGGTTGGCAATTAGCTACTCTTTGCAGCCCTTCCTTCCCTCTCCCCCACTCTTGACTGGCGCCCCCTCACCCTCCTCTCTTCCAACCACCTGCAGACACCTAGGCCCCGCCCCCACAGCCCTGCTCCAATAGCCAACCAGCCCATTCTACCACCGCCCCCGCAGCTGCATGTAGAGCCCAGGTCCAGAAGTGGGCAAATGGTGGCATCTCTCTGTACCAAGTCACCACCCTTGAGTTGTGGCTGCCCATCAGCCTTTCCCTGGAGTTGCCCCCATGGTCCTGTGGTGCAACTACAGCCTCCACTGTAGGCTACCACCATCTACCAGTTGTTAAATATATTTAAAATTGCCCCTGCTTAAATCTATACTATTTAGGCCAGAGTCGATCCTAGACACACACACACACACAGCCAAACTTACAGTTCAAAGCGATGGTCCAGAGGAGGGCAATAATATCAGCTGTGGAGACAGAAGAAATAAAATAGTTAGAATCCAAGCAAGGTCTGATACAAAAAAAAAAAAAAGAAAAAATGTTGTGGTTCTCAAACATAGATATACAGAGTAATTTCATGGGGAGGTGTTAAAATATTGACGCCCAGATCCCCAGGTATGAGTCTAGACCTCTGGGGGTGGGGGCCCAGACATCCCCAGCTGTAACAAGCCCCTCCCGGGATCCTTGTGCACAGCAGTTTGGGAACCCTGCTCTAGCCCATTTCTGTGGCATTATCAACCCTGTGTGGATTTCTCGAGACCTGCCACCCACCGGTCCCACTTTCATCAGATTTTTGGCTGATTGCTCCAGCTGCCAAAAGTTGAGGGGCAACTGGGTAGGAAGAGGATAAAAATAACTACAAAGGCAAAAATTATAATAGATGACAAATGAATATTGTATTTTAAAATGTATAAAACAATCTCTCTACTTGCTCCTGTAAAGTACTGTCTTTAACTTATTTTTACTACTGAACAAGCCTATAGGTTTGGGAGGTTTTGGGTGGGGGGGCTTATGGGTTTTTTTGTTTTTAAAGCTAAAAACAAAAGAAATATTATCTTCAAAATGTACTTTCCTTGAGTCCATGTGGCTATTTATTATTCAAGATAACATCACACAAAACAAATGAAAAAGAGCTGATTGTAAAAAATTATCTGTGAGAATCTTACCGGAAAGAAAAGTCCGTGTGAAGAAAAATTGTAAAGAGTTTAGAGTTCGTGAAGAATCAGCTAAAATAATGTTTGGTGCAAAATTTATCATGAGGTAATAAAAGTTTACGACCTTGTGTGATACTCAAAATAAATGGGAAAAAATCAATGTAAAATATATCTGCTTTTCTTCCTTTTGGGAGAAGTCTGTACTCTGTTCTGGCCATTCCCACCAGCCCAGCAGGGTCCACAGCCCTGCGACCTCTACAGCAAGGCTATCCCTTCCACCCTTCTCCTTCCTGTCCTGTCCATCTGCACATCTGCACATCTGGATGCCCCCTCCGGTCAAGCGGCGGCTCGCCTAAGCAGCCAGAACCAAGGGTTGGATTCCACAGGGCTGGAACTCATCCAGTAAAGGAATTCAAGATTCATATTCAGGGGAACCTTGGTCCGAACATCAAGTCCAAAGAGTTACAGAGCCACAAATTTGTGGTCAGGCTTCTATCGAGACGATAGAAAGTTCAGGAATAAAAGCATTTGGTACTCATCTTTCATCTCAGTTTAAAGGTCATATCTTTAAAAAGCTATACCTGACCCACCCTAGAGAAGTAGGGTCCTCTGGCGAATGCTCACTGCACTTCACTCACTGACTGAATGAATAAGTGAATGGAATGGTGGCCTTCTCGGGGGCCTCCACCCACCAGTGTGTCGTATTTCCACCTGTATGATTCATCATGCTTCTTCCAGCAATCCATGACCAAGCCAAGTCACACAGCCAATTTGCTTTCAGAACACGCAGTTCCACTCCAGTTCTAAGCTACTGTTGAACCTTCCCGTCCATCCCAGCCTGTACTACCCAGCACTCCTCCTGCCCCACGCAGGTGTCTCTTTTCGCAGCTCTTTGCTCTGTCCCCTCACTGCCCCACAATTCTCCCTCCACCTTCCATAGCCCTCTTCCCATGAAAGTCTCAAATAAAACATAGTTAGGTTGATGTTCACTGTACTGGCTTGCTTATATACATTTTATAAAACTTCACATACCACTTACTAAGATAGTCACTTAGATATGTATGAATATGGTATTCTAAGTCTTCCCACAGAATATGAGATCCCTAATATGACCTAGTGTGAAATCAAAAATGACTTTCTACTTTTGACCTCTACTTGCTATTCCAGAAGCATAACATATCACATGTTCAAGAATAGCCAATCAACTACAAAACCCACCTCCCTAAAAGAATAATTTATCAATCAATCAACATCTACTATGTGCCCAATGCGCCCATAACTGTGTGTTACGGAATAAGAGAGAAAATCAACCCACGTGAAACAATGGACAGTATAGTGGAAATTAGATGTTTTGTTCTGCCCAGAATCCATTTTCCCTTCTGATTTTCCTCTGGGAAGACACATCTCTCTTCCACTTGGTCCATTTGTTTTGGGTGGAATTAAACTACTTTCAATCTAGGAGTAGACAATGATCCAAGCCTGGCTACAGTAATTGGTTCAGGGATGGGTATATGATCCAAGCCAAGCCATATGCATCAAATCAAGTATAGAGCAGTGGTTAAACTAACAGGATCTGGAGCAGACTACCTGGGTTCAAATCCCAGCTCCACTAATTGCCAGGTGTAAACCTGGCAAGTTCTCTGTTCTTTGTTAGCTCTGGTAGCTCTGGTTCCTCGAGTAGGAAACAAGGAAAATAATTTATAGCCATAGGACTCTGAGGCAGTTTAAGTAAGATGATGAATGTAAAGTGCTTTAAAACCATGCCTGGTACATATTAAATATCCCGAGAATGCTAATCAACTCCGTTTTTGGAACTTTTTGGAAAGAAGATCTTTCTGCTGGGGCCATCTTGCTAACACACAGCAAGAGCCTGCCTGAACTAAGTCAAACCATAAGGAAACAGGGCTGAGAGATTAGATGAAATGGATCCTGGCCACAGCAGTTAAGCCTCAGGATCTAGATGTGCCTGACGTCAGCTGAACCCAGGGCTTGTTATAATGTGAGCCAGTAAACTCTCTCTTTTTAAGGTAGATTGAATTGGGTTGCTATCTCTTGCCTGAAAGAGTTCTGCCTAATACAGGCAGCAGTTCCAGGCAATGTATAATTAAGTGCTGAATGGGTTTCATAGACATCAAGAGAGACCAGAGCAAGGCAAGCTCAACGTGGGCTATAGTAAGTATTATTAATAATGGTAAGGAGAGGGGGTTCACCCATCTCAAATTCTGCCAGCTCCAGCAGCTGGATCAGAAATGTCTGGGGAGTAATTGAGACACCATTGCTCCAGAAGTAGTACATTTGTTAATCAAAGGAAAGTTACCTATAAAAGATAATGTTATGTCAGAGCTTTTCAGCAAAAATCTCTCCCCTCCCATAGCCAGGATCTAGAGCTCTATCTTTTGCTTGTGTGGAAACGACAGCTTCCAAACCTGCAAAAATGACTCAGACAGAGTGAAGAAAGGCCTTTGATTTTATATCTAACAATGATGTTCACTGGATCTCGCTGGCATTTTCAGAAGGGACAACTTCAAAGTGATTCCTTCCAGGAAATTAGAGGGCACAGAAACCATTGCCTTATCCTGAAGTTTCCATCCAGGGCTCTGCGGGAGCCTTTAACCCTGAGTCTAGGGAGTTGTCCCTCATCTGGAATTGTGCATGTTCACTGTAATCCTCCTCTAGTGTTTCCTGGGAGGAAATCCATTTAACATCTCTTCCTTGACCATTTTTTTTTTAAAGCAATTCAACTTCTCCACCTCTCACTCTTTCCTTGAAGAAATCCAGCTATCTCATTTTTTTCTAAGTTGAAGATAAAAGAGAATCGGGTCTTTTCACAATGCAGTAGGCAGATTATATGCAGCATGACAAAAGAATCCTTTCACAGGCCCTGGGATTTGAAGTTGATAAGAGGTTTTCGGGAACAATGTTTATTACAAGTGAGTGAGCAAGACAGAGCGAGTGAGAGAGTACGGCCAGTCTCACTTCTTCCAAATTACTTCCATTTTTTCTCATGAAGCAGTCAGCAATGGCATTCTCATTTAGAAAGTTCATTACAATTTTATTACCTTAAAATTGCTCAACACATACCAACACCCATAAAGGAAATATTGAAAGTGGAAATGTCCACTGTGTTACTCTTAAGGTTAGTATCTGTTGCCAAATTCGTCCTTGCTTCATTAAGGTTGCGATATTTAGTCTTCGGATTTGCTAAACAAAAGAAAGAAAGAAAAAGAAAGAAAATATTCAAAACTCTAAAAACATTTGGAAAATGCCTTCTAGAAAGAGGATGTGAAGACAATAGATCAGAATATCAGTGGTACCTAGGATTTCACTATTTATTCCTTTTATTCATACTTTTTGAAAAGCCTACCACAGACAAATTCACATGCACAATTCTCTACCACTAATACAAACAACAAAAATGTTGGATCCTGCCCTTAAGGAAGGCTCAGAAGTGATTATTCAGCCATGTATGTCACTGATTTGTCACCTGCTCATTTCTGGCATTGGTGCCAAGACAAAGGCCCTGATCTCTTCCTCAGCTGTCCAGTAGAGTTCTCTCCCTTCTCTCATGACTCTTGCTCTAATGGCTGTAGGTCTGAAACAGACGAAACAATTTTCTCATTGTCTTGCTGAGTTTGGATACATTGGAAGGCAGAGGGTTGAAGGGGAGTCTGGTTTGGAGCTAGAGGCCATGCTATGGCTGCTACTGATGTCCTCTTGGAAGGATGCTCTGCCTGACCTTAAGGAACTCCTGCCTGGCAAATGTGACACCTTGGGCTCAGGCAGCATAAAGCTAACTGCCTGCTTTTCCTAGGCTTGGTATTGAGAGCACTGATACTTTAAAATAAATTCATCGAAGATTAGAAATGCTATGAATATAGAGATGTGATTAGGCATGAATTAAAGGAAAAGAAATGGGCCCTTTCTCATCATATGTAACTGGTTTATTACTACTAAATTAAGCCAAAAATAAAAACCCCTGTGCTTCCTTCCCACATCCTGGACAGACACTTTCAATATGTTCTTCATTGCAATTTTGAGACCATTTGGGGTTACCAGCTTCCTTCAACTGATGCTGGCCCAGTAAATCTCAACCCCATCAAATCCAATGTTCCCCTTTTCACAAATATGTCCCATTTGTTGTCATAGAGTAAAAGTCATTGGTGGTACACCCTATCTACCAATAAAAATTAAAAAATAAATAAATACAATGACTGAACTGAAATACCAAGGAAAAGTACAGGGAATGTCATTTACAATATAGGATCCCAGCTGCATGAGAAGACAGCTGCAGTCATCAGATGCTGCCTCTCTCCACAGAACCACTGTGAATGCTACTGATGCCTCATCCCGGGAGCATCTGGGATGCCTCTGAAATGGTGCCCTTCTCGTAGTCAAGGTTCAAAGAGAGCCAAGTGCAATATTCATCGTTTACACAATAATTGCATTTTTAGAAAATTCAGTGTGCATTAAAACTTTGCAGAAAACACTTTGCCTTTTTACATAAAATGGAGTTAGGTTTTGGACTCAGAAAATTACAAACATGTTTTCCACGTATATGAAAGTTCAGGAAATTATGCAGGATGATTCATAGCAGGTTAACTGTGCTCTGGTTACCACTTCAGCCTACTGCATCTTGGACTGCACTGTTAACTGCTTGCCCTAGTCCGGTGAGACAGAACACTCACCCACAGAAGCAGTTACATGAAACAGGCTTATTGTTTACTTACAGATAGGCGGCAAGAGATAACAGAAGGCTAAGAGTCACTGCGAGCAGATCCCCCAAGGCTCGGGAAAGCTGCCTGAGTTGGATGGAGTCTCATCTGCATGTGCCCCCGTTAAACTGCAACTGAGGGACCCTGGAAAGCAGCCCACCCTGGGCTTTATACCCCAGGGTTACATGACACACTGGGCTAAAGCTCTGAGGGTTGTCTCATTTCTAGGAGGGACTAGAACAGAGGCTAGGCTACTCTGGCCAGTTCCTCCCTATCTCAGAATGTTGCATTCCCAGAACATCCTACAGTCACTCTTGAGAACTACAAGGGACAAAAGGAGAAGAACAGGGTCAGGCCAAGCCCACCCAGAGAACTGTCCTACAGATGGGACAATTCTTTGTTCCATAGGAACACAAATCCTGGTGTAGTAAGACATGTAGCATCATTGGCCTCTGGCAACCATGGTGACACCCAATCCCTCCCCTCACACACACAAATTCCCAAAATGACATCCAGGAGTCAGTACCTTCCAGCTAGCATTGAAGACACTTTGCTAGTCTTGAATCAGTTCTCTAATAAATTCATCTCTGCTTAAGAATAATGGAAATCTTTATTTCTACAGTAGATGGAAACTTCAATATCTATTCTAATCCTTTCATTCAAAATAAGAAAGCTGATGGAACTGTTAAGTGATGTCATACAGCTACCCAGTGGCACATTCATAGCTAGAACCCAGATCTCATAAGTCTTTCCTGAGTCCTAAGATCATTCCTGAGTTCAATGTTGAATCGGAGAATCCTTAGTCCCTCAAAGGATTACCTTAAAAGATTGAATTTTATTTTGCCAAGTTTTCCAAATGCATAACAATATTACCTGTTATTGCTCTTTCCTCAAATACCACCTCTACCTAGAGAACTGATTTCCCAATGACCATGGATAATTATTCATAAAAAGCCAAATGTGGTGTGTGGCACAAAGACACCCACTAACAGGCGCCAGTTTTCTCTTGCATCTCTCAGTTAGCAACATGGGGTGGTATCACAGCTTTGGAATCATTCAGAAATTGTTTAGGGGATTTTTAAGACCATCTCCCACAGTGTGGCTTTGGGGAATCTTCGAAACAGTCCCATATGGTTGGCATCATTATCCCTTTCACAAGCAAGGAAAGGAGCCCTGAGAAGTGAGAAAGTTCACCTGAGGCCACATAGCTTGTAAGGAAAAGTCAGAATTTTAACTCAAGTCCCCTTATCTCCAAACCCATATACTCTCCACTATTCTGTTTCCTATTGTCAATAAATATTAATATGTGCTCCCTTCCCTTCATTTTCTTTTCCTCCCTGAGTTGGTGTTTTGTTTATTCTTTTTCATTTCTTGGTCAATCCTGAAAAAAATATTTAAAAATATTAGCACTTTTGTATAACTACAAGATAAAAGTACTTTTAATTAGCAAAAGTATCCCGTGTTTGAGATTCTTTGTGTTATCGAATAATGTGGCTATTGTATTACTTAAGAAACCAACTCTAATTAACTTAAATAAACAAACAAAAAGAAATCAATGCAAGCAGATTGGGATATCTTGTGGAATGTAAGAAATAGCAGGCAAACCATTCCTCAGAGATATGGAACAAGGAGAGCCAGGGACCTCACCAGCAATGGTTCCTGGCCTTCTCTTGCAGGCCCGGGGTTTGTGTAGATGTGAGCCCACTACCAGCTACTCATGGACTCTGTGTCTCTCATTTCAAGTATGGTTCCTCGTAAGCATTAACCTGAATTAGCCAGCTTGGGACCAATCATTTAGGACCACTAGGTAAAGTCAAGTAGAAAACTACAGCAGCTGGGAGTCCACTCTCATGAAAAAAACAGACATTGCTCAGAGGAAAGGGATAGGACAGCAAAATTATTAAGTGTTATACAAGAGGAAAGGACAAAGGTGAGAACTGTTAGCTGGAGAAAATCAGCAAGACTTGATGAAAGACCAGATATAAAGACAAATGCAGAGAAGTCCAAAAATCTAGGTATCAATCGGATATTGGAAGATAAGACAGGCTGCGTGTGGTGGCTCATGCCTGTAATCCTAGCACTCAGGGTGGCTGAGGCAGGATGATCACTTGAGGTCAGGAGTTTGAGATCAGCCTGAGCAACAGGAAGACCCCCATCTCTACAAAAAATAGAAAAAATTAGCCAGGCATAGTGGCACATGCCTGTAGTCCCAGCTACTCAGGAGGCTGAGGCAGGAGGATTCCTTGAGCCCAGGAGTTTGAGGTTGCAGTGAGCTATGATCACACCACTGCACTCCAGCCAGAGAAACAGAGTGAGATTCTGTCTCATTAAAAAAAAAAAAAAAAAGACAAAGCACTCACTCTCTTTACATTTTCCTCTACTTAAAAGACCTTTAAAAATTAGGGATTAAATTTAAGTGTGATCTAAACAAAACCATATCTGAGGTCCAAAATGACTCCAAGCTCTCAGCCAATGACATAGTATGTTTAAGTGCCTTGTATACATAAGTCTGAATTGACTTCTGGCACCTTCCCTCAACAACACACCCCCATCAAACTGCAGAATTTATCTAAAAGGAAGGAGACCACAGCCAGGGTATAGAGCAAGGGGGAAGACACTACAGGCCTCAAGAAAATAGCCAGGCAGGGTGAGATTCTGGAGAGGTGGGCACTGAAGCCTCAAGATAATTTTAGAGGGTGCCTGGAAATCCCTCCTGGATAGAAAGTAAGCTAAGGGTGCCACACAGCCACTTCTGATAGATTAATAGTTGGTCCCCAAGAAATACTGATTGATTGCTTGAGAGCTCAGAAGCCACTTTGGTAGAAAAACAATATTCAAAATTATTTTTAACCATTGGATAAACTAGCTAGCATGTTGATCAATTGCATTTTTCATTTATGATCTAATTGTTTTGGCATTACATAGTCATAGCCATAGACCATTTCAACCTTGCAAATGTGTTCATTAAATTTTCTTATTTCCAGGAGGCAGAATGTGAGTATGTCGACAAAGCTCATAAATACTAATATTTAGATCATACGTTTCCCCCTCAATCCCTCTCCCCCATGGGTATTACCGAACAAGTAATGGGAACACGTAACCGTGTGTAATTACTTTCTGTTTTTAAAAGGAAGGGTACAAATTCAGGTGTTTGTGCTAGAAGCAACAATCTAATTTATACTTGTAGGCCTGTATCTCATAATGCCACACATTTATGCAAAGAACAAGCTTAAGCTTGCATTTAATAACTCCAAATGAGTTGTCTGGCACCTTTAAATAAAAAAATCGGCATATAAAGGACCCCAAGGGTGAAGGGAGGGAGAAATTGTCTATAGATTAGTTCCCCTTCCTGCTGCCCTTTTCAGAATAAATTGTGGTCTCTTCTTTGACTCCCTAACCTACTAGGGCTACTGCTATAACAATAAGTTTGTAATTTGTCCTTGACGTGTGTACCCAACCCAGTGACACTGTTTAGACAATAAAGAAGAGTCAGAATATTGCTCAAAGTAATTAGATGATTCCCATTTGCAATTCTGATATCACCTTCCAAAGCTTCAAAGGACCCAGGCTGTTGTTTTGGGGATATGCATCTCTAAGTGATATTCCTGCCATTATCACTTGTATTGGATGGAGACTGTTTACACGCTCTTTCCCTTTGTCTCCCTTCACTCCCACCCAACCCCACCGATCTTTTGAACAGTCATAATTTGTAGAAAGAGGTTTAATTTATAAGGAAAAAAAAATACAAACACCACATTCACCAATAATTTGTAAAAAGGTAAGCCTAACAAAAGACCCAGTCTCCACCAGGGAGCTCATTTCCTTAATGGCCAAGGCAGAGAGAAAGTGCAGTGAGTGAGACCTCCCTCCCCAGCAGCTTAAGCCTGACGCTGTCCTGGGCCAGACCACCATCAGAATGAGACCACTTATGGGACTTCATTATTCTATAAGCATCCTGGGTCCCCAGTAGACAATCTCTGCCTTTGTCTATTCAGGCTGCTATAACAAAACACCACAAACCGAGTAGCTTATAAACAACAGAAATGTATTTCTCACAGTTCTGGAGTCTGGGAAGTCCAGGGTGAAGGTGTTGACAGATTTGGTGTCTGGTGAGGGCCTGCTTCCTGGTTCATAGACGGTGCCTTCCCACTGTGTCTTCACATGGCAGAAGGGGTGAGGGAGCTCTCTGGGGTCTCTTTTATAAGGGTACTAAACCCATTCATGAGGTCTCCCAATTAGTCATGACCTAATTACCTTCCAAAGGCCCCACCTCCCAATACCATTGTTTTGGGGGCCAGGATTTTAACATATGAATTTGGAGGGGATACAAACATTCAAACCATAGCCATCTCTCTCCTTAATTTCCCTGTCCCACACCTTTGCATTCCTTCTCTCTCCAGCTCTCTTCTGCCACACCCTCAGTCACTCTTCTTTGAGTCAAGTACCTTTGCCCCAACCTAACAGCGTGCCCAGTGTGGGTTGAGCAATGCCCTCCCGAGTCACTGCCTTGCCTGCGGTGCTCAAGGAGGGCTGGAGCGGAGTGCAAAGCACAGCACACCCGTCTCAGAGAAGTCTGTCGCTGGTGGTTCTTGGCCTTCTTTCCCTACCGTGATATGCCTGATGGAAAATGTCCACACACAGGTCACTGCCTCGTCCATGGCAGTTGTCTGCTTCCCACTGCTTAGACCATGCAGGATTCCAGCCAAGGGTGATGTGCAATTGTCCACCAGCTAGCTATACCAATGCTCCTTCCTTTCTCACGGACCCAGGGGACATCATAATAGGGACCACCAGCAGGATAGGAAAAATGCAAATAAAAAACATTACAGCATAGCAAACCAAAATAAGTGGACATACGAGGGCTGTCCAGACAGTATCCAGCCATTGTTACTATACCAAGGACAGTTATGTGGCTGGATACTGTCTGGACAGCCCTCGCATATTCATTATAAGCAGGAGCAACTTTAAATAAATATTGGCAATTATGGCCATACAAGAAGACACTGAGCAGTAGGGGAAGGGTAGGTAGCAATAGGAGAAAC
>VBSM01001562.1:53668828-53736485 GCA_008086735.1 Cheirogaleus medius
ACGGGGTCTCGCTCTTGCTCAGGCTGGTCTCAAACTCCTGACCTTGAACGATCTCTCCGCCTCGGCCTCCCAGAGAGCTAGGATTACAGGCGTGAGCCACCGTGCCTGGCCTGAGATGACTTATTGATAGCATCGTGTAGCAAGGTAACGGACTGAGAAAGTATCCCGTGCTCTGTGTTTGCTGCTAGACAGTCCCTGGAACACAATCCAGCTCCTCCTATTCCCATTGCCTATTTCTCACCAGCTGGCAGTCAGGTCTTTGTTTATGAAATCTCAGTTCTCCGTATACCCCATAGGGAAGATGGAGGCATTTCAGTGTTTCTGAGCTTTAAAACACACAGACACACACACACACACACACACATGTTTTCAGATGTCTGGAAAGTCTAGACCAGGGTTTAAAAACTCTCAGATTTATAAAAGCTAGAAAGACAATGTCACTGAGTAAAGAGAGCCTAGTATAAGATGACAAATAATAACTGATCTTGGCCTCAGAGATGAGGCCACAGCAGAGCGAGGTGACGAGTGTGCAGACGTGGAGAGCAGATGCCAACCACTTGCTCAGGGCGAGCTGGTTATTGCCAGGAAAAATAAAAATCCCACCATGCCAGATTTGCTGAATTCTCAGTAACACCTGGACATGTTCAAATAAAATCTTCATTTGTAACTGATAGCAATTAATTCACATTCTAAACTCTGTGCAGGATGCTACCGTGTACACCAAGGGAAAATATTAAGAGGCCATGAGGCTGCATAGAGCCCACAGGGTTACTTTTCCATCCCTGGTCTAGGCGCATTGAGGGAAATACCTGTACAAGCAAGGGAGAGTGGAGATGGGAGTGGCCAAATGCCCTGAGCACGGTCAGGTCCCCTGCAAACGGGAAGGAGAATGGAAGGGTGTCATTTAGTGAAGTAGTCAAATGAGAGTCTGCTCTGGGCAGTGCACCGGAGGTCCAGGCTCTTGGATGGGAACAGGTGTATGGCCAACTGAAAAAGTAGCACCAGGTGCTGTGTCTTGGGAGCCTCAGCAGAGGTTGCTGTGGCCGAGCGTGGCGTGGAAGAAATGCAGTTGTTGGCAGAGACACCTGCCTTTGAACAGCCCCATGGGCTTGATTGAGTCGCCACCACAGATGAAGCCACCCTGAAGAATAACCAAGACTGTTCCCCACTTTCCTGCAGTTTCTCATAGAATCTAAGAAAGCAAAAAGGGAGTTCCCTTCAGCCCATCTGCACCCAAAATACCAATTATTGACTTCTCACATACCCCCAGGAGGAGAGAATCAAGCTGGATTTAATTTGATATCAAAAACTAAAGAAATCAGCATTTCTTGTACCCAAATAATCATTAAACAAATAATACAATTATGCATAAACAATTGGCTAAAATACAATGGGTTAAGGAAGTGATTCTTCCTGCCTGGATGAGTCAAGGGAGGCTTCTCATTTCAACCCCGATCCGGAAGCCCTCCTCTGAGGTGCTCCAGATGGGAAGGGACTCTCTGAGGGACGGCGGGAAAGCAGGGAAGAGCTGTGTGGCTTCTACCTAGAACATTTTTCCTGTCAGTTTTATTTGGTGCTATATTAGTTTCCTATTGCCACTATCATAAATTACCACAAACTCACTGGTTTACAACACACAAATGTATTATTTTACAGTTCTGAAGGTCAGAAGTCTGAATAGGTCTCACAGGGCTAAAATCAAGGTGTCTCGGGGCTGGGTTCCTTTCCGGAGGCTCTAGTGGGGCATCTGTTTTCTAGCCATTTGAGAGACTGCCCATGTTCCTGGGTCCATAGCCTCCTTCCACCTTCTAAGCCAGCAATCGCACCGCCCTGACCTCTTCTTCCATTGCCTGTCTTCTCCTTCTCTGACTCCGACCTTCTACATATAAGGACACTTGTGATTGCATCGGGTCTCCCCAGATAATCCAGGATATGCTCCCTGTTTTGAGGCCAGATAATTATCAATCTTAATTCCATCAACAACCTTAATTTCCCCTTTCCATGCTATATAACATAGTCACAGTTCCCAGGAATTGGGAGCTGGACATCTTTGGTGGCCTGTCTGAGGAACTCTGTCTGCAAATCTAATATGTCTCTTCTCACAACCACCTTAACTGAAAATCTACTCATTCTCTGATGCACAAACTCACTCCACTGAGCCTCCACCTGCTACCCCAGATGACAACAAAGAAGAAACAAAGAGAAGGTGTTTGCTTGAAGCAAGTAGCAGCATACAGCTGATGATTTCCAAGACATTAAAGGAAATCTCTCTTTAAAATTCATGCCTGAGTGACAATCAGGGTGGGCCATGAGACTCTGAGTGACTCCCTTGTGACAAGTAGCAGGCATTGATCAGATGACTGGCAGATATTAACAGGGAAACCTATGGCTACAAGCAGAATGAAACCTCTGACATGGTTAGCACTCTGCTCGAACCAACTGAGCCAGCCAAACGCGAATTCTGATGATCCGCAACACAGTGAATGAGAAGGCAGTGCAACCACTGTTGCACAAGAATTCTAGAATTATGAAATTTTCCTGTACACTTAGACGTTTTATAATTTCCATCCAAAATTAATAAGCCGAGGAAACACACAGATCCTTCTGGTGAAGCCACGGAAGCATTTGTCTTTGCTTTCTACTACAGCTACGTCAACTCAGCATGGTAATATCAGCATCTTCCACTTAGCACTCCTTCCCATTGGCTTCTAATGTCCTCAGAAGAATGTTGGGCTCACGAGAGGCAATTTAGATGTAGTTACTCAAGCCACATGTGAAGTCGCTACAGCACACGGTATGCATGTCCTAGGACACGTGATCTTGCACCCTGGATCTGATGTCCCTCTTTTAGATCTCTCCCACTCAGTACCATTCCCTTTTCTTTTTAAAGTTACTTACGTACCAAGGCTCCATATAGCAGGTAAAAGTGACACTTAGCAGCCCTTAGTACACAAAATACAGCAAACCACAGTAGTAGTACTTTGATTTACATAATCTCATAATGTTTTTATAAACCACTGATAATTATACATTGTTGTCTAAAATATGGATAACTTTAAAATGGAGACACAATGAAAGTGGAACTAATGAATTACTACAATATAAATGCCATAGTCTAGATAAAATCTCTCAAAACATGAGGTCTACAGAGGAAAAAAATAAAATGGATTTTAGGGGACAGAAAAGCCAGTAACCATTGTTATAACTCAATCACTTCATTTTATAGATGCAAACTCTGAAGTTCAGTGAGCTAACGCTCAGACAGTGCGTAGCAAAGCCAAGAGATGAGTCCAGGATGCATTTCTTTATTCTCTGCCATTGTTTTCTTGTTTCTGCCTAAAAGGAGAGTGTGAACATCCAAGTAGCTATTTTCTCCTGCTCTGTGACATGCTAGGACTGCTCATAGAAGTGCCCCAGAACTCAGCACTGCTGTACTGTACCCTCCAGTGATGAACCGTAAGCAAGAGTGGGCAAGATTAATAACCAATTCACACAAAAACTGGCCTTGCCAGGCTTTCTGGGCCCAGTACACCTTGCAGATGCATTTCCCAATGTGAAAGATTAGTGCCTGGAACTAGCTGGCCTGGATTCCCTGCAGTTTCTAGTGTCACTGGTGAGAGAAGAGTTACAGATTTATTGCTGGATGATAGTGAAATGAAATCATTGTTTGGTCATCATTTCAAACCAACATACAGTCTTACTTTTTTTTTTTTCTATAAAAGTCCCTTGACACATTTTCTTCCTTCTTCAAGCAACCATTATCTACACTATAAAAAATGAGATCAAGTAGTAAATTTTTATGCAGTAAAGGTAGTCTCCCTGACTATTCACCATTTTATGATAACATTTGATTTTTAATTCTTTTCAGTTGGAAAAATGCCTTTATTTGTAAATTGCTGCTTAGCAACATTCTTTGTAAATGTTCATATCTCATTTGGAACACCTATCGCTTGGTTTTGGAAGTCCTTAAATTCCTTGGGGCTTATGCAGCATTCTCAAAACATGAACAAAAGCAGAAAAAAATATGCAAGAAAGCTGAATCACTCCAATTTTCTAACCAAAAGAGGAATTTAGTACATGTGAAAAACTGCTTCAGTTTGGATGGAACTGATGTGATGCTGAGGAAAAAATATGAAATTAAGATGTCAGGAGATAAAGAAGAGTTTGCCCATCTATGACAAAGTCTAAGCTGAGAACAGATCTAGTCAGTAGTGAGAGACTGGGAACGTATAAAAATATCTAGAACATCCAGATTTTATCATCTGTTTATTACCGAGAGTCCCTGGTGTCAAATGCAGCCCTAAAGTTTTACAGATGGTGGGAGAGGATCACAATCATGATTCTTCTCCTTAGGAGCCCCAACTCCTCTTTCACATCCTCAGGGTATATGTGTGTGTGTGTGTGTGTGTGTGTGTTGGGTAGGAAAAGAAATATAGAACCCAGTGATTGTCTGATAACCTAGACCTGTCCACATTGCATAGTAGGAGATGTGGATAAAGAGGGATTTCTCCTGGAGTTGGCAGATTCAGGCCAACAATGGGAAAGACCTGACTTCTCTCTTCTGGATCTCTTCCACCTCGTACCATTTCCTCTCTTTTCTTAGTTACCTTATACCGAGGCTTTGCATAGAAGGTGAAGCTGACACTTAGGCTGCAAGTGTCACCCTACAGCAGAGGTCGCCTGTGACATTACTTAATTGACAGCTCTTTCTCTACAGTACCCACTCTTGAGTATTGGGAAAGAAAAAGATACTCAGGAACAAAAGAACATGTGAAGATATGACATTCTGTGAAAGTAAATCGGAATCTGTGGCAGCCAGCCTCCAAGGTGGCCCCTGAGATGCCTGTCTCCCCATAGGCACAGCCTTATTTAGTCTCCTTCTACACTGCAGCAGGTTGTTCCGTGTGGCCAGTGGAATATGGCAGAAGCAATGGCATGTCACTTCCAAGATCAGATTCTTGTCTTGACTGCCCTCCTGTCTCTCTGTCTCCCTTGGAACACCTGCTCTGGGAGAAGCCAGCTGCCATGTCTTGAGGACACTCAGACAGGCCCCTGGAAGAGCCATGTGGCACGGAATTGAGACTTCTTGCCAAGAGCCATGTGAATAAGCCCTCTTGGAAGTGGCTTCTCCAGACTCAGTCAAGGCTTCGGATAAAACAGCCCAGACCTTCAGCCAGAACCACCCAGCTAAGCCACTCCCAGATTCCTCACCCTCAGAAACTGTGACATAATAAATGTGTGTTATTTTGGAGTGGTTTGCTATGTAGCAATAGATAACTAATACAACAAGTTAGAATACAACATTTGAAAAGTTTAGAACATAAACTCCTTGATGATAGTGTTATATTCGTTCTTTTGGAGGAAAAAAATCTCCTGAAGAGAAATAATTTCATCTCATTGAGAAGACGTAAAATGCATCTTCCACCCACATTATATTCAGCTTTCAAATCACTTTTATTCACCCAGTTATCAAGCATCTTGTATATACATGCTATTAGGATAAACACATAGAAATATATTTTGAAATGCTTAAACCACCCTGCAGCATGTTTTGTCTTCCTTCTCAGTATTTGTTTGCATTTTATTTAATCTTACCTATATATGCTGTCTGTTTTCCATCTGACCTGTAAGATCCACTCTTCTCTGTCCCACCATACTTTGTACTGCAACGTTGGCCCTTGGGGACTGAATGAACAGGCCCCTCTGCCCTCTGACTTTCTCTTGGGTTCAGCCAATGGGGAAACATGCAGGAGATCAGAGGGTGAGAGGAGAAGATGAAGGTACCTATACCACTAGCTTCCTCCCTACTATGGACTGACTACTTCTCTCCACCCAAGATGGCCCTCCTGTCAGGCAACCCACCCACCCTCTCCTATTAGCCACGACTGGGATCCTAGGGCTGAAGTGCAGTAATATTCCCTGCCGTTCCTCAACAGGGGAGGGAAATCTGCTCACACCTTCCAAATAATTCTTTCACTTGTCAATTACCTGGTTTCAATGTGCCAAGTATTCCTTGCCAGGGCTGAATAATACATCAACCTTTTAAAAATGTGAGATTTCCCATAAAGATCAGAATTTTCACATTCATCTTTAAAAATCAGAATATCTGGCAGTGCTGGGTCCATATTCCCAAGTAGCTGCCATCTGTGCCCTTTTGACAGGCCGTGTGCCCTCCCATCACCCACCAGTCTCCACCACCATTGTGTGACCCACTTGGTCAACTTCCAGACACTTATAGGATCTTCTTGCCCTTTTATGCTCACTTGAGTTTGTGAACTCAGGCTAAATCTGTGGCAGGAGAGATGGTGTCAAACATAAATCACTTTATGTAGTGTGGGATGTTCGTGCCAAGAAGTGATTCAGACAATAAAGACAGTAGCAATTAAGTGAATGGAATGTCCATTTCTGTGTATGAGAAATTTCATAGAGGAGCTGAACCTTGAAACCTCTCTTTGAAGAACAATACCACACTTGCAACACCCTGACGTCTGGCCTGGCTAGGAAGCCTAGTCACCATTTACACCGTTGCTTGCATTGGTTGCAAGGGAAAATTAATTCTGGGATCCAAACAACTGATACAACAGTAACATCTTTGTAATATAATTCATTAATTACATTGGTTACCCCCTTATAAGCAACCCTAAGTATCAAAATGAGTTTCTTTTAGAGAAGGTACATCCAAATAGAAAAAGTCTAAGATTAGTGATCTTAATTCAAAAGATTTTAATGGTAAAACATTAAAATCTGAAGGAAAAAATGATGTTCATGATCACCAACATAATTTAATATCATTATAGATGAACTAGTTAATGCAATTAGACAATAGAAATAGATGAGGTATATGTATTAAAAAGGAGTCAAAATTATCACTATTCATAGATGATATGAGTTTATTAGACTGGAGACCCCAGAAGAATTGACATAAGAACTATTGGAAACAATAATAGAATTAGTAAGGTGATAAGTTACAAAATTATTTTTTAAACCAATAACTTTTCTATATATTCATTCCGAACATATTTTCCAAGTACCTATTATTTGCTAGGCAACGTTGTAGGCACGGAGGATACGACAATAAACAAACCATATAAAAAATTCTTGCCATTGAAGATTTTATATTCTAGCAAGGAAAGACATACAATATATAACATACATAAATGAAACGTACAGTTTGTTAAAGAGTGTTTAGTGTTAAGGATAAAAACAAAATAAGGAGGGAGGGTATAGGGTATAGGAGGGATTGCAATTTTATATAAGGTGGCCAGGGAAGGCTTTATTGAAACGATAACGGTGTATAAAGATCTCAAGAGAGTGACAGAGCAAGCCACGGGAACATCTGCTGATGAGGGCACCAGGCAGAAGGTGCAGCACATACAAAGGCCTGCAGGTGGGTCCAATTAAAAATATTATGTGTGGAAAATTCCATCCACAATAAACAAGCAAAAAGATAAAATACCTAAGAATAAATGCTAAAAGAAGTGTGTGGGATCTATATGAAGAAAAGGTTAATACTGTATCAAGAAATAAAAGAAGAGCTAAGTAAATGGAAATTATATCCATCAGGGTTCGATAAAGCAAAGCCACTATGAGAGCTATGACAAAAGGAACCTATTAGACCTTACTCACTTCTGGAAGGAGCTGGAAAAGTAACGGCCTGAAACAGGGAATTTTAGGATTGAAAAAAAGTCACTCCCCAGCTCTCCTGAAGCACTAGCCTGGGTGGGAAATCAGAGCTTTCAGGGCAATTAGGAAGCAAGGCATGTGCAGTTGCATCAGCCTATTGAAGGCTGTTGCTTCTGCGTCGCTACCACCTCTGTGAGCTCAGAGCCAAACATCTGCTGGTGGGACTGAGGTTGCTCCTGGTCAGCTGGGCCAGAGTTGGGAAGAAGAGCAGGACACAGAACAAGGAATAGAGGGAACTCACTGGAAACTGCTAAAATCCACTGGAACCTACTGGCACATCTGCGTTTGCCTCTCCTTGACTCTAACCAGGACGACCTTTAGAGACAATGTCTGCTGCTTCAAATGTACCTTCCACATTCACACACACTTCCTTTCGGTCGACTTCAGCCTGGAACTACACAAGGAAGGGGATTCCAGGAAACGGTCAATTTGACATTAAAAACCTCTACAGAAAGACAAGCTGAGCCCTTTAAATTAAAAGACTCCATGTTGTAGAGATATCAGTTAGACCTAATTGATAAGCTCACTGCAATCCCAAATGCCAACAGGATTTGGGAGGTAGGGGGCAGGGAGTGTTGTCAATAAGTGTATCAATAAAGTTCAACTGGAAACATTTAAAATGTGAGACTAGCCAGGGAATCTTTCAAAAAGAAGAGAGACATCTGACTAACAAAATATTAAAACATAATAAAGCTACAAAAATTAAATATAGTATTGAAGAACAACCAAATCAATGCAGGAAAACTGTTGAGAAACAGATCTAAATATATATGGAAATTTTAAGATAAAAGTGGCATATCAATTCAGTAAGGAAAAAAAGGATTTTTTAAAAGGTGTTGGAACATGTTTGAGGAAGACCTCAAAGCGCAGGACAGAAAACCTAGAAGCCAAAAAGAAAAGAGTGATAAAAATGACTACATTAAAATTTGAAGAGTTTTAAATAGAAAAAAATATATAATAAAGTTGAAAGACCCACAGTAAATAGTGGAAAGCATGTGTACAAAGGCTAACTTTTCTTTTGTTTGAAAAGAACTCCTACTTTAAAAAAATAAAAAGAACTCATACAAATTGTAAAAAGGAAAAGATCAGCAATGCAATGGAAAAATGCATATTTTTATGCATTTTACCAACATATTAAAAGCCAATAAATTATTTGAAAAGATGTTCAGCCTCATTAGTTATCAAAGAAATGCATGTAAAAACAATAGTGAAATGTTGTTTTGCAGTCCAAGGAGCAACATTTAGAGAGCTTATAATATCCAGTACTGACAAGGGAGGGGAAAGAGGCACGTCATATCCCCAATCTCTGTGGTCACCTCTTCCTCGCACATAAGTGGCTCCTCTAAGTTGGTTTCTCTTCCCTTTACCTTTTCATTCAAAGCATGAATTTAGTTCCTTCCCTTTTTAATCCAAAGAGGAGCTAAGACTAGAACGTGCTGTTAAAACTTTTTGTGTGATGGAAGAATAAAACAAAGGAGTTTAGAGAGTGACTTTAGGGGCTTTAAAACGTGGTTACTCACAATTTGACCCTACTCCTAAATTCCCATTTTACTCTTAAATGTCTTCCATAGGACAGAGGTAACCTTGCGCCTCATAACCCAAAATCTCTAGTTCTCTCCCATCTGAGTTTCATAAAAGCTTTAGCTTCCCTTAGCCCAGTCTGAGGTACACTCATTTCATGTCCCAGGATGACTGATGGTGGGAAAATTAATTTTTTTCAGTAGACAAAACCACAATAGCCAACAGTATATGAGTTCATTTGTTGAGTTTGTTGAATCTGTTGAATAGCATCATGTAAGAATTACTAATAGTTCATTTAAATCCATAATTAGGAAAAAAAATTTTTCTTTAACTCTTCAGGCACATAACTGTCCATCTCAAAATATATCCAATTCATAGTACTAAACTGAACACTTAAAACCCCTAATTATAGCATCTGAAGTCAGATTCATAGTGACTTCAAGTCTGTGTCCAGAACTCTATCTAGGTGAGTACTTGCCTTACACTCACTCTAATGGTGAAGCCAAATCAAAGTTGCTCCTAGTATGAACAAATAGCTCCAGCACCTTCAGTAACCAAAAAGGGAGGACTCTCCAAACGGCAATCATCTCAATAAACGACAATTTAAAATTCCATCTTCATCAAACATTCAGCTTCATGTACATTCAAATTTTCTATGCTGTGCATACATTATTTCTATATTTAGAGCAAATTAATGAATGTCCTTTAAAATAATCCTTTAGTCATTTGGGTTCAAGGACAAAGCCTATCTCCACGAGTATCATCATTTTGAAAAACTGTCCTCTACAGAATCAATTATAGACAAACTTGGGACTTGATTAAGGTTTAACTTGGGTTCACTTTGCTTCCTCTTTGGGTCTCTTCAGCCATTCTTCCAGAAGCATATATTCTTTCTGATTCTTAACTACTCACTAAGCTGTTAAGCTAACTCAGATATAACCCAGAGCCTTCTCTATTGTGCTACTACTAGATTTCTTCTACTTACTGGTTGTGATTTAAGTCAAAAAATAAAAAATGACACTCAAATTTTCCAAAGCCATTTTCCTTATAACTTCAGACACTGTGCAGAAGAGACATTTGTAATACTGCAAATCTTACTACTCAGTCTATTAGTAAGCTCTCTCCTTCCCCTCACCCTCCATTTTCTTCTTCTATTGCTACCTATAGATAGAAAAGAAAATGCTCTTATTTTATTAAGAATTCAAGAGCAAAAAAAGGAAAAAAAAACCCAGAGGATCTCACTTTGAAAGAATGCACTCATATTGCAAACCAGGCAATCAAAACAGCTGTAAAGAAAATCTCATGACATAGAAATTAGGACCCATCCCACATTTTTCATAGCCCACAGCTGGCAATTAAGAAGCTTAAGGTGAGATCTGTGACATATTTTCATAAATCTTTACAAATAAACTGTCTCAACCCCACTCATGCCATATTTTCTTCTCTTTTTTTCCCACATGAAGGTTTTTCTACTTCAGTTTGTTTTCAAAATAAAGAACTCTTTCCTTTAGTTATCAACAGATACACCCTGTTAAGAATCACAGATGGAATACAAGCTGTTTAGCTTAACTGAAGGCTGAACCTTGTTCATAAGATTTCAGACATTGTTTTATTTACCTTCCTAAACATCATCCCTTACCCACAATTCAGAGAAAAGCACACACACCCACGGTAATCTTTCTGTGGAGGTTTCTCTTTAACGATCTAGAAGAGAAATGTCATGTGGGGGTATAAAAGAGAGGAAAACATTTGGCAAAAGTTTGAAAGCATGTGCTAATAGCTTCAAAGATTCAGAAGATCAGATTAGGAAGTTTGCCTAATGTTTGAAGAATAAAGCAGTGCATTAATTAAGGAAATTTTATTTGATTGAGAAGCGATTTCTTCCTTAAACATGCCTATTGCAACTGCAGTTCCTAAAGTAGCTGTGCTAGGACATGGAATCTTCTGTCTTCTTCACGGTGTCTTTGAATAGACTTTGCATCTTTATAGTTGCTATGACAGTCAGCCTTTAAGATGACCCCACAAATCCTTGCTTCCTGGTACTTCTCAAATGATCACTTCCTCTTGAGTAACTGGCTTCTAGCCAATAGAATAACAATGTTAAGGAGATGTCATATCTTCAATTAGGTTACAGAAGACTGTGACTTGCTTCTTGCTTATAGACTATCTCTATAGCTGACTTTGATAAAGAAACCAGCCACATTACAGAGGCCCATGTTGCAAGGAATTGAGGGTGGCCCCTGGCCAACAGCCCCCTGGGAACTGAGCCACTCCAGTCCAACAGCCCTCAAGCAACTGAATCTTGCCAGCAATCACATAAATGAGCTGGAATTGAATACTTCCCCACTTGAGCCTTCAGGTGAGACCCCAGCACTGGGAGACCCCTTGATTGCAGCCTTGAGGAAGACCATGAAGCAGAGGACCTAGCTAAGCTATGTTCAGATTCTTGACCCAAAGAATCTATGAGATAATAAATGTATGTTTTTTTAAGCCATTACACTTTGGGGTAATTTGTTAATGATGAGGCTCAGAACACACCACCCCAAAATGTGGCACCTTGGCATACTGAGTATTTTAAGCTGAAGAAATTTAAGAAAACAGAAGCAGGAGCAGGAACGTCTCTCTGACCTTCTCTTGCCATTCTTCCCTGACATAGGCCATAAAAGAACTTTCTGACCTTCCACTAAAGTAGGTCTCTCATTCCAGAGAGTTCCTCCCCATATCAGAAGGAAAGGAATGAAGGCACAGAAACACGGAGAAGAATCTGAACAAACAGGCCTTGCAAAGTTTTCTCCCTGCTCCACCACCAGTTTATTACATTAGATCATACCCTTTGTTTTTTAACCATGCTTCTGTGAGACTGTCCATAAAAATACATAGATTTCCCTTTTTCTTTGGGTCTTCATTTCTGAAGGATCTCATGTCATGTAAAACTTACTTAATAAATTTGTATTGTTTTCTCTTGTTAATCTGTCTTTCATTATACATGTCACAGTAATGAACCTTGCAATGGGTGAAAAAAGAAATCTCCAATCCCCTACAATAATAGCTAACTAATACAAGTACTATTTGCCATTTTGGAAATGTCCATCATACCCACTATTTTCTATAGACATAGACTTGTGAAATGAGTAATCTAAATTCTCCCTAACACACTGTTTTTACATTTTAGTTTTAGCTACAATAAGACTAATAATGACCAGAAGTATTAGAGTCTGGGAATTCTGACTCAGAGTGTAGGCAGGGGTATTTGTACTTTGGAGTATCAGTAGGAATAATTATTTTAGGGAAGACTTCCTACCCCATTTTGGTCTATCCAGCACCTCTGCCATCTTGTTTTAATGTCTGGAAATTTACAGTTACAGCTTCTTTTGGCTTCAATTATTATGTCCCCATTAAAAATGAAACTATCTGAAGGAGGTAATGCAGGTACAATGTTTTCAA
This sequence comes from Cheirogaleus medius, assembly GCA_008086735.1. Taxonomy (NCBI): domain Eukaryota; kingdom Metazoa; phylum Chordata; class Mammalia; order Primates; family Cheirogaleidae; genus Cheirogaleus; species Cheirogaleus medius. Next base: position 53,681,477 of record VBSM01001562.1, read on the forward strand.
TTTACATCTTTATCTGAGTATGTGGGAGAGAAGAGAAAACTTTCCCTTTGCCCCTGGAAGTTTCACTGAAAGATCAATCACAGTAAGGCAGATTAATAAGAGAAAAATATTACAAATGTATTTTTCATGCTCATGGGAAGAATCACAGAGTGATTACCCAACTTCCCAATGGAGTCCAGAAGTTTACATACCCTCATTTTAGAGGGGGGGGGGTGAAGAATACAGGTAATTCTGTTGAAAGGCAATAAATCATGAATAAGGAGGATGAATAGATATTTAGGACAATGACTGGGTGGGGAAAACAGATTGACTTATAAATGATTCTCTTTGGAAATCAAATTTAACCTGAGAGGTATTATTTTTAAAATGGGTTGGGCCAGGTCTGGTTGCATTCTTGATCTTCTTTCCTGCAATAGATATTGAGATAACAGGGAGGGAACAGAAAGGCACTTGTTTTCCTAGGTGGGTCTGGATCTCAGGTAGATAAAGAAACTTCAAAGATTTGGTGAGATGCTGATGGTAGGGAGGGGGGAGGTCAGAAAGACCTTGAGGTTTTTTAGTCAATGTAGTATGTAGAAATACCATATTTTGGGGTGAAAATATTTCTAATTTTCTTCAAGTGTATGAGTCAGTTGTTTAGTTTTGGACTTTTCTGAAAGCAGGATTTTATAAGGAGACAAAATTGGGTCCCTCAATGGATAGAAAAGTTGTAAGGTATAAATTCAGAAATCAATTTCAAAATCTTATCATGCGCTGGCACTACCTGATTCAACACTAAGAGAAATGACACTCAGGAGATATATAAAAACCTATATTCCCCCTTTTGGTACCTCTTTGCCATATCTTTTTATTATGCTTCTCACACACAACTGGATTGGATCGACAGACATTGCAGAATCAGGCTTATATGCTAATTCTCCTTGGTTCCATAAATGAAAGGTATAAACAGTTATATCAAAGGATGAGAGGTAATATTGGGGTAATTTTGCTGCAGAAGTTCTCATCTGAGACCTTACCACCACCACCACCATCACCAGCTCAGAGTGAATCTGGAAATGGGGTGGGGTTGTTTGTTTCTTTGTTTGTGTGAACAATGTTTGGGCCCTAGCAATCTTTACCTCAGGTACCTCAGTACCCTTCTCTGCACCGGCCTTTGTCAGGGCCCCTCAGTCAACACTGATGAGTACAACAAACTTTGAATCTTGGGAGGAAGGTAGGATGTCTTGATCCTTTTACTCCCAGAAGGATCTCAACAAATGTGTCCACACCTGCTCCAGCATCAGAGCCAAGGGAAAGCTTCCCCTTAACCCCCTGAAGGTTTGATGAAAAATCAACTCACAAAAGGAGATGAATAGGATAGTTGAAATGGCCTGCAAATTCATTAATGTGCTCACCGCAGAGAACCACAGAGTGATTACCCAATATTCCAGTGGGGCTCAGATACTTATATAGCTTTATTTCAGAAGAGATGGGAAAGAGGGGGAATATAGGTAATTCCATTGAGGAGCCACAAAGGATTACTAGGGATAATGAATGGATCAGGGAACAGAAATTAACTTGTAAATAGTCCTCTTTAGAAATTGAAAGAGCCTGAGAGACAGACATTATCTTGTGAATGGGTCTGTTCAGGAGTGGTTGCTTTCTTGGTCTTATTTTCAGCAATAGATAATGAGATATTAGGCAGGGGAAGGAACAGCAATTGCTTTCCTTGGTGGGTCCAGTCTTTATGCAGATATGGGACAAGTCTTTTCCAGCACTCTGTTGATCTCTCAGGGCCTTCAATTCAAAATACTCATTATACCAGAGAGCCATATTTTGGGGTGAAGTTCTCTGTGTTCCTTCACCAGCAAACTTCAAGTTCCATTTATCAATAGTTTCTTTTCTCAAACAACAACAAAAAAGTTTAAGTTTCTCCTCACTTAACACCCCAGAACATAAATAAGTAATTATAATACATTGCAATAAGTGCTATGGAGTATTTTCTTACTAGGTACAGAAGTTATAATAAAACCACAATAATAATGATGGGTAAGATTTAGTTAGGACTTCAGTAATATGTTTTATGTGCCTGGCATTCAGCTAAACATTTTATATGCGTCTGTTTTAATGTTGCCAAATGCAGGTTTGGCTGCCCAACACCCAAGAACCAAACAGGAGAGGCACATGTTGGTGAAGGAAACCAGTACCCTGAGGAGATATGGCAGACTATTTTCTCAAAGACTATCTCAGCTTTCTCTGCTTAGTGAGCAACTTATAAAGGGAAGGGGTAAAGGAGGTTGGTGGCAGAAAGCAAGCTTTGTGAAAGTCATCACGACTTGCTCCATGGCTATCAGCAAACAATAGGTCATCTGGTGGATCTTGTCATCAGCTATCTGTGGTTGGCCAATTCCAGACACTTGATCTGTTTTTCCTCAAGATAATTTTCTAAACTTGTACCCGGCAGCTGTGTAAGCCGGCAGCAGGTTAATTCTAAACTTTCAAGATAGAACAAGCCGAAAGCATACTGGCAACAAATTGGCTTTGTCAGGTCAAGATCTGGTTCCCTCACCGGGAGCTGAACTTAGGCCACGGCGCTATGCCAAATCCTAACCACTAGACCATGGCAGGTTGGCAATTTGTCCCCAGTTCTTGGTGCGCTCTTGTTGAAGAATGTCAAGACACACTGATAGCAAAGCAAGCCAGAAGCAGAGTTTATTGAGCAAAAGCAAGATATGTTCGCCACAGACAGTGAGCGGGCCCCTGTTGCTATAGAAGGCCCCGACTGCTAACTAAAGTTTTCATTTTATATCGTCTGGGTTGGATCCTCCCCGGCAGCATAGCTCATGTGTGACCTTTGTGGACAGCTGTTAGTTGTATAACCTGAGTCTTACTATGCATGAGGATTTCCCATGAGCCTTTCTGAAAGCCCACTCAGGGGGTGGGGGAGAGCAAAACCACAATGTAGATTTATGCTAATGACATGATAATTGGCCCGAGGTTACTTTTGGTCATTTTTCCAGACCCTACTGCACCTGCACTGCTTGGCTTTCTAGGAATTTCTTCTTCCAGGAATCTTGGCATTTATAGGTTAACTTTTGGGTTAGCGTGCTGAGTTCTAGTTAGCAGTGTACTCCCCTCCCTCCTGCTATGGCACTTATCCCTGTCCCTAGGAGAGCCAGAGGCCTCTCGCTATCTACCTAACAGCTCTACCTAACAGCTCCCTGTTAGCTAGCCTAGTGTCATAGTCTAAATGGCCCTTGGGTGCACTTACATTAATATTCATCCCAATTCTATGTGGGGAATACTATTAAGATTCCCATTTTACAAACAAACAAACAAAACTTCAATCTTAGATAAGATAAATAACTCGTGAAGTACAGCATCACAGATTTTGTTTCCCAAGAAGAAGATTCTTAGATGGAGATTAGCAAGCCAGAAGTTAGTAGGAAGTAGTAGTAGATCAATCTTGGGATCGATCCCTAAGGAAAGGAGGTGAAGGAGGCAGGATGGGGAAGAAGGAGAAATTGGGCTGTGATGCAGGAGGCAGGATGGGGAAGAAGGAGAAATTGGGCTGTGATGCAGCCATAGTGCAGGCCTCAGCCAATCCCCTGGGGGACTATGAAGCTGGGATGGCCCTTCACAACTGACTGAGTTGGGGCAAGTGAGCGCTTCAACCCGTCATTGGATAGAGGCTACCTAGGAAGGCAATAGGACCTTGAGCAAGGTTGATCTCTTTGGCTGAGGCAATTCCGGAAGGGAACTGGCAGATGAGCACTTTCTGCCACTCCTGGCAGCTGAGAAAATACGTCCTTCATCCCGCCAGCAGCAGTGGAACCTGGGCAGTACATCCTAGCACCCACCACATACAGCTAACTACAATTTAAGTTTATTGCTCTGCGATGTTGAAGAATTGCTGTTAGGAAGAAAATTTTTCTCTTTTGTTTTATATCAGCCTCTTTGGTAATGAACCCCCTCATATAGCAGGTGTGGGATATTACCAAATGATTATCACATGTTCTATGTTTTCCTGTAGTCCCTTCCCTGGATTGGTCCCAGGCTTCTCCCCCTCTAGAAACCACCCCTCCTCGCCTACACCTACCACCTGCAGATTTGATCTCTATCTAACATAGCAACACAGCAGCAGGTGACAGCTGGGGGTATGGATTGCCTGTGAGAGGCTCCCCATGGCATTGACCAAGAATTTAAGACATCAAATAATTAATTTTAGGTTGTTTAGTATTCTAATATACTGTTTAGTGATCCCCCTCCGCTACTCTGAAAACATCAGTAAATGTTTTCCACACAACAGATCTTTGTTAAAGAAGCTTTGAAGGACTATGGAAGAAGCTAATCCATGCCTATGGAGAAGCAGGGAAGCAAGCTGGATAAGTGCAAACTTGAAAAGTAGAAGGTTCGAAGCCTCCTTAAGAACCCCTGGAAATGTTGGGAAGGGCTCCTAACTTCGTACTGCATGTGGGATGGGTATACAGCCGATGTATTTGGCTATTACAAGAAAGGGTGATCCTCAGAAAACTGGAGGGCTTTGGACTATCTAGTTTGTACTTTCACAAAATAAAATATGATAAACATTGCTTGGGAAAGTCACGGAAGTACATCAGAGAGGAAAAAGACAAATGAACTGGGAATTGGAGGAGGGGTAGTAGATTTTAGGTGCACAGAGATAGAGCAGCTGGGATAAAAATGCATTTCAGGCCAAGGGATGGATCGACATGGGTAAAGGCTGGAGCTATAATAGAAACTATGCCAAAAAATCCAGGAAATCCAAAGTAGAAAGCATCAAAAATGGAAAAGAGAGATGACTCAGGGCTTTATGTGCCGTACTGCAGAGCTTGGATTTTATTGTAGAAGCTCCTCCTTCTCAACTAATTTATGTCTACTCACTGGAATATATCAGTGGGACAGGACTTCTAGAAAAACACAAATAAATGAGGCTCATCTTTCTGGAACATAAATTTTACATAAAGATTTGAGGGGAAGGACATTCTTTTTAGATTAAAACAAACATGGCAGTGTTTTGCAGTAGAATACAAAATTTGCATAATTTTTTAAAATAAAAAATAAGGTTTCAAATAGATTTCCTGATTGATTCAGGCACCTCTTACCACATTCTCTTCCCTCTGTTATGAGAAAAACTTTAATGAAACTCTAATGTAGGTGCTGAGAGATTTCAAGCAGGAAAGTAAAGTGATCATTAATTACATTTAGCTTTGTATTGTCCGTATTTCATGTGTTTTAATGGTATACCTCCCCTCCCCCAAATTTTGTTGTAGTTTATAACACGGAAAGAATATGGAGAAAGAGAGACGTGACAGGAAAAAGATGGAGACAGAGAGCACTTGGCTACCTACATGGCTGGGTCTCATGGGTCATCTGTCCCTTGGTGAAGTTTCCAGTAGGTTTGTCCTTAGTTTGCTTGGTCCCCAGCTTTGCTGCTTGGTGATCTGGGTTTTATTAGGCTACTACTTCAACCATATTGAGCAGATCCTAGGGAACTGAGTCATACTAACTAAACCAAAAGATATTTTACAAACCTATTAACAATATGTATTAGTCTGCTTGAGCTGCCATAACAAAATACTACAGACTAGGTGGATTAAACAATAGAAATTTTTATTTTCTCACAGTTCTGAAGGCTAGAAATCTAAGATCAGAGTTTCAGCATGGTTCTGTGAAGGCTCTCTTCCTGCAGGTGGCCACTTCTCATTATGTCCTCACATGGTCTTTCTTTGGTGCGTGCACTTGGAGAGAGACAGAGGCTGCCCTCTCTTCCTTTTCTTCTAAGACCACTAATCCTCGTCATGAGGGCCCCACACTCATGACCTAATCTAACCCTAATTATTTCCCAAAGGCCTCATCTTCAAATACCATCACATTGAGAGTTAAGGCTTCAACATATGAATTTGAGGGGTGTGAGACTCAAACATACAGTCCATAATACAATATATCCAACACAAAGGAGGAATGTATTATCTTAGTGGCTGAGATTCTTGGGTCGTTTCTCATATTAATATTTGTAGAGTACTCCAAATGAAAATGTATAAAGATTATTCTTTACACTAGCCCATGAACATTGTTTCTTCTTCTCAGAACCAGGATTATTAACACCATAACTATTGTCCTTAGACAAAGTAGACCCACAGTTATTGTCCTGTCCTATAAGATTTCTACATATTTGCTCAGAAGGAAGATGAATAGCACACAAATTCCTGCCTGAATTGCCTTTGTTTAAAAATCCTAATCCCTGAAATATTTTGAAGAAGACTTGGGTTAAATGCCCGCGGACTCTGGGTGAGGTCCATTGTAGTCTTGCAAAGGCCAAAGCCTAATGGAAGTAGAGGATGGACACGAAACAGAGAGAATTTCCTGAAAAGGGTAAAAATGTTTTCTGTCTCTTCATAGCCCCCTCACCCTTTTTGAGAACTAAAACCTGCATCCTGCCTCAGGCCAGTGGTCAGGAGGGGCAGAGGAGTGTCCTTTGTTCTTTGTGCCACAGAAGATGGCTCAAGGAAATTGTCCAGGTGGAGGTCAGGAGATTGTCTTAGCCGAAGATGGGATGAATCAGAAACCAACAACTATAATTGAACAGCAACAGCCTGAAGGTGAACTCCTCTCCTTTAAAAGCTCTGTATTTCTGCTCACAGACAAGACGTTGGTACTTTAAGACATGAACCTGACAACCTCCTCATTTGCTGGCAAATTAATAAACTTCTCTTTCCTTCTCCTCAAACCATTTGTCCTTGTTCTTCTGATACAGCCTGAGGGACAGATGCTGAACTTTCAGTAACATACTGTAATTGTATAACCAGCTCTATAAACAAATTTCAATGACCTCTATATGTTTCTTTTTATAATACTCTCCCTTAACCAACTACTTGAACTTTTGAGTTGTTTCCTAGAAATGGGATTTTCTGCAAGACAAAGGAGTTGAGATTCCGAAGGCCCCTGGGCAGAATTCCAAACACCAAGACTTACCTGCCCCTAATGCACGTAGCCCCTTGTTAATTGCACCATGAACTGCCCAAAGGCATGTGTGTGGCCACTCCTTAAAAAACCCATGACCTCCATTACTGAGGTAGGTGGACTTGAGACAGTTTCTCTCATTCTCCCGACAAGACATCTTATGTACTAAAAAATTCCTTTCTTCCTTGGCAATCCTTGTTGTCTCAATAATTGGATCTTTGTGTGATGAGCATCTGGACCTCAGCTGAAATCCCCCTGTGGTTTTGACAACAATCACTTCTTCAAAGAAAGATCTGGAAAAGAGTCAGGATTCCACCTCCTTTTTTTGGAGCTCTAGCTCAGAAATTCCCTACAAAGTCTTAGCTCTTGGCTCGGGGCATCTGTCTGTTGTCTACCTATTAATACAAGTAGGCCATGCTAGTTCAAAGCTTCAGACACTCAGGACATACTTTAGACAAAGGATTGAACAGGCATTGAGCATATTATAGTTTGGGCATTGCATCTGAAAGGGAATGAAAGAGCTTATGCAACTTTTCAATCAGGTTCTGTCTCCTTATGTCCTGAAATTTGCTCCTTATGGTAATTTAAAGAATCAATGTATGCTCCAGGGCAGGCATAAAAGGGGTCACTAATTTTGGTAGCTCCTGATACACCATGGTTCCCCTGTCTTTGAGAAGACAAATTATGCACCCACACATTTGTGTGGTGAACACAGAGTCACCGTCAAGGGAATTGGATGGTCTGTGACAAGTGTCCTTCAGACTGGGGCAGTGGGAATGACTGTATCTGCTCCACTAAGTGGCTCACCTTTCCAGGCATGCTAGGTATAAGGAGGCTCTTCCCCCAGTCAGATCAACACTAACACCCCCCGCTTTTTTGGTTTTCTCTTTCTAAACTGCATAGAGGCTAACCCCTTCTGCTATAAAATTACTTCAGGAAAATTAGAGCACATACTCTTTTATATTAACTGCATTTTAATGTCTGCAGTGAGATTTGGGGAATTCCATGGCCCTGTGAACCATCAGGGTGCCATTATTCTGCCCTTTTCTTCAAATTCTGTAGTTTCTGGCTTCTAATGGAGTGGATGCAGTTTGTGAACCCAATGGAAGCCAAGCTTCTGACTAATGCTGTTTTATAGAATAGACAAAAGTACACAAAACATGATAGTTTCTCAATAATTAAATGCTTGGTGATTAATTGATGCTTGATGGGTGATATGAAAAATAGAATTGTCTTTTAGATAAAACAACCTCATAACAAAATCCTTCAATAATTAAATCCCTTTGGCTAATGCCCAAGAACCTCCTGACACTGAGCAGAGCAAGCAGCTTTACTTTGGTCCCAGAATGCTTACTCTAAGATATCTTTGTCCTTCCATACAATTAGCAGCTCTGCAGAAGGGCAATGGAATAACTGTCTGGGTGCCCCTTGACATTGAGAGATCTAAAGGATTTTTTTTTTCTTTTCTCTAAAATCTACTGTGATCAAAGAAGACTTAAGAGTGTCAAGAAGAAAAACAAGCTAACACAATTTGTATTGAATTTTGAAAAATCGTTCCCTGTAGCCATGGGTAACTGGATAAGAAAACACTAAACAAGTCCCTTTGGGGATATTATATGATGGTATTCAATTTTATATCCTGCCTCCTGCATTGGGGATTTCTTCAAGATATGGACAGGCTCTGAGAGGCAGACTTACATAAATAGAAGCATTACTCAGCGATGAGATTACCCTTGGCTATACGGCAAAATTACTTCCAAATAGATGATGGCATTTAAAAAAAAAATAAAAGATTTCTGGTTTCCGTGCTAGAAGAAAGCAGCATAAGTATTTTAAAGGTTACTCATAATGCTCCAAAAAGTCACATATGAAATTATTTCAGATACAGAAGGAAATTGTGATGATGAACCTAACTCCAGTTACATTTTGACAGAACCACCAAATTCCCTCCTACACCCGGCACCCTCACTCCCCGACCCAGACATAAGGGCGACACAAGGACTCATGCTGGAAGGGGTAGTTTTAATTTCTTGCTACAAGAGATGTGGAAGAGAAACTTTACATGATTAGTTACAATTTTCCTTCACTAGGGAGTAAGTCTCCTGTGTAACTCTAAAATCAGAACTCCCTCTGTTAGCAGGCTATGTACTTAATTAAGGTCTGAACTGTCAATGTTCAATATGCTAATTATATGCTTAAGAACACTGATTATAATTTTTAATCTATCACTCTGCTGGATATGGTACCTTCTGGATATATAATTACATAACCAAGGAATCTTAAAATACTCTCAGGTTGCCTTTTCCCAGTCAAGTCACATCATTCATGTAGTTAACATAATTTTTGGCTGTATAACCACAAAAACATATTGGGACTGCTTCCCCCATCTATGCCAGAAATCTTCAGACACATCCTTAATTCTTCATCTGAAATAGTCATTTTTTTTGCATCTAAGGAATTCTTCTTTACCATAAGGTGGAGTGATGTCCCCAGAGACGTCGGCGCTGCAAATCAAGTTCCTCCCTTAGAGAGGACAGAAGGGAGGAAGACTGGCCCAGAGACACCAGAGGGTCTTATCTCTAGTCTAGACTGTGACTTCTGGAAATTCCAGGATGCCAGCTCTTACTGTCCCTGGGATTTAAAACAAGTATAAATGTAAAAATGACACTCAGCAGGTTCTACATTTCCTCCCTGGAAATATACATTTCAGACAAGTTAGGATTCCTATATTCATAGTAACCATTTCAAATCACCTCTCTTATGGTGACCATCAATATAGCTATTTGCTGGGAAAGCCCCACTCGGATCCATGGCCTTGTGCATCTAGGGAGACAAGCAGAGTGGACACGGGCTGACAGCTCAGTCATCATTACCTCTGGACCACTCCAGGCTTCTATCTTGCAGACAAAGGGAAGGGACATTCTTCTGACTCAAAAAGGCACCAAAGGAGAGTGGGCAGGGCCTGCACCGCAGCCAGGGGATGCCATGGGTGTAGCCGGACTCACCTCAAGCCACTCAGAGCCTTCTCTGACCGGCGTGATGGTGTCCAACCTTCAGGATGGTCCCAACTGAAGCTTCTGAGGGAAAGGGAATCTGTCGGTCACCAGCAGCCTCCCTGGCCACAGTAGCCACAGGGAGCAGGGACACACCTATGACCCACCTTGGAGCTCCCAGAAATTCTCCAAGAAGGGAAGCTGTGCACAGAGGCTATTGTGTGGGCAGAGGAGGGACAGGGGCCCTTTGGGTGGGCGTGGAACTGAGGGGCTGCATTTCTCCTCAGACTGCTGCAGCCTGGGACACTTGGGTTCCACAAGTGATCATAGAACAGTGTGAAAGGGATTATAATGAGGATCGGACTCAAACAACCAGAACACAGAACGATGAGATGAGGAGAAAAAAGGGTCAGGGGAGTCAGGGAAGACTTGAGAGGAGTCGAGGCTGAGGCTGGGGCAGAGAGATGTGCAGGCAGAGCTCGTCAGACTGACTTGAGGGACAGGGGTTCCAGGGAGAAAGAGCAGCTCACACCACTGCCGGGAGGAGCAAAACCGAAGAGTGAGTTTGGGGAGTGGAACTGGGGCCATGGACCTGGGGCTGTGGTGGCCAAATGGGGGAGAGGGCAGCTGTTCCCTAAACCCTGGACTTTTCTATGAGGCGCAGGAAGCCACCACCAGGTTTAAGTGCTGGCTCCGCCCCAGGAGACTTGCATCTGGGAAAGACCACAGCGGCAGCGTTGTAGAGGACAGACTGGAGAGTGCAGGGCTGCAGTCAGGGAGCCTGTTCCACCGGCCAGGGAAGAGAGGACGGGGTCTTGGCTGAGGCAGTGACAGCAGGGATGGAGAGGAGAGGGCTATGGAAGGAAAACATCTTCAAAGCACGAAGGATCAAAACAGCATCTGACCTTGCTAAAATACTTGATGGTTTCTGAACTCATAACCAGCCCAACTAATCTTGACACAGACCCACCAAGGCAAGTAGAGCCAATAGTGCTTTACCTCCAGATAAAGGAACGGGCTTCAGGTGGTTGACTCAGAGGCTGGGTGTTCTCTGGCAGGGAGACTCCACATGCCAGGCCCGTGTCCTGCCCACTAGTCCTCAATGCCTGGCACTGAAGAGCTCACGTTTTGCAAAGCTGAAAACAGTACTCAGAAAAAACATGTAATTTGAGAGAAATCCCACTGGCAAGGAGACCAAGTCAAGGAAGAGGAATTCTCAAGGAAAGAATAGTTCTTTTCAATGGTCAGAAAACAACACCACTCTGAGAGCCATTTTTCAATAGTTAAATAACCAAAAAATTACATGAAAGATCTAATTTTATTTTGAGGTTTTTAAAAATTTTTTTTTTTTTTTTAGAGATGGGGTCTCGCTCTTGGTCAGGCTGGTTTCGAACTCCTGACCTTGAGCTATCCACCCGCCTCGGCCTCCCAGAGTGCTAGGATTACAGGAGTGAGCCACCGCGCCCGGCCCAAAAAATTTTAAATATTTTATGTTTTCTTTTCTATATTTTAATAGCTAGGGCCTATTTTTACCTAAATATGATTTGGAGAATTATATTACTTGGAGGTAGTAAGATGTTTAATGTATCTCATAGATACATAATTAATGAATTAATCCTTAAGCTCTGAAAGGGAGAATCTACATACCTGTATCTCTTTGGAACAAGCAATATTAAAATAGTTAAATACATTAATATAAGTGGTCTATCGACCTAAAATTTGCATACACTGTAATGAAAGGATCCTGTGTTCAGCCAGTTAACTGAATATGGTTTACGCAGAAAACATCCAGAGACAGCATGACAAAGAGGAGTAAACATTAAAGATTTTTATAGCAAACATATGATCTTTGAAGAAGAAAATCCCTTACTCCCTTGGCAGTGACCGAAAAGGAAAAGTGTCGGGGCATTTTCTTCAAAGGAGACCTCCAGGTGACTGCTCTAATGTGGTCAGCAGTGACTCATTGAATCCTAGGGAATTATCCAGCCCGAGCTGAGCTAACGAATAACATGTTTCCTTATCCACAGTTTGAGATCCTCAATCATAAGGTCATTAGTGAAAGAAAAGCATGAGAAGGTACCTAGATCACAGCTGAGAGATGGTATCTGTGAGCAGCTGGTTGCTGTCAAACTGGAACCCGGATATAAGACAAATCTTTTCCCAAGCACTGGCCAAATTCTTTTATCTTGCTCAAACACTATGGAATTGATAATCACAATACCTAAAAGTGAATTCCTGATACCCTAGCCAAATCTGTTCTTCCTCTCTTCTTTCTCACCTTTGTAAAAGTCACTTTGATTCGCCCCCGTGTTCATTTTTGTAAGCATCCACGAAGGGATGCTTCACATTCAATCCATCACCAAGTCTCAATCCATTCAGTAATCTCAAACCACTCCTATCACCCTAGATCATGACATCACATCATCATATTAACTGGGGAGCTGCAAATGCCTCATTTCTACTGCCCACCTTCCACTTTTACCTTCTCTCCCGTTCTCCACACAGCAGCTAGAATAATTTTTAAAAGCAAATTAGAAATTAAAGTCTCTCGGAGGTGTCCCTTTGCTCCTAAGATAAAACCCACACACTGTAGCATGTCCTGTGCTAAGTCCTACCAGTGATCCAACTGGCCCCAGCCCCTTTTCCCACTGACCTCACACCTCTCTTCCCTGCATGCATTACTCTGCAGAGATGCTACCTTTGATTCCAATCAATTTCCCACCTCAGTGTCTTAGCACATGCCTGGAATGCTCTGGTTCCTGATCTTCACTTGACTAACTTCTACCTCTTACAGAAGATAACTAAACTAAAATATCCAGCTTTTCCTAGCCGATCAATCTAAACTATGGCATTCTTTCTCAATACACGTGCTTCTCCTTCTTGGCACTTACAGAAATTTGAATGTACCACATTCATTGTATGTTTATCTTTTTAATGTCGATGTTTTCCACTATACTCTAGTATCTGTAGAGTAGACACCAGGTGTGTCTTTCTGGTTCACCTCTGATTACCCAGCACTTAGCACATTGTGTAACACATAGTAGGTACTCAATAGCTATTTGTTGACTGCGTGAATGAGATGAACAGAAACCATGGCTTAGGGATATTTTTGCTATATAGAGAGTTTTCATTTGAAAAGCTCTAGTATTTAATTCTACTTTTTTAAAGATTAGCAGAATACAGAGAAATATTACACAGTTGGGTTAAACAGGCTTGCATTCAAATACTACTGTACCACTTGTAACTAAGACTTGGAGAAGTTTCTTCCCTCTCTGCCTCTTGGGTTTTCTAACCTGTATAATAGAGAAGATGTGGCCTATCTTATGGTTGAAGGTACTTTCTATTTTTCCCTATAACTTTATTGTACTTTTCAATTTTTTTACCGTCAGAATCAGGAAAGCGCAATAAGTACTTTAGAAAATGCCTACCTTGAAAAGTTATTGTGAAGATTGTTATTATCTAAGAACTTGCAATTCAGATACTGTATTAATTATCTATGCTGAGTAATAAACCACTCCAAAACTTGGTGACTTAAAACAACAACAATAGTTGATTATTTCTCTGTGGCTCTGGAATTCAGCAGTGGCTCAGCTGGGTAGGTCTCTCATGAGGCAGCAGTTAGATTTTTCCAGGGCTGCAGTCATCTGCAGTCTACTGACTGGGGGCTGGAGGATCGACTTCCAAGGTGGCTGACTCCCATGGCTGGCAAGTTGGTGCTGGTTCTCGGTTCGGGTCCTCAGTTCCTCTTCTTGCTGAGTTATTCGGTTGCCCTCAGAGACTGGTAGCTGGCAAGGAATCCAAGAGACCAAAGCAGAAGCTGCAATGCCTCTTGTGACCCAGCCTTGGAAGCCACACATCCACTTCTGCACTATTCTGCACATCACAGAGTCAGCCCTGATTCACTGTGAGAGGAGACCACACAAGGGCCTGGGTATTGGGAGGCACTGCTCATTGGGGCGTTTGGGAGGCTGACTACCACAGAAAGGAACTCTCACACTTTCACTTTTCTCCTTACCTGCCACCCAAGAATCCCCACCACTGTGTGTAATATTGGCAGTTGTTAATTGTGATGTTTGGGTTTTTTTCTTTTTAGTATTACATAAACTCTTCTTATACTGCCTCTGATAGAGCAAAATGTGTGCCTTCTGTATATTTTCAAAGATATATCTGATTCAATGTCATTTACTTTAGAAAACTGTTTCTCATTTAGTTTGTTTAATTTGCTTTATCTAAGTCTCAGCATGCCACCATCTTTGTTCACATTAGAACATAACAGTTGAAGCAAATTCATCATTTGGTGATGGTGATGTCGAGAGTGAGTACTCCTCGCAGATCATTACTAACTGATTTCAGTCCAGACAAAGGTAATTTAACAAATAATACACTTGTAACTGATATATGGATGTGGAAGCTGAAAAGGAGAATGCATATGCCTCTTATAAAAAAGCCAATTGTTGCCTAGAAGTCTAATGTCTAGTCCCATAGCCAATGACATATCCTTGACTAAAATTGATTAGAACACTTGAGTGTTCCACTTCTTATTTATCCCCCTTACTAAATAAGATTGATAATACTAGTCCTCACCTTGCAAACACAAATAGGAGTGTCTGTAAGCTAAACACACATGAAACACTAGATTACTTCTGGGGACAGGAGATTACTATCTGGGGGTAAGAATTAAGTAGGGTATATTCACTGTATACTCTTTCATATCATCTGGATTTTAAACTATTAAATGTACTTTCTAGTGAACATCAAAAAAATTTTTAGTTAAAGTGATTGGAACAACTCAACTGTCCATCAATAGCAGACCGGGTTAAATAGAACATAGTCCATCCAGAAAATGGAGTAGTCTTATTCAGTTGAAAAAGGAATGAGGTAAGGATACATACACTACTATGAAATGATCTCCAGGATATATTGTTAAGTGAAAAAGCAAGGTGTAGAAAACGGTGCTTAGGTAAAAATTTATCTGAGAATGGGAAATATATATATATGTATATATACATGTGTATACATATGTCTTAATGAGAAAGCAATGGAAGGATACCATAACATTTTAAATAAATGGTTTAAAATTATAATTTAAAAATCCTATGTGGGAGGGAGGGCATAGTGTGAAGGTGACAGAGAAGGAAGCTCAACTTCTTTGAGTATTTGTAGTTTTGACTTTGAAGCCATATAAATATTTTGCATAATTATAAAACAAAATTTAAATTTAAAAACTAGTCTCTAAAACTTGAAAGTGAAATGGAACAAATGAACCTCACTCTGTGTCCAAGTGGTGGTTCAACCACAGAGTAAAGGACTCGTTCCAGTGACTTCCAAACAGAGGAATTTCCCACTGTTGCACTGGAGCCAGTGAGCACCGGCTCTCAGGGGCTGGCTTTGTGTAGCTCTTCCCAGCTCTGTATTCAGTGACATTAAGTTGGTAGCTTGAAAGTGGCCACAGTTGGGCTATTTACACCATGGAAATTAGCAAATGCTACAAATCAGGTTTTTGTTTACTTTGGTTTTGTTGTTCTGTTATTAGTTTGTTTTCAGAGTACCAGTTGTAAAACATTTCCCAAAACAGCACTGAATTTAGCTGTACGTACCTGAGGACAAAATAATTAGAAAACAAAAGTACCACAAATTAGCTTCAATAATCATAGTGTTGGTAGTAGTGCTGGAATTGTTATTCTGTTATCGTTTTGTACATATTATGGGATAAAGAAATAAGTAATTATGTTCTATTGTTAAGAACTGGGATTTTGAGAGTGAGAGAAAGAAGATACAAATGTAAAAAGACATTAAGTAAAAACCTTAGTCCTGAATTTCAGGACTTCCATACTGATGGAAGCATCAGTATGAACACATAATGTATATTATTAATATTTTATCTAACCTAATCATGGGAATAGAATCAGCAAAACCCAAACTGTGGGAACACTAGGACAACCTACACAATTTCTTCAACAAAAACAAAAGAAAAATAAAAAGTAATGGAGGAGAGTATCTATTGATTAAAAGAGACTTAGATGTTTAACCAATCTTATTGTATGGACTTTTTTAGATCCTAATTTATTCATTTATTCTTTTAAAAAGGGAAATTTAGAGAAAGCATGTATGAGAGAGAGAGAGCATTCCTAAGACAATTAAGGAAACATGAAGGCTAACTGAATATCTGATGTTATTACGGAATTTCTGTTGAGGGATTTGAGGAGTTATTATTGTATATGATTGTGTATTGTTATTTTATGTATTGTGATTATGTTTTAATAGCAAAGTCCTTGTCTTTTAGAAATGCATCCTGAAATATTTACATATGAAATTATATTAACAGTATAACATGTTTAAGGTTTGCCTCAAAATAATCAGCATTGGGGAATGAGAGGAACTATAAAAAAATTGGTCATAAACTGATCATTGTTGAAGCTTAGTGATAGATACATGGGAGGTCAATATATTATTTGTCTACTTTTGTATGTGTTGAAAGTCTTTTAACAAAAATATTTTTAAAGATTAAGATGCCTATACCCCCTATGTCTGCTAGATTTTGCTTCCCCTGAGTTTCTTTAAAAATATAAACATATTTTCGATTGAGTTTCTATGAGTGTTTTTTTTTTTTTTTACTATCACCATCTACTAAAAATCATTTACTAAGTTTCTCATGCGTGGTCCTCAATTTAACAAAATTCATGTCACCAAAGCGTAGACATAAAACCATATGGAATTAGTTAGAAAAAAAATCAACTTAATAGAGTCATTTTATAGACCAAAAGACCTTGGCAGCTTCTAATGAAATGCTTAATTACAAACCACAAACACTTCCCAAACAATAAGCAATCAAAACTTCTTAAAAAGTCACAAGCCTTTAAAAGAGTTATTGCTGCTGTATAACATTATACATGGCCCACATGGAAAGATTCTTATGAACAGCTGGAGTCCAAATACATCTGCCACAGGTGAGCAAACAAAGCCCCCATAAAGCCACGGAACAGACAAAACAAGCTGATTGACCAGAGGGGCACATTTATGAATAGCCCATTAGGAAGAGCAATAGACAGCACTTTTATCCACTGCACATTCTCAAGGAAAAGAAGCACCAGAGGAGTACAAAGACGCACCAGTGAAAACCACCTCCATTTGCATTTGGTGCAAAATATCCTTTCCCAATTCAGACAGACAGCAAATATTTAACAAGGAAAGAAGAAGAGCAGGTGCAGTATTTGGGCAATAGGTAAAGCCTCCTTGCACCTTTTTGAATCATCAGTGGGACATTTAGGTCAGTGACCTTCAAACACAGCCAATGCTTTTGATCTTTATAAAAAGTAGGAGGCATTTTAGGAGGGGATTCATCACTGGCCCCTGGCCCCAGAGTTTCAACCAAATAAAAACACACATACCAAGGCAAGTCGGTGGTGAGAAACCTCAGTCATCAGCCAAAGTAAGTAACACAAGTAAACCCTGAAAAGTGTCCTAAATCTAGACTTCAGGTGAGATCAACAAGGTGTTGACTTTTGGAGCTCTTGGTTGGTGTCCTTAAGACTCCAAGTCACTTAAGGAGCAGTTTTCTGAGTAGCTCTAAGCCAATGTTTTCGTAAATGTGTCCACTGGGCCACCTGCATCAGAACCACCCTGGGGCATTGCTATTAATAAATGCAGACCTTCCAAATTAGAAAGGTAAGTGTAACTAGGGCATCTGAATTTTTAACAAGCTCTCTAGCTGGTATTTATGCCCACTCAAATTTGAGACCACTGTACTAGACCAAGACTCAACAGTCAATGTTATCACAGATCTCGAAATACCCAACAACAGAAGCAAATTATTATTTTTCCTTGGCATAAAGTGCATATAAAATCATTTCCTAATCACATGTCTTGTATCTATAAAACTTGGTGGAGGGGTAGAGGTAAGGGTTGGGGGATATTCAGTGTCAGATATTTTAACTCAGTGTCCTCTGACTAGACTTATTTTTCTACTCTTTAAGTCACCCAGGCTCAGTGGTTGCGTAAATATATATATATTTGTTTCATAAGGACAGAGACCAACCCATCATTTTTGAGCTCTCATTAGATGACATTTTGAAGTCATTGTTTGATGCTAAGAAAGATCTACTTGAAATATGGAAAAATGCAGTAGAAAACCCATGCCTTTGGCAACATTCCCCAAAAATGCTTTCTTGCTTTTCAACCACTTATTGCTGCGAATCTACATTCTTCTACCTAATCCAAATCAAGACACCCTTAAGGTCACAAATGACTGATACCCATCTAGAGGATCAAATGAAACTGCAGACCTCCATCCTGCAACCAAATATTCAAATGCCTTCCAACAAAAAGCAGACACACCAAAGTCATTAAAAGGTTAGTTAACTTTAAAATCAATGAACAGTTTTCATTTTTTGAAATTATTAAGTACATAGTAGTTAGATTTTTATAAAATAATGTACATGTTTAAGTATATCTAATTGAAGTTTCTAGAATGTGGCTTATTTGGTGACAGTTAAATTGATGTGGCCTTCCAACATGAAGTCTCCCCACCCCTGTTGTAGAGTGTATTTAAGCATCTAGGACAGGATACATTCATGTTCCCTACTATGTATGGAAAGAGTATATCTCACTCAGCATAGTGGGAAAGAGCCTGGAGCTGGATTTAAGTTCCACTTACCAGCTGTGTGACTTTAGGCTGTGCACCTAACCTTTCTAATCATGTTCTTCATGTTTAAACTGAGAACGACAATAATATCTACCAGGATGCTGTGAGGATCAAATGAAGTACCATTTAAGCTACTATAATAAAATACCATAGACTAGGTGGTTTATAAACTATAGAAATTTATTTCTTGCAGTTCTGGAGACTGAGAGGTCCAAGATCAAGGCATTGAGAGCTCCAATGCCTGGTAAGGGCTAAGGGCCCACTTCCCCATAGACAGCGTCTTCTCGCTTTAACCTCATATGGTGGGAGGGATAAGGGGTTCCCTTTTAGGAGGGTGCTAATCCCATTCACGAGGCCCTCACGGGGTGAGGATTTCAATGTATGACTTTAGAGGGACATAAACGTTCAAACCTTAGTATACCATATGTTTAAAAAAAAGCCTTTGAAATATACTGAACAAAAATTGAGCATAAATTATTATAATTATTTATTTGCCCGGCAGCATTCAGTCCTGTAACCACTGCTGAGCACCTACTGCATGCAGACACCTTACAGGGAGGCACTGGGCTAATCCGTTCAAATAGATCAACATCATACTTACATGACTATGACAGGCAGGGAAGGGTCCTCCCTTTAAAAGAGGTCTTTAAGAATGGGATTGGAGAGAATTCAGCAGGGAGAGGGACAAACTAAATATTTGTTCTGTGTCTCCCATGGGAAAGACGATCAATACATGATCATCGGTCCCCTAAAATCATTTACTTTAGGACACTGAGAATTTATGGGACATTCTGGGTCAAGGTCTCTACTTGTACAGACTTGAATGGACCCAGCTCTTAAATCAGCAAGCAGCTAGAAGGAGAGACCACGAAGTATATTTCCCTCTCTGATTTAGCAATTTAAGATAAAGCAACCACTCTCTCCTCATCAGTTCTCAACTGGCAGGTTTTGCTTGGCTTTTCAGAAAATTATTGATATGTATTTCTGTTTATCATGACCCAATCAGTGTCAGTGAGGTGACTGTCCTCTTGCTCTCTCCATCAGTAAATGAATATAACTCACCCGGGAGGACTCAGGGATGCCAGCAAGGTCTGCTGCAGTGCCCGTGTCTCCCCGGGAGCCCTGCATTCCGAGTCTCTCCTAGCAGAGGCAGAACACTGATAAATCACTAACATGACTTTGATTTTAGATTAATGTGTTACCCCTCATAGTGCTGTGTGCAACTTAAAAGAGGAAACCGAAAGAGTATATTCCTAATGGTGGTGTTTCAGGAAGGAATTTCTAGGGGCAGGAGAGAGATGATTTGGGGTCTCCCAATCATATCTGTGAGCGACAGTGCTCCTAACCCCACACTGTCTCGCCATGTTGCCCATGTCCGTCCCTGGTCATGCTTGGTACTCAGTCACCCTCAAGTGCCACACAGCCATGTGTGGCCGTCATTGTTGGGGTCCAGAGTAACAGCTGTGGTCATTTCTTTCTTTGGGAAGAGCCCACACTCAGCATCCTCCCTGGGTGCCCCTCGCCTCCACACACCAGTCTTTTCCTAATGAGCTACTTTTGGTTTCCTAAAATTATTAAGAATGTCATAATGGATTGAGCCCGGCTTGGAGGAGGGAAGCACTGAGAGTATAAA
Organism: Cheirogaleus medius; assembly: GCA_008086735.1. Taxonomy (NCBI): domain Eukaryota; kingdom Metazoa; phylum Chordata; class Mammalia; order Primates; family Cheirogaleidae; genus Cheirogaleus; species Cheirogaleus medius. Next base: position 53,701,704 of record VBSM01001562.1, read on the forward strand.
TCCTTGCCTGGGGACATTGGCCAAAGTCTCTCTCCCCTGGGAATTTCCTTAATTTCCCCACTTCATTCAAAGCTTGCTCAAACCTCACCTGCTCAGGGGGTCTACCCTGAACAACCCTACTGAAAACCACACCTGCTCCTCACTTCTTGCCTACACTTTTAATCTCCCTTTTCTTCCTGCTATAACATTTAAGATATTATAAAATATACTTACTTATTTTATCTGTTGTTCATGTGTTTTTTTTCTCCTACTGGTTGTAAGTTTCATGGAGATAGGAATATTTATTTTGTTCACCAATATATGCCAAGTGCCTAGAAGTGTGCCCGGCATAGAGCTGGCACTCCATCAGTGGTTGTTGAATGAATATATGCTGTTGATGGCTAATCAGTGCATTCAAAAAGTCCAGTTGTTAACCGAAGAAGTAAAGGGGAAAGGGGAACCCATCTTCTCTGCTGGGTGCCACACAGGCCTTCATATTTATAATGCCACCATTCCTTAGAGTTTGTAGAACAGGAACCTTTAACCAACAAGTCCCAACCTGACAGTAGGTTCTAAAGCCCACCCTGGGGGGAATCCAACAGGAGAGCTAGAGCATACCTCCTCCCCAAGACTACTGGAAATTCCTACAGGAGAAAAGAAATATTTCCTAGTTAGGGACTTACATGCCAAGTGTTTCCCACCACTTCATCCCAGTTCATTACAATACTCTAAAAGGTTTTCAGAAACTAAAAGTAGTTCTTCATCAAGAAGCAACTAGACAGCTGCCGAGCCCTTGCCTAGGACTTTGCAACAGACCCCAGATGCAGCTCCAGAGTCTATCACCACCTGTGTCTGGGCTATTAAAACTGCATTACAAACAATAGGTATATGAGCAAATGCAGCCCACGAGACGGGAGCCTGGTTGCTGGAAAAATCATTGGCTCAGAACAATGGACTGGGTTTAGCCTCTGCGTCTCACCAGGCCTTAATCAGCCCCAATGGCTCAAATCCTACTTGTCTCCTAAAATCTAAAACAGAAGCATCAGCACTTTCCATCCTCCTGTCCTCTGAGATGGAAGGTAAGCCTCTCGTGGAAAAAATTCTGGAAGGGCATGCATCAACCCGTTAACAGCAGTCACCTCTGGGGGAGGCAGGGGGAGAGCAGGAGATGCTTTTAAATCCATGTACTTTTGAATTTTATAAATTTATCAAAACAAGCATGTGTTACTTTTATAATTCAAAAAAATCAACCATGAGTCTTTTGTTAAGAATTCTATGGAGGATCAAAGCAGGTTTCTCAGACAGATGACTAAATGGAAATTTTCAGTGACAGGCTATTCCAAGTGGGAAGCTTGGAAAAACAGGTATCTCATGCAGCTGGTGGACACCAATGCTGTGTCATCTCAGGAAGCATAGTTTTGCCTCTCAAATGGGGCTTGACACCTAGGATTCTCTCGTGTTCCTTTAGCCTCCATGGAGCACGTGTTCACTGCGTTAAAGTTCTGCTGTGGAAGGTGGTCTGCAGTGTTCTCTGCCAGTTTGCCTGCCCACGACCAGGACTACTCCCAGATTATTTGAAATGATCCCTTGTTTGCAGGATGCCCAGAGTCCCGCTGAGCAAACTGGTTTAAACCCTCGAGCCCTGTTCCAATGGGATATAGCAAAGGGATTTATGAGAAGTCGCGTCTGGAGACAGGAGGAAAATATTGTGTCATCAGAGCAGCGTCTTCCAGAGGCTGGCTGTGGTAACCAGACATCCGCTCTGAGGCCAGGCAGGGAACTAGGTCATGTAACCTGGACTCGACAGAACCACAGTGGGCCCCATTCACAAAACCACACCCTACGGCCCAGAGTCGGGAGGGGCTCCATGCCCAGGGCACCTTTTCCAAAATGTGGCGATGCAGATGTGTAATCAGCAAGCATCTCCATTTCCCTGCGGTGTCAGTGTCTGCTACTGAAAATGAGGCAAAGCTGGCATTGCACAATGACCTTCAGAGTTGGAAGGGACTAAGGGTAAAATCAGAGGGTGATTCAAACCGGGCTTCACAGAGCCTCAGGGGTCAGAGTCAGCGTCTCAGGAAACAAAGGTGAAGCCAACAGGGTCGCTGGGCTGCCCGTTCTGGATTAATCAAGAATGGTGTACTATTTATCTATTTTGTATTTGGTTTCTTCTCTGTGAATGCCAGATAGTTTTGCGATCCAATCTCTGCATGGAGTCATATTCAAAGAAACAGCTGTCCATCAAAAAAATATAATCAAAAGCAATTTAAATCTAAACTCAGTCTCTAAAGAAAAAGCCCAGGGGGTGGAATATACGTTAAAGGCACACCAAGATATCTTTAAAATCCATTACTCCCAATCTCTGCCATTCTCAATATCCTTCACATAGACGGCAGCTGCTTCCTGAAATCTTACTCTCCTTCCTACTCTCCCAGCCAGACCAAAAACTTTCCGTGACATGCAGCCTGTGGGCTCATCCACTTCTCTCCTCCCTTCTCTGGCTCTCAGTTCTCCACTGTGTAGCTCAACTTAGCATCTCTGGCTTCATTAGTTGGGTTTTTATTTTTTTGCTTGTTTGTTCTAAGTGTGCCCCACACGGCAAAGGCCTGGCCCTGGTGGAGCCAATATGAATCCTTGGCAGGCAGGGAGGATGGAGGAAGCTGTGAACCCTAACACAGTGGTCACTGCTTCCTTGTCCCATGGAGATCCCACAAGAAAATTTGTTTTTAAAAGGATGCCACCGATCTAATCCATCCTGAATGGAGTCTCTGAGAAAATTCTAACTGCTAATCATTCTGTCTGTACATGTCCAGTGACAAGGAGTTCATTACCTTACACAGTGATATGCATACATTCTGGCCAGGCTCATTTGTGAATGTTCTTCCTTAGCCAAATTTGTCCTAGGATTTGAGGTCTGGCCAAGTCCTTCTGCTTAAAAGTATTTCTTTCCATCAACCAGCAGAAACGTCTCAATGTCTGAAATTCCCACATTGTTTTCCCAAGGACTGGTTAAATATAAATATGGTTTCTAAAACAGGTAAACGCTTCAGTCATTAACACCAACTTTTTCTTTGAGTTTATTTCCCATATTAGCTAGCCAGGCAACCAGTGATACGTTGCGACATTGGGTTAGGAGTGAAGAAGGAAAAAATCCCAAAGTAGGAGATGACTGGGAGGCCAGGCGCAGAGAGAACACAGCAAAGAGGACAAGGGGCTGGAAAGGGCAGATCCAAACACGTGCAGTGCTGGAGACCCCTGCCCAGCCCACGCCCAGAGCAACAGGCCTTGGACCACCAGACACGGCCACCCCAGGAGCCTCGAGCTGTCCCCATCAGTGGATGTTGTGGTCCCAGATGTATGGGACATGTCTCCCAAGGGCACGTCCTCGGCAAATGCTCCCAACACAGCAAACTCATTAACTCTTCTCTCTTCTTCTCTAACAACCCCACCTGGGACTCATCACCTGGTTCCAAATTCCCCACCTATTTTATTATCCTGCTGTCTCCTGCTCCGAACCTCACCCTCTTCAAGCCTCCCCAGCTGCTGTCCTCTCACCTCCCAGTGCGAGTATGGCCTGTTACCTGCCCAGCCCAGCCTGCAGCCTGCTCCCACGACCTAGCAAGCTCTGGCCCTCCAAAGCCTCTCCCCTCAATGAGCCCTTTTCTTCTCCCACTTGCCTCTACTTGTTCGTCATCACCTACACCTTGTGTCCCTAGCCTCTGAAGAACTTAACAGGTTTACCCAGGGACACCGTTCCTGCCCGACATCACAGAACCACGCTGCTGAATCCCCTCATTGTCAAGCTCTCTAAATACTGTTGTTAAATGAGTGAGTGAGTGGACAAATGAATGAATGAATGAATGAATGAATGAATAACTGAAAGCTTTTTATCGTCTGGGGGATGTTGTGATTTACAAAATAGAAGTTCCCTTGAGTGCTGTGTGTTCAACCGTAACAGCAGCAGCACTAGCGACAACAAATACATCGTGAGGTTAATGCTCAGCAGGTGTATGTCCTGAAACCCTATCTGACCCCAGGAAAGTGGGAATTTCTTGTTTCTGTCCAATTCGCACCCAATCCCTTTCTTCTGATTTTCCTCCTGCGATTTTCAATCAAGACACGTGTCCCTCTCCTAGCCTGCAGATGGGCTTATGGCCCAATGGAGCCATTCAGGCCTTTCTCCCCCAGAAATTTGCATCTTGAGCTGAGAGACTCCAAAATGGAAATAACTGGAGCAAATCTCTCCAGAAGGCTGTGTCCCACAGAGACTGGCCCATTGTGTAAGAGGCAGCGCATGGCACCAATTGGGTACTAGAAACAGCTTGCCCAAGATTAAACATGGCCTTACCATTCGTCATCTGTGTGACCATGGATTACTTCACTGAAGGTCACTTCTCTCTGCCTCAGGTTTTTTTTATTTTTTCATGCATAAAAACAATATGCAATGTCCATCAGGGATCTTCTTAGGTTCCAATAAATACTAAGACTCAGAAGACAACTATAAGCTCAGCATTTGGCATCAGTTTATAGCATATCAGGTGTTCTTCCTTAGCACAGGAGCCCCTACAGTAGTCCATATAGTAGGAATTAAGAAGCCAAGACCTACATTAGGTGGGAATTGCTCTGGCTTAAAAACCTCATGACCTCTCCCCTCCCTCCACCCCCCAATGCCTATTAGTTCCTGCAGCAATTCCATGGGCATACCTTTCAGGTCCCCCATAAAGAGATGTCAGTTGCAAAAGTCAGAGAAGCTCAAAACTATAGCTTCCCAATAGGTATTTATAGTCTCTCAGCCTAGGAGCAATTTTCCGACTGGGTCATTTTTACCATAAGCAATGTTGCTAAGGCATCATGGTTGACAGACACATCATCATAACTGATTTCCAGAGTAACAGTTAGGCAGTTAACCAAATGTCAAATTGTCATGCTGCAGGGGAATTAGGTTTTGTAAACTCTTTCACCCACAAGATAATAAGGGTTCCCAATTTATGGCACTGTTTCGAGGAGCAGATGAATTAGTGGATGTCCCAGGCTCAGAACAAGAGCTAGAACACAGTAAGTTCTCAATAAGTGCTAGTTACTATTATTGTAGACTTCTGAATTGCCTGTATTTTCTCCATCTTCAAGACATAATGATTCAGCTATTTCTCTAGTTCTCTTAGCTACCACCAATCCTCCCAGTAAATTGACCCTTTCTTCTGCAACCCTGATCACCCTGGAGAAGCCAAAGGAGAAAGAACGTATCTGAACCAGGTAGTCTAATCTGACCTGACCCTCAGGATTTCTAGAGCTCAGATTTCTAAAACTACCACATGAGAACCTGAAACTTCCAGTGTCCTCCTGGCCCAGAATGACAAAGGACATGGAGCTGATGTGGCTTCCAGCCCAGAGCCTCTGGTGGCTATCGGGAAGGAAGAAGCCATGTTACTCCCCTCACCTTGCTCCGTGATCTTAGCTTGCTGTGTTTTTTGGTGACTAGAGGAAAGAATGTTGTCTGTGTACACAGGTTTAAGTAAAGAGCAGTCTCAGAGAAGCAGCTAATTAGGGAACAAGGCATAAAACCCAGGTAAACAAGGCTGGGATGCTTTTATCCCTGTATGATCCTTGGCCAGAGCAAAGACCTCAATCCAGGGAGGAGCAGGCTACAGCAGATCTGTCCCCACAGGAGAATCAGTACAAGTGGCACATTCACTTCTTTCTTCGGCCACTGGGTGACTATGAATGATGGTATCAGCAAATTCTGTTCCCCTCCACTTCACTGAGGTAACTGTCTGGTGTCTAAAGACGATGACTCACTTTGAGGCATTCCTCCGCAGCTCTCCTTTTTATGGTCATGGCGTCTGGTTTTTTGAATGGATCATTCCTCCTCCTGACCCAGCTCCCCCAAGTCCCTCGCCTCCAGCACCCGGGGTCAGCTCCGGCTTCTACCTTCCCGCATCGTGCTTCTGACACTCCGACGACAACAGGCCAAGCGAGAAACCGAGGCTTCTTCCTTGTCCTGGGGTCTGGTGGGGCCACGGCGACTGTATTCTCTGCTAAGGTGAGTTTCCATGCCGACGCTCTGGGTCTAAGGAACACTGTCCTAGAAGGTGACTTCTTTAGAAAAGGTGAGAGGATAAATGGGTACAACAAACAAACAAATGTCTTGATGCAGGCTGATGACGCCGACTACCAACTTTCTCTTGGTAGAGTGCAGCACCTGTCACCTGTGTCTCCCAGGGGCTCAGACCTCTTTGTACCACTGTCTCGTCTGCCGCAGGCTGGCACTTTCCCAGATCCAGACATTGTCCTCACATGTGACCACCACATACACCATTACTTACCCGTTATATTTCAAAACCATTCCCATCCCCTTCCCCCATTTTTTTTAACCATAAATGCCTATTTTTCCCTCTTTAAATTCAAAATATCCCTGCAATCATAAGTTTAATGTGCTATTTTTATTATTCCCTTAATAAACACTTACAGAACTCTTGCAACGTACCAGACCCCACCCTAAGTGCTTTACAAATATAACTCACTGAATCCTCACAACAGCCTTTTAATATAGGGTTGCTATAATATTGTCCTCATTTTACAGATTAGGAAATTGAAGCTTAGATTAATGAGGAAATCATCACACAGTAAGTGGTAGAACTGGAATTGAAATCTAAGTGCTTGAGTTTAACCTGAGTTAACGTCTATGTTATTTTTCCTGTCCCATTTTAAAATTAAATTAAAATAAAAACCTATATATTAAAATGTTTCCATTTTCATTCATAGACCCCCTAAAATCATCTCCTATCGCGTGTTGAGAAATCACAGCTATGTGGAAAGAGCTCTGGACTTAGAAAATCTGAAGGCGTCGTTTTAGTTTATTTTCCACTGTTTACAGGTTGTGTGGCCTTCAGCAAATTTTTTGAGCAGCCTAAGCCTCAGTTTCCCCACATGTTGACTATAGACAATGATCCCTGCTGCTCCCACAGGTGGTGGGAGAGACTAATGAAGTCATACCACTGAAAGTGCCTTGGGAAATATTATTGCCACAAGTCAACATCATCCCTTCTGATGATGAATAAGTGCTTAAATTCAGGAAGCACTGCCCCTACTTTTTCATTACAAGCAGCCCTTGCTGGTTGGAAAATCAAATAAAAGTAGATCCTTATGTTCCTTTGTGTGAGAGGTTGTTGCTGCTGCCACCAATCCAAAATAAATGACTCCATGAAGTAAGGTCTGTTTATATTATTCCACTACCTGATGACTTCCTGTGTGTAACATTCAAATGTGAGCATCTCAGCCAAAGGCCCATAAAGCCATTTCCCCCACACTTTACACTTAGCTGTGCGAAACATCTGCTTTTCTTGGCCACCTGAGTTGATGAGTTTCACTCAGTACCACGGTGAGGTCCAGGTGTCAAGCGAGGACCCAGACAGTTTCTTCCCTCCATGCCTCAAGAGGGGTCTGGGTTTATAGCCCCATTTCCCGCTGCAAGAGCTGGTGGTGAGGAAACCACTGCAGCTGGCCTTCATTACACTCAATCAATGGCCATGACATTTTTTTTTTCTCTAAAGTAGCAGGCAGGGCCGAAGGTTGCATTCTCAAATTTTCAGCCAGGTTGAAGCTGTGGCCATCTGGAAAGATGGATATGAATATAAACCTCAATGAGGGATCTTTGGTTTTTCCTTTTTTGGGAGCTTCTGCAACTTGAAAATTCCTTGAGTCCTCACCTGGGGAGTAACATGTTCTCTAGACTGAGCCTGTGAGCAGAGGCAAAGACTCTAATCTCAGCTCATTTCTGTTCCTCTTTATTATCAATGTGAAATGAGAATAAATAAGATAATGCTTGTAGGGTGTCTTGATATCCTTGCAAGAACAGTAATCTATAATTAATTAGTGAAACCCTTACAACACAGATGCCTTGGCGTGGGGGGGCTCCTACCTAATTCCAACACCCTTCAGTACCAAAGGATTTCTTTTGAGCCCTATACCAATTTGCACCTTGGAGAAGGCATCTCATACAAGAGATAACTTCACCTGACAACTGGCCATTGTAAGAGAAGAAGCAAAATAAATACAGACAAAGCATCTCCTAAATCCCACATGGCTTATCTTTGCATCTCTGTCAGCCAAACCAGGGTCTCCTATCATGGAACGAAAGCAACTCTCTTCCTGAAACAATTCAGGTCCTATTTTGGAGACCAGATCTTAGTAAGGAAACGATTCAAAGCCTGTTGCAACTGCACTAATGCACTGATACCCAGGTGCGGCCCTTCATGGCTTTTGTATTTAATAACTTGGGAGACTTCCTGCCGTAGCAACACCTCAGAGGATAGTAGTACAAATGGAAAACGGACCAAAAGTACAGTTTACATTCTTTTCTGAAAGGGGATTTGCACGCGGGGTAGTGTTTGTCTGACGTGTCTCCCTGCTTATGGTTGGGCCTGCTGGAAGTTTCCCTAAGCCACCTCCACGGCCTATCGAACAAGCACAGATCACTTTTTAAAAACTGGTCCTGGTTGACTATAAATAACCATAGTCACTTAGCTGTTTGAGATTTTCCCTTCGATCATCCCTTTAATGCAGGGATATATTTAAAAACTGTATTTTATAGATTGGCTTAAAAATTTTGTTTGTTCCCTCCCATGTCTCCCAACACCAGTCACTTTCGGTACTGTGTTCTGTTCCCAAGCTTGTGTGACCAGACAACTTCCTGTGTCTCAAACCTTCAGCATTTAGATTAAGATCTACCACTATTTACTAGAGATGAGTGTTCCAGGCCCTGTGTTAGACACTTTCACATGCCCTACCCTATCCGATTCCCAAAGCTATGACATAACCAGAATACCCCCACTTTATAAACGGGAAAACTTAGATGCATAGAGGTCACAAGCTTGGTGGCAGTCGATCCAGAGGTTTACACCTGGCTCTTCTCCAAGTGCTGTACTCTCTGCTAAATGAACTCCTTCAACTCCTCTTTCCTCTGCTCCCAGTGGTCTTGACTGGCATCAGTAATTACCTATCCCCCTCTTTGTTAGCAGTGTCCTCCCTCCTTTCCACCCATCCCTAGAAGCCCAGCCTGTCTGGGATCCATCATAACTTTTCCTCCTGCATCTTGTGTCTTCTCCTTTCCATCAGTTGAAGGGAGTTCCCTTCTTTTCTTTTCCTATCACAGCCGAACTCCTGAAAAGCCAGCTAAACTCTTATTGCTCAATTCCAAACTGCTCCTCACTCCCTTGAAATCACCCACCGGGACAGCTTCAATTTACTACTGGTCTGTTCCTTTATTTTTACCACGTTCTGATTCCATGCAGACCTCAGGTAAACGAGCACACGCTGATGTCCACACAATTGTGTATGCCAAGAAGAGATACATATCCAGATGCATGTTTTTATCCACAAATATTTCCAAGCACCTTACTAAAAATGTTTCCAGGTCTTTTGTTTTCCTTTTAATTGTTAAAACAATTTGAGCTACCTAGAAGGAAAAACTATATCCTCTTGTTTTCAGTGGTGGAACTTAGAATACTTATACAATCAAATTAGAATCAAACACGAGACTGAATTCAAGCCCTTCCTACCACATGGAATCAACCGCATTCATTTTCTGAATATTGAAGCTCCCATATCTTCAGCGAACAGAAGACATAAGCAAGAAGAGCCACATTATCTAAACAACAATAACTTTTTTTTGAGAGTTGACTAATATTACATAATAGCCTCATTTTCCATAGGTGGAAGAGAGATGGAAAGAAGAAATTGTTAGCTCTGTCAAAAACCTGAGCTAACCGTGTTAGCAGGAGTGTAAGGAAAAAACCACTATGATGCATTGCTGGTGTGAGTGTGAAGAATAATGCGATCCCAAAATATGCCATGTTGGCATATGGATTATTTTGAGCTAAGGGTAGTAGAGAACCAGCAGGCACAGGAAAAGCTCTTTGCCTCCTTCAAACTGCCTAAAAATAGAGTGTAAACTTTCCCTTTAGTAAAGGAAATTTCTATTTGTAAAGATGGCTCCTTACCAGGGAGAGAGCTACTCCCAGAGACAACTTTTATCACCTAAGAGACTCTTATTGCCACAAGACAACCTTTATTTTACCATAAATTTCCTCCCCTCACTGTCCCATAATTTGCTGTCCTGACCAAAAGCCCCTGACCCTTTTTCCTTTGTTTAACCTTTGTGGCATATAAGCCACCTTCTTGAGCCTCATTTTTCTTTGTGAACTTCCATGCACACATATGTAATTAAAACTTTTTTCTCTTATTAATCCATCTTTTACTGGTTTGATTCATGGATCCTAGCCATAGGAGCTAGGTGAGGGTAGAGAGAAAACAATTTTTTTCCTCCCCTACAAGTGTCAGTTGGTAGGAAATTTTGCCAATATAAATCAAAATAAAAGGTAATATATTGTGACCCAGCAATTTTACTCTTTTGGAACAGATCCCACAGATTTATTTATATCTATGCACAAAGAAATTTGTATTTAAATATTTGTCATGGCATTAAAAAATGAGGCCATTAAATAATTGAAATGATATCCAAGATATGTAAAAAAGCAAAATGCAAAACAATATTTATAATCTGCTAATAGCTCTGAAAGTGAGAAAACATACACATACACATGTACTTACATATGTGTGTGTATCAAAAAGATGATAGACCCCCCCCACCACACACATACACATTTGGATTTGAAAAGATGACCTCTGACAGCTTATACCAGAAAATGCTCACAGCTATTATTACTGCAAGTTCGGCACTTGTCCCTGAGACCACAACAGAAGAATGAGGACAAGTGGTTTGAGGAAAAAGAAAGAGAACTTTATTGATTTGCCAGCAAATGAGGAGGTTGGCAGACTCCCACCTTGAAGTACCAATGTCTTTAAAGTACCTGCCTCTGAGCAGAAATACAGAGCGTTTAAAGGGATGTTTTCAGCTACAGGCTATTGTTGTTCAACTACAGTTGATGGTTCTGATTTATCTAATCTTGGGCTAAGACGATCTTGTGACCTCCACCCAGACAATTCTCTTGAGCCATCTCCTGTAGCATAAAGAACAAAGGACACTCCCCTGTCCCTCCTGACCACTGGCTTGAGGCAGGGATGCAGATTTTAATTCCCAAAAAGGGTGGGAGAGGTTTCAGAGAGACAGAAAACATTTTTACCCTTTTTCAGGCCATTCCCCCTGTTACAGGATTGTTTGGGGGGGAGAAGAATTAGGGCTTGGTGTGGGAAGGAAAGTTACTTCCCCTCTACATTTTTATGTCCTAACTTAAATGTTTTGCCCTGTGTAAGTATAAGGGAAGAAGAATAATTTTCTTTCTACCCTTCTTAGTTCTTAGCTGAGACTTCCTGTAATGAAAGACAGATTAACAAGAGAAAAGCAAACAGAAGTTTAGTAACATATATACCTCCTGTATACATTGTTGATATTCAGGGAAACCTCAAAGAGTAAAACTCAAGACTATATTTCAAAGAATTGTCTTAGACTTCAGGCTTGAATACCATTGTCCCCTGAAACTAAGAAAGGAAGGTGTGGGTAAGACCTGATTACTAGAAGATGGTCAGGACAAGTACAGTAAACAAGAGCAAGGTTTGTTGTGAAGATTTAAGTCAATACTTTCTTCACTGTCATGGAGAAAGCATCATCCCTAGTGATTTAGTCAGCCCTCTCTTCCTGGTACAGAGAGGGAGACATACTTATACATGAAGGTTTCCTTTATAGATGTAGATTTCTCTTACAAAGGGATAACTTAGGTTTTCAAATTGTTTCCTGTGTCTGCAGTTTTTTAAAATAACCAGCTCAAAATAATCCTTATGCTAAAGAGGCATATTTGGGGATGGCATATTCTATTCTCCTACAGTCGTATTTTGGTATGGTGTGTCCTGAACCCCATAAAAGTAGTTTTAAAAATTATTTTTAAACAAAAATAATTTTTAAAAGATTGAGTTAATTTGAATACCTTTTTCCCCAGTCTAAAGAGTTGCTGTAAGATTTTAGAGGCATGAGTGGGCCAACTCCTAACTGAAATGTTTTAGCCATTGATTTAGGGTAAAAGAGGGTTTTCTCTTGCCTCCCACTGGTTTTGAGTTTCACTGCCTTCAGAACGTTAAATGAAGTGTTACCATAAAGAAGGTACAAATTACTTAATCCATAGATAAGAGACAGTCTCATTAGCTCACATTCACACCTCTTGGGTCATATCATGGTCATCAATTATACCTAAGCAATATTGCAGGGGACAATCTCACTGCTCTGTGAAATATTTTTTGGTCTTACAGGATCCTGGTTTCAGAATATAAGCAATGACCTTCACTAGCAACAGCTCAGTCCATTCCTTTACGTGGTTAGAAGGAGACATCTTAAGGTTGGTAACACTAAGTCAATATTATTCAATCATTTCGGCTATTCTGTCAACCTCTCTGTTCCCAACACTTCATTTCAAGTTTACAGCACCACCACAAGTCCAGCCCTTCCATTTCCCACTCAGAATATTTTTGTTATCCCCCCTGAGGAGCACTTCTGACCTGGCATCCTCTCAATAGTCAACCTCATACCCCAAGGCAAGAAGGGGAAATTCCAAGACTGAGGTCCCCGGCCATCTAGGAAGCACCCAGAAGACAGACATTAGCTGACACTTTGGACTTCAGGCAGTTCTGCTCTTTGTAACAACCGTCATTGGAGAGGTGATTTTACAGCAGCCACTGTTGTCAAGTGGAAATAAATTTTTAGTAATAAGAATAACAGCAGTGGACGGATACTTTGGCTCTCCTAGAACAGCCATCCAGGGATATTCCAGCCTTACAGTTCTATCAGTTCAAGCAAAAGTTGATGTTTCCACCTCACTAGGGAGCACTTCAGCCCTTAATCTCTTTTACAAGCAACAGAGGACTTGAGGACCAAATGATCGCTGAGGACCTGGCTGTTGCCAAGGAGCCTGTGAATGAGCAACCACCGAGGAATTGAGCCCCTTCTCTATGTCTCTGTTTTTCTCACTTGTCTTTCTTTCCAACTTTCCTATAGGTATAGTAAACCTGAATGATAATTCTCAGAAACCATAACTCACACTTTCTCTAGGTGCCAAACAACCTTAGAATGCTAAGATGCTTTCAATAATCCACTCTCTTCTCATCTTCAGCCTCTGGAATTGATCAAGAAAAGTAGAGACTACTTTGTCTGCCCTCCTCAACATTGTTCATGCATTATCAAGAATTATGTGTGAGAGGAGAAATTTTTCCAAGCACACAACGTAAATTTATATATCTTTATACACCTAATATACTGACCATTCTTGAATCCACATGCAATTTGAAAGAGAACATAATGCAAGCGAAAGCTGGATTAATTTTAGCCTGATTTTTTCCGTGAAATAGGAACTTATAAATCACTCCATGTGTCAAACTCTGCCCCTTTTCCCTGATTCAATAATCACTCCGTTAATGACTTGGGAGATCTAAACTAGGCACCCTTGTATCTACCATGGGCCCTGTCTGGGTTACTTATTTAATTCAACTGAGAATTTGGGGTGGTATGTTCTCTTAATTCACCAATGACCTATTTTAAATTAATGCTTCAGACCCAATTTCTTCTTACAATATTGAACTTGATATAAATACAATGCAGTAAGAAGTAATTCTTCATTCTGGCTTAACATTATTGTTGTGCTACCTATTCCTACAAGAAAAAAATTCTCAAATGATCTCAAGCTTCACAGACATATTTCTATCTGTATGTTTACTTCAAAAGATGATCAAGTCTACAGTTTCATGTTCATAGTTTAAATTAACAGCAAAAAGAAATTCCTAGGCCAATCCAAAACCCCCAGCTATTTTGAACTAAAGCTAAAATCGTGAAAATCAGTTATAATTACTAATTATGTCTGACTTTCAAACCATCTCTAATGCACAGATGTAATGTAGCAATAAATTGTGCATCTCAAAAGATCACTACCTTGCCTTTAAACAGGGCTTTTTAAAGCAGGGCTTTGGCAGTTGGGCTCAGGTCTATGTGACCAGTGTCACATATCATGGCTTTAGGCTATTGTTGTTTAACTATAGTTGGTGGTTTTGGTAAACCTCATCTCCAGTGACGATGATCTTGTGACCCTTGTCTGGACAATTCTGTTGAGTCATCTCCTGTGGTTTCAGATACTAGAAAACAAACAGCAAAGAACATTTTTCTGCCCCTTTGATTACTGGTCTCAGGAAGGAATGCAAGTTTTAATTCCCTAAAAACGTAGGGGGTTTCAAAGAGACAACTTGTAAAACATTTTGTTGCCATTTTTTCAGAACTTCTCTGTTACAATTGTTAAAAGGAGCCTGGCACTAAACCCCCTCTCGCTTCCTCTCTCACCACATGATCTCTGCACACACCAGCTCCCTTTACCTTCTGCCATGAGTGGAAGCAGCCTGAGGCTTTCACCAGATGCCTCCAGCATCTTCCAGCCAGCAGAATGATAAGCCAAATAAATTTACTTTCTTTATAAATTACCCAGCCTCAGGCATTCCTTCATATCAACACTAAATGGACTAAGACACTACCTGCAAATGTTTGATCCTAGCTTATTGAAGTTGTTTAAAGAGAAGGTTACAGATCAGTTTATTTTTTCCTGAAAGAAAGTATTACTACTAGACAATCAAACATATACAGGTATAGGAAAAAATTGTAAAAGACTTTGAAATGGACCGAAAATATTACAAGGTGTCTTCAATGGAGAACTAAGCCTTGTCTAATATATCCTTTCAGGTTATTTGATTGGCCTCTCTGCTTTTCGTTGGCTTTGAGCTATCTTACAACTCCAGAAGTTATAGATAACTAATAGTAATGCAAACAATTCTTGTCTATAGACATGCAAATAAATGTTTTTCTCTGAAAATATACTTTTCCTCCCCGACTGTGAAATGAGCCAGTTTTGCAGCTATTTGTAAATTTATTGCAGCATTACTTGCTGGTTCTTTGAATTCTCCTTTGAACCAGTAGTAACATCTTGCTGGTTCCCTTATTAATTAATGATTTAAATAAAATCTCTAACATGTGTTCATTTTATATCTAAGAATCATCATTATATTCTATTTTTAAAATTATCCATTAATGCAAGGAATACAGAGGCCAGTACAAATTTGTTTTTTACTTTATTCCTTGAGTACTCCATGGAGTCCACCTCAGGTGGGCATCAAAGAGCCCCCAGCTCTGGTCTCTGTCCTTATTTATCCCCTACCCTCACCCCTAAAGTCTACTCAGTCCTTTAAGCCATTAACCTTTACTACAGATTCTCAGATACCTGGCTTCACCTGAAGGAAGGAGAGAATATTCTGATTCTTCAGTTCCCTCTTTATGGAACAGCATAAGAAAAATAAGTCCTTCTGTTGCTAGTATTGATAATCCATCAGATTGAAAACCCAGTGTGTTATACTAACTCCAATCATCAAAAAACCCTCCAAGAAAGGTGGAGGGGGTGCTACAACTCTATTCTGCCACTGTTTTGCCTTCCAGCTCTTACTAAAATGGTGTGCTGCTAATTTGTCTTTCCATTAATGAGGATGGTTTCTATCGATCCACTCTGCTCTTTCGTTTCATCTCTTTCATGGCTTGAAACCAGTTCAGTTCGTTAACTGAGCATTTACTATAACGGAGGCATTCTTTTATTTGCTGGGAATTCATAGAGCTCAAAGAGCTCACAGTTTTGAGAGTGTCACCTTCACATAAATGAATATTTATAATACAATGTAGTCATGCAACACTTAATAAACCTGTACATTTTCTGTCATGAAGGATATGTCCAGCCTGTGGCTAGTTAATATAAGTAAAAGCTCAATAAAGCACTGAAGTCTAGGGTCCTTGACTTCCTTGTCATTAAGTTTGAATAAACTCAATCATCTTCAGAACAGAGCCTGTCTGAATACAAAATAGGAGATTGGATATCTCGGATGGCTAGTTCTCAAGTTACTACTCACAACACAAAAAATGTCAATGCTTACTTTGGCTTTCCGAGTTCACAATTCATGAAATACAGAGTCAAGAAGGCTATCTTAATGAGCATGTAAGTGATTGGTACACTCTGCATTCAGACTTGACTTTGGGGCGCTGCTTTGCTTGGGGGTGCCTTTCCGGAGTAAAATAGACAATTCACTTCCCTGACCTCTGAGAGGCATCCAGAATTTGTCATGTTTTGTAAGTAAGTTTTAAAGTGCCTGCTAGACCTCCTTCCCTTTTCAACTGCACAGGCTTCACTAAGCTTTTAAACTTTCTATTTCATTACAGTACAAACAACTCTACAAGCAGGCCTCCTGCCTCTCCCCTCAGGCTATGCAGAATTATTCATACTCAAGGTCTAAAGAGGAACATCAGCATGAAGGAAAAACAGACTAAGGAGTGAAAACAAATTAGCAATCCAAACAGCCCTTTCCCTGCCTGTCACTGGAAGGCCTTTGGTGTCTCCTTCCAGAGTCAAGGGGCTTTCTGAGTAGAAGATTAAAGGATACATTTTCAGGGCTCAGAGAACAGACACTCTGTGAAATGTATATTCACCCAAGGCAACCAGGACAAGCTATGCATGTGAAGAACCAGGGTGTGCCTTAAGCCCCCCTGAGTTTCCTAAGCCAGATCAGCCTGGTGTGGGTTTTTCAGTATTTTGTACCCACTGGGCACAAGTCTTTCATATTTTCCTTCATGCTTGAGTAGGGAAAAAAAAGGAGAAAAAGAAAGAAAAGAAGGATAAGCCACTAAGCTATCTTTGAGAATGTTGTAAACCTTCCTTTAAAAGCAGTTATTCTCAACCAAGGTGATTTCACCCCACAAAAAAAGCATTTGGCAATGTCTGAAGATACTTTTGATTGTCACAGCCGGGGGTGGGAGGTGCTACTGGCCTCTAGAGGAGGCGGATGCTGAACATCCTACAGTGCCCCCACCCAAACAAAGAATTGTCTGTTGTAAAATGTCAATAGTGCTAAGGTTGAGAAACCCTGCCTTAAAGAAATTAAGCAGTAAAAATAGAATTTTAAGAAAGCTCTTCTCTCTCTCTCTCACTCTCTTTCTGTATGTATGTGTCTCTGTCTCACACACACACACACACACACACACACACTCATGCAGCTGGCTTCATGGGCATGAAACCTGTCCAGATAGATGCACAGGGCCCCACACCGAGAACTTGATAGAATCATCTGCTCTCACCATCTTGAAATTCTCAATCATTTTGAACAAGAGGCCACATACTTTCATTTTGCCCTGGGACCCGCAAGTTCTGTAGCTGGTCGTATATGCAAATGCATGTGCAGGACATAAACTCAGCCATTTAGTGGAGCAGAACCATATGTTCTGCATTGCACTCCCCTTTAGCCCCAAATTTCCACTTCTTCATAGTGGTGTATGTTCTTGCTTTGTTTTTGAAACCCCTTTTTGGGTTATGGCAGAGCTGAAGCTGGAAAGTATAACCATGTCATAGATTTCAAAGTGCCTGTATAGTTTCTTCTTGCCCATCGAACTGTCTAGAAATCCCTACAGGGCACCAAGTGGCAGTCAGTGCGACATAAACAAACATTTCTCAAAGACCCTGCAAAGAAGCTGCAGAGGGATTTCTCTCCTGCAAGGGCAATAAGGCTCTGCTCTGATAACCCTCGCAGAGATAACAAAAATAATCCAGGACAAGGCTCTTTATATCTGTAATCAAAATCCACTGTCACATCTATCCTCTTCTTGCAAATCTTTTTCATACAATACTCTGGATTAACAAACCCATGAATATGCTTAAAATCTCCTATTAAAAATCCAGCGAGGTAGGAACCATACTTTTGCTTCTCGTGAATCACTTTTAATCTACTACCATAAGTCAATCAGTAACAATTCATAGAGCAACTGTGAATGGGTGTGAGACCCCATCCACAAAGAATCTTGTTCTCTTTTCCAAATCGATCCCTTAAAGTGTCCTGTTCATGTAGAAACACAGACCTCTGGATGCACCAGACGCGGCACCTATGTGGATTATCTGTGATGCTTACGTGAAAAAAACAACAAAAACAACAACAAATTCGGTTTTTGAATAACCTACGAGGATGAGAAAACCATGCCTGAAAGATCCAGGGCCTCGTCATGGGGAACTGCGTGCACGTATCTCTGCTGCCATCTTCTGATGGGCCATCCTGCACACACGTCCATCAGCATCCGCCACTTGGGAGTCCCCTGAGCACTTTAGAATTGCACTTACAAAGTAAATGGGCTTTTAAAAAATATATTAAAGCACAAATCATAGTCGCTGCCATACTAGTAAACAGTTGAGAACATCAATAATCATTTCCAGGTTTGCAGGCAATCCAACTTAAAAGGGTACACACGCGCAGAATTCATCCCCACGGTCTGCAAGCAGGTGGCCTTGACTGAGCAGTGGGACTCTCCGGAGACCCGGGCAAGGGCTGTGGGGAAGTCCAAGGGGGAAAGTCAACAGGCTCTGATCCTAACAGCCTGTGTTCTCTAGAAGTTTCTGTTTGTCTGTTTCTATGAAGGAAAAAAGGCCAAAGCTCTGAGCCTGCTTTTACAGGTGAAGTAGAAATACCGCTAATGTCCCTTAGGCGTCACCTGAGACATGTCCAGTTCTCCTTTCCCTCTTATTCATGACAACACAGACCAGATTTACAATAATGATGATGGTGGTGACGATGTTGATTCCACAAGGGCAAAGACTTTATTCTATTCACTGCTGTGTTCCCAGGACTAGAACAGTGGTTCACAGCAGGTGCTCAAGAAATGCACGCTTAACAAAGGAATGGTCATAGCTATCATCTATTGATGGTAGAGTTTATGCCAAGTCATTTATAATTCTTACCTCATTTGGTCTTTATAATAACCTGAGAGGTATGTATTATTATCCAGGTGTTACTGATGGAGAGAGTGACCGGCAGCAGACTTGACAAATGGCCAGATCAACCAGAGAGAAAATTCTTGTTGAGTTGAATGACCTATAGCCCATGGGGAGGTGGCTACATAATAATATTAATAATAAACATCAGTTCTTGAGAAATTATTCTATGCCAGGACACATGATGATCTTATTTACTCCTAACAAAAGCTCAATGACATAAATCTTACTAAGAATTGCCATTTTACCGATGAAGGCCAAAAAGGTCAAGCAATTTGCCCAAGTTAGGAAGTGGAGAGCTAGGATTTCCAGGACTGCCTCGCAGACCCAGCATCTCCTATGCTCATATCTTGCCTTGCATGATACGTGCTGGGCTGTCCTACTTCCTCTCATGTTGTTACCCATGAGAATAACAACAGTGTGCGTTAACTCCCATGTGGAATGCCCACTGATGGACTAAGTGCGAGGCATTTCCTCCCACAATATTTAGCAGCCTGGATACAGAATGGAAAGAGACTTGAGGTGGAGACCTGAGAGACCAGTTTGGGTAGTTTACAGGAATGGAGTCTCCTAAACACCATGACAAAGGTCAGAAGATGGCATGGAACCACGGGCACAAACCTGCCTCCTCCACTTGTCCTGTAAATACTGCAAATGCTCCCATAGTCAAACAAAACTCCTGGATATCCACATAAAAATTTGCACACAAATGTTCGTAGCAGCATTATTCATAATAGCCAAAAAGTGGGAAAAAACCTTGCTATGGAATGAACGTTCATGACCTTCCAAAATCCACATGTTAAAGCCCTAATAATCCCCAATGTGATGATATTTGAAGGCGGGTCCTTTGGGGGATAATTAGGTTATGAGAGTGGAGCTCTTATGAATGGGATTAGTGCCCTTACAAGAAGAGACATGAAAAAGATGATCTCTCTCTCTCTCCACATGTGAGGATACAGCATGAAGATGCCCCTTTGCAAGAGCTTCCTCACCAAGAACTGAGTCGACCAGCACCTTGATCTTGGACTTCCAGCCTCCAGAACTGTGAGAAATAAATGTCTGTTGTTTCAGCCACTCAGACCACAGCATTTGTTATGGCAGCCCAAGCAGACTAATACAAACCCAAATGCCCATCAACTGATGAATGGATAAATGAAATGTGATATATCCACACAATGAAATATTACTCCACAATACAAAGGAATGAAATAATGATACACGCTGCAATGTGGATGAACCTTGAAGACATGTACTAAGTTGTATGATTCCTATCTACAAATATCCACAAACACAAAAATCTAGAGAGATAGAAGCTATATCCGTGGCCGTCCAGGGTTTGGGGTGGGGAGTGGACACATATAAAGAATGAGGGAGGAAGGGACTGCTAAAGGGTACAGAGTTTCTTTTCAGGTGACAAAATATTCTAAAATTAATTGTGATGAGAGTTGCACAATTCTGTGGATATACTGAAAACCATTGAATTATATACTTTACATAGGTGAATTGCATAGTATATGAATTATACCTCAATAAAGCTGTTATCAAATAAATAATATTCTAAACTTGCTTAGAAAGAAAATGAATTGTTTAATTATTGGGGAGGAAACTCATGGTATTTCTTCAAAACTGACTCAGCCTCCTCCCCAGTCATCCTGATCCCAGCAAATGGCACCACACTCTCCCAAAGCAGGAAAACGGCGAGTCATCCTTGATTCCTCCTCTTCTTGCACCACCTCCCAACCTTCAAATCCATCAGCAACTCTCGTCCACGACATCTCCAAAGTACACCTCAGACTTCACCCATTTATCTCGCCCTCATTGACCCCACCCTCGTCCAAACCACCACCCTCTCTTACTCCTGAGCGTGCTCCCGTCCTTGGCAAACTCCCATCCAGTCCCAATAAATAACAAGAGCTGTTGTCAGCTCGTGGCTCTGCCTGGCACACACGCCTTCCCTGGTTGCCCACTGCAGGGACTGAAGGCCCATCCTCCCCTGTGGCCTCAGGCCCACTGCCATGACCCTGGTGACACTCTGGACACACCATTCTCCCTTCTGCCCTCAGCTATGCCAATGCCTCTGTCGCCTCCAGGCCTTTGCCCTTGCTGTTCCCTCTGACTAGGCGACTCTTCCTTCGAATGTTGCATGACTAGCTGTCACTCATCCTTTAGGTCTCAGCTCAGACCTCCCTTCTCAAAGAGGATGCCTCTGACCGCCCTGTGCAGGGGGGCCCAACCACTTCCACCATTATCTCAGCCAGTACTTATTGTTAGAGCACTTACTATAAACTGTAGTGACCTTGTTTATTTGTCTGCTCTGGTCTCACCTGTCTTATCCATTAGGAACTAGCTTTTTATTGTATTGTGTTGTATTGTATATCTTAGAGACAGGGCCTTGCTCTGTCACTCAGGCTGGAGTGCACTGGTGCAACCATAGCTCACTGCAACCTCAAACTCTTGGGCTTAAAACACCTTTCTGCCTCAGCCTCCCACGTAGCTGGGACTACAGTTGCATGCCACCATGCTCAGCCAATTTTTAAAAACTTTTTGTAGGAATAGGGTCTCACTATATTGCCCAGGCTGGTCTCAAACTCCTGGCCTCAAGCAATCCTCCCACTGTGGCCTCCCAAAGCACTGAGATTATAGCAGGATTCCACACAAGGAACTAGTTTTAATGTTTTCTTTTTTATTCAAACACTTACTATAAACATTTCTTATGAATGAAAGTCTATAGAAACACCTACATTTTGAGATTGCTTAGAGAAGAATCCAGCAAAGGAGATTGAAAAGGAGCTATTACTGAACTAAAACAATAATAATAGCATACAAAACAAAGGTAATATTTGTAACTTTTTATACAATGTAAATTCGAAATATTGGATATAGTACAGTTAATTTCTCCAATTTTTATCCTATTTTGAATTCAACATGTTGGGATTTCCCTCACACCTCATTCTAAAGAGATGTTTATAAATTTGTTCTGCTTTGCATGCAGATAACATGAATTAATGAGGCAGTTTTCTTCTGGGCATGATTCTCCACCCGAAAGCTGGATGGTTTTCTAAAATTAAATGTCTCAGAGTCCTTGAGTCACCTTTCCCAAGTCATGACTCAAAGAGGCTAGCAATTCATGTATATTCTTCCAAATTTTTTACATTTGCAGAAAAAGAATTACAGAGTATTGTAGAATCAATTCTTTCAGGATTTCAGTGGAAAGATTACCCACACTTCAATTAAATGAGGTGCAGGGAGTGAAGGATTGGGGAAATGAAGTCGCTGGGCAGATGTCCTGAGGATTCAGATCTATAGTGGCCCAAGTTCTTGTTTTTCATTCCTGTACCAAGCTGAACTGTGCTGTCTCAAGAGTCTCGCTCAGCAGATCTGGAGATCTGTACGTTTGCAACTCCAAAGGCATCTGACATGAAGTCAGGGTTGAAAAACACTGTTGTAGACCAGGCACTATGAAGAGATAGGGTCACAAGAATACAAAGATGACCAGGATTTGGTGCTACCCTGGAGGAAGTCTTCTCATCCGAGGGCAGGGACACAGTAATGTAAACATGTGTTTGAATGCAATAGCAGAAATGCTCTGAGCACTTTCCTATGGGAGCACAGAGATAGCGCTGCCTCCACATCCGAGTCATATTTGTTCTGGAAGGATCAGGGAGTTTTGAGGACTAAAATGGAGCAAAAAAATCTCCAATGTTATTTGCAATTTTCTACATTTCCAAATAACATTTAGTGACCTGCCTTTTGAGAGAGGCATCCCTCTACCACCCATTACCAGAACACTGCGAGTCTGAAACTGGTCCTAACTGGCCCATGTTCCTTTAGTGGTTGGTTTGCTGAAATAATAATAATGAAAAGAAGCTGCAAGAACCCGAGAAGTCTCATAAGATGGTATCTCATATTACATCTTATGAGAAGGAAGACCAACCTCTTGTGTTTTCTGTGGCTCAAGTTGTGGGGTTGCCTGGAGCTACTACACAAGGGATCAGGGACTTTAATAAAAATGAGGAGTGGTAGATAAGGTTGATGATAGAAGGTGACTAATTATGGAGAACAAGAGTTAGTGCAGCTTTAGTTTTAAAATATTCAGGTTCTGTGAATGTAGTGAAGTGTCCGG
This sequence comes from Cheirogaleus medius, assembly GCA_008086735.1. Taxonomy (NCBI): domain Eukaryota; kingdom Metazoa; phylum Chordata; class Mammalia; order Primates; family Cheirogaleidae; genus Cheirogaleus; species Cheirogaleus medius. The sequence continues at coordinate 53,724,633 of VBSM01001562.1, forward strand.
GGAAATTCATAAAGGGGTATTTCTCAGTTGGAAATGCAAGCTGGAGAAGACCTTGTACTGTCTTTGTCATTTACAACATCCAGTCGTGTGCCAGTTTATAGCTTCTAAGGGATCTCAAATATATTCTGGTAGTTTTTGAGTTCCTTTGTATTAAATAGAATAAAATGCCTAAATAGGCACACATTTACAATATGCACAGCTATTGTAAATCTAGCAGTAGCTAAATCTAACAATAAATTGTTCTCTCTTTAGAGGACCCCTGCAAATATATTGCAAAAGCTCTTGAAAATGTGTATGTAGGTCTGGTCTTCAAAAGAGGATATAGCTTTCAGATATGCACAGCTCTGCTAGAAATCAGGTGGAAGAGTAGTGTCATAGAAACACTTTTTGGAAGTAAGGGTTTGAATTAGACTGTACTCTGGTCCTCAATTTTACTATCTATACAATGAAGATAGTAAAACCTGCCTAAGAAGATTAAGTAGATGATTATGTAAAATTTGGTCGTTTCTGAAAAGATGGGTATACAGGGCACACTTCACTACTTATCTTTCCACTTGTGTGTTAAAAATTTGCCAAAATAAGGTTCTTTTTTAAAGTAAAAAACCAGTAATGATATTAACAACCTGGAACGTATTAAAGACAGTCATCAAGCATATCTCAAATTGTGATTCTCAAATAAATACCAAAGACAAAACCAGTTTGGTATGCCACAGAACTAGAGAAACAAGTCAGCCTGAGAGGAATTTGAACTTTTCCTTGGGCAGAAACTCAGAGGTCCAAAAAATGATCTTATTTGCAAACCTCTAGCCTGAGTTAACCTTTCTTCTTTACAAAACATCCACACCTTTTCATCTTTCCATTTTCTGCCAATTGTCAAATGTTTTCCAGAAAAAGACAACCTCTGAAATTTATCAAAAAATATTTTAAACCCCTCTAAATCAATAATTAAGAAAGAGAAAAATAAACAGACCTTTGTATGTTAGTTCAGGCTTTTAAAAACTGTCTCTCGATGGAGACTGGCTGGAAAGCTTGAAGCTGGCAGACAACAGAGTGGGACAACAGCGGCATCTAGTGTTCAATCAGAATCCTGCAAAGCCCCTGGAGGGAGACAGGTGGAGCTGCTTGTTATCACAAGATGCAAATCAGCTGCATTTACCAAAAGACTGAGATCATTGAGCCGCACCCACTTTAGGGATTATAGTGCTGCTTCTACAAATGTTTACAGGAAAAGGACGCAGGTTGTCCTCATTCCAGAGAGACAGTGCATCACGCGGCGTTGGAGCCCATATCTGCCCCACTTCAGCCTCCCCTCAACCCAAGCTCAAAGATAGGACTGTGTGGCTCAGGAGTCCCTGGAGGACAGAAGTCTTCCCGAGTAAACGGAATAGGTCGTGTTAATTTGGGGAAATAATCCTGGTTCTGCTTAAACTTTTTCCTAGCTGTTCTGAACTCCTCCGTGAATAGTGAATTTGGGGCGAGGGTGGGGTACTGTTTTATCTACTACAATCTATAAATGAGGTGTGATTTGGGATCTATGTAAGCCAGTGATTTTTACCATTTTTTCCCCAGCAGTGGAATCCTTCAGGGAAAAACATGAAATATTATTTGAACTGACAATGTTACAAAGAATAGATAAATATAGATATAAGATATAGCTGCTCTCTTTGAAGGAGGGCTGGTGTTGAAAAACTAGATTCCCAGGCACTTAACCTTGGGAGCTCTACCCTTCTCTGGCCCCTCCTCACCTCACCCCCTGCCCCTTATGCTCATCACCTGAGCCCCAAGCCCCCCTGCAGCTCCTGAGGCTTCCCTGTAGAGCCCTAGGTCCTAACACAAACCTTTCAAACTTGGATCTGTTTTCTTCAGGTGAAAATTGATGGATAGTCAGCTGCAAACCTGGGCAAAGGCTGTATGTAGGTCGTTTAATAGAAAGATGTAACTTAGAAAGCTACAAAAAGCAGGTTTAGCCGCATTTTTCCAACTGAAAAGATGAGCTGCACTTGTTTCCTATGATCAAGATGGCTCCCCACCCTTACCCTCAGCCCTTTGCAGATGGCACCACATCTCAGGATGAGGATGCCATCAGATCCCTTGGGAAACTCTCTTTGCCGTTCTTTTGGGCTTCATGGAGTTTGCGGTTTATGGAGCAGACGGCCATTAATGTCACAACCATACACGCAGGTGCAAGGTGGTGGCTGTGTCGAGAAGCACAGAGGAAAGCCGGGTAATGCTGTGAGGTGACGTAGGTTGTGGGGGCAGAGGTGCTGGGCTAGTCTGGGGAGTCGGGGAAAGGCTTTGAGGAACTTATGTTGAACTGAAGTGTAAAGAGCTAAAGAATGAATAGCAGATATGAGCCGTAACCAGCTAAAAGGGAGAGGGGACTGCAGGTAGTTGGAGAATGTTCCAGAGAAAGGACAACAGGCACCTAGGCCACGACGTGTGAAGAGGGAGCAAAGCATATCGACACTGCTAAGGGAAGGCCAGGGTAGCTGGCTGCAGAGTGAGTCCGAAAAGACAAGCAAGGTCTAAATTTTGTAGAACTTCATGGGCATGTTTAAGATTTGGGTCTTTTTATTAAGAATATTGCTTTAAGCAGGAGGACACATGACCCTATTTTCATTTTTAGAAGATCACTTTTTCTATGAAAAAAATAGATAGGAAGGATGAAAAAAATAGATAGGAAGGATGAAGAAAGGGTACAAAACTATTTATAAAATATACACGGTGGCAGCCCCGCTGACTCAGGTGCTGCCGGTTGCCTACCCAGTACCCATTTTCCCCTTGTTCACTCACAGGATTCTGTAGTTATGTGCCCAGTTAAAATTATTCACCTTCCCAGCCTCTGATTTGGTCATGGTCATGGCTGGCCTAGTGACCCAGTTCTAGCCAATCATATTTTATAAGTGGCATTCTCTTTTTAAAGTAACAGGCACAACTAGCATGACCTTAGATCCTTTGCCCTTACACCTTTGCCTTCCCTGGATGTAGATGCTATGTCTGGAGGTGTAGAAGCCCTTTTGGAGACATGAGGATTTAGGTCACAAGTTGAGGTTGAGGAGCAGGAAGTTAGATATTTCCCAGATTACACAGTTGATCCATGGACTTCCCATTGTATAAAACAAATAAGCCCCGAGTGTGTAGGGTTTCTATTACTCACAGTTGAACCCGATCCTTACTTTACCCACTGATACCTCAAACATCTTCAGACATTCCTGAATTCTCAAGTGGACACAACATCCGGTCTGTCTCCAAATGTGCTCCAGACATCACCTGCATTAAAACATCCCGGAGAGTGGGATGTGAAAGATTTGTCGTCTCTCAGCCAGACTTGATCTCAGGTGATCAAGGTCAACGTCATCATGCTAAGTCATGTTGATAACATGCACCCTTGATATGACGTCATGAAAATGACACTTTACCTCTGTGGTCTTCCACCCAGCCTAATCACAGTAAAAATATCAGACAAATCCCAATTGTACATTTTACAAAATATCTGACCAGTACTCCTCAAAAGCATGGATAGTCCAAGACATAACACGCCCGAGAGGAGCCCAAGGACACATGACAACTAAATGCAATGTGGCATTCTGATGGGATCCTGGAACAGAGAAGGGGCATTAAGTAAAAATTAAGAAAATATGAATAAAATAGGGGCTCTAATTAATAATAACGTATCAATATTGGTTCCCTAGTTGTGGCAAACACCATACGCATGTGAGACGTTATTAATATGGAAAACTGGGTGTGGAATATAGGAAAATTTTCTTGCCATCTTTGCAATTTATCTGTAAGTCTAAAACTATTTTAAAATAGAAAGTCTATTAAAATATGTATTTTCAAGCCTTATGCTACTCCTGCAGAATCAGACTATCTTGAGTGGGACCTAGGCACCTGCATCTCTAGCAAGACTCCCCAGGTTTGAAAGTTACCAGTTTAGGCTTAATTGCAACTCCTGTTATCCTTGAAAGGCAAGACCCTTCCAGCCCCCTGCTCAGCTGCCAAAAAGGAAGGTGCAGAACCTTCAACAGAGAGAGAGATTCAGGATATCTAAGGTGGATATTCAGCTTCTAGAACAAAGCTGCCAGTTCCTTTGTTGTGTGTATTTTATTGAAACAAAATGTCTTTGGATAGAAATCACCAGTTCAGTGGTTTACCCAAAAATTGGATTTGAGCCTGCACGCTCATGATAACTAATAAAGTTACCTCTAAAATCTGGACTGCATTTTTGCACTTCTGTCATTAACAACGTGAAATATTTGGTGATTTGATTTTTCTTACATCTTGGCTCCTACTATTACCACCTTATGTTTTGAAGTAAAAGAGTGACAAAACCATTATTTATAAAAGTTTTCCATGGCTCTAGAGAAAATTTTCATCAGGCTTGAAAAGCCTAAGTAACTATTTTTCTGTAACAGATTTCTGATATGAATATGCAGAAATGCGGCCATACATTTCTTTAATTAGGATCCGTCAAGATCAAGTTGTATTGCAAAATGTAGCAACAACATGCAGCACCAGAGGAAGAGAGCATGGGGAAGTGGAAAGAAAACTGAACTAGAGATCAGAGTCATAGGTATCATGATGCAGTTACTTACTAGCTATGTGACTTTGGAGAAGTAAACTGAATCCAATGTCCACATTAGCAAAATGAGTAGTTTAGAATAGATGACTTGTAAGATCCATCTGGGATTTTGCTCTGGAATTTTGACTATGGAATCTCAAAGTCCCAAGTTAGTCTTGCACCCAATATCACAGTGTTAAGACTTGTTTTTGTAAACTCAAAAGAATTCACAATGAATATAATTCAGTAACTAATCATAAAATGTAAATGCAACATTTGGGTAGTCCTAATCCTTGAGAATTATATCCCACAACATGAATTAAAGAGACTCAGCCAGTATCAAAGGCTATTTAAAGATGCCTTTCAATCCATTTGGCCTCTGTTACCGACGCTGCCATGTGAGACAGGGAGAGACCCAAGGATAAAAGCTGACAGCTAATAGAGAAAAGAAAAGCCCCATAAAACAGATGTTTTAAACATGAAGCAGGTGCTGATGTTTATTTATACCTGGCTGCTGCATAGGTTGACATTGTTAAAATTTCAAAGTAGGTTGTTTCCCATAGACAAGGGACAATGAAAACAAATAGACAAGTCACAAAAGAAAAAGTGGTAAACAAGCATATGGAATAATGTTCGACCTAACTAATAGATACGCAAATTAAATCAGCAAGAAGGTAGCATTTTCTTCTTTGCCAATTTTTTTACTAGTATATATTCCATTGTTGACAAAGATAGAGTGAAACTATATTCTCATACATCATCGCTAAGTGATAGCATAAATTACTACAGGCCTTTTGGAAAATATGTAATGATGTGCATAAAGAATGATTTAAATATTCATGGATTTTGAATCTGTAGTTCCACTCAAAACACAGGACAAAGCAATACGCATAAAGATGTCCACTGCAGAGAAAAATTGGAAACAACCTCTAAATGTCCAAAAACAGATGAAAGATTGTAAAGTTTGTTACATCTACTTGATTAGATATTATGTAGCTTTGTAAAAATTATATTCCCAGACGCTACTTAGTAAAACAAAATGTTTATGACCTGTGAAATGTGGTAAACTATCAGTTCATGTACATATCTTTGGCTTTTAATTTAGTAATCAAAATTTTAAAATTGAGAACATTTACATAAAAAATCATATTTGGCTCTACTTAAAAAATCAGCATAACTGGCAAAACTGAGCCCTTTTGCATCACGGCAATTATTTGCAGCTGAGTAGTAATTATTCCCTGTAGGACAAGGAACACATAATCTCCTTTGAGCCACAGTCCCAGCCTAGTGGCCCTTGGAGGCATTTGCATCCATAACCCCTGACCTAAATTTAAAAATTAGTACATAAAATTGTACATATAAATTTCAAATATGCACATTAAAAAGACTGAAATCTCCACAACCTCTATGAATGGTTGCATTAGTGTTCTAGTAGTATAGTTGGGCTTTCTTTTTCCTGTTTTAAAATTTTTTGCATTACCTTTTTATTTTGCAAATGGGTTAGCAATTGACAAAGCCAACGTAACCTTGCAGCAAATGACCAATCTTCGAGTAAATACCAGTAATCTTCAGCAACAAGAAGAGGAAGGTGAAGGCCATATATTTTCTCCCACATAATCTGACAACCAGGTGGTATGTTGCAATGCAAGCAAGACTTTGCCCAAATTCTTCTAAACATACAACCGTTATCAGCCAGAAATTCTACATGTGCTTCCTGTAATCCCAGATAACTCCCCATTTCTGTTCTCAGAAACACAATGCTGAAATAAAAGTCTAAATGAAACTTGAGTGAAAGTTTCATTTTTAGGCAGACACAATATTCTGATAACAATATCAGACAACATATTGTCAGGTCCCTGAAGTAGAACATATGGAGTAAAGAACAAATGGGGCTCTAGGCCTCAAGCACTGCTGTGTTTAACTGATTTTTAACACTTTTTTCCTGAAAAGGTGATGGAGACCAGTTTTTCTAGCTAGTCTCTTATCTTGCCTACTACTCATTTCATAAATGGAAAATTATTCTTAACATCTTTTGTGTGACTTAATGAACTTTCTGGTGTAAATTTTGATGAAGATAATTGAAATGATTAAACAACTGCCTCTGGAAAGTAGATTCCTGATTAGGATACTTCAAATACTAATGCTAACTACGCATCTCTAGAATATATGACAAAGTTCAGTTATACATATACATTTTGCACACTACTAATGCTACAAAAATTTTAAAGTAAATTGCTACCTAAAAACTACAGCCATTGGCTTTTTTTAAAAGTATGGTCTATAGGTCTATGCTTTCTCTAGCTATTATAAATGTCATAATTTTATTTTTGGATTTCTAATTCTGTTCTCTCCAAATTTATTACCCCTGAATACTTAGAATATAGATGAGAAAGGATATCAAATAAATCCCATTTGGCTAACAAGTGATCCATGGGCAAGACACAAGCTAAAACCTGATTCCCTGACCCAATTCTCCACAACCCCCAGTGTTCTAAACCTGTGCATTAAGTGATTTGAAAATTGGGAACCCAAATATCCCTCTGTAGTGTGTCAAAACAGAAGATGGGAAAATATTCTGCAAGCTAATAACACCTGAAACATTGCAAATAGAAAGTTCAAAGTGCTACCAGCCTCTGAGTCTTACCCCTGCTGTCCCCGATGATAAGTCCAGCTGTCATTCCCACAGGGTATTGGAGAAGTCAGGCAGCATTTAAGATGTCCACAAAAGATTGTGCCTGGGTCCAAATGTGTATTTTTTTCTTCTGGGGTGCAACAATGGGAGGGAATTACATTCATATCTCTCCATGTGAGATCAGTGGAAAAAGGTTGACTCCAAAATTTTTGACTAAACTTTTCAGGGTCTTCAAAAAACCGGCCAAGGCTTGCCCAGCACTGTTTAAGGTCTGGCATAGAAAAACATGTATTCTGGTGGTGGCCCTTTGGCCCATGGTCACTTCCTGCCAGCTCCTTAGGCTGGTGTCACCCAATGTCTGGTGACTGCTTGAATGTGCAGGGCCTGAGTGACCCTCTACCATCCCAGTTAGGGGTAGCCGCAGTCAGCCACATGGAGGAAGGTTATGCACCTGTAACTCACTGAGACACTGCAGAAGCAGCAAGAAAACAAGAGGGTGCTTACCCCAGAGTATGACACGACAGCCAAGTCTAGGCTTTTGTGCCATATCCTACCCTGGTCGCCATAGAGATGTCACCGGCCTCCAAGTGGAGGTTTTTTAGGTTCTTGGTGATCATTGGAAGAAAAGAATTTTAAGACACACCACACAGAAGCTGAAAGCAAGAAGATTTTATTGAAAGCAAAAGTGAAAGTACATTCTCAAGAGAAGAGGGCAGGCTGGAAAAGAGTAGCTGCCCCCAAAAGAAGGGGTCTCTGGCTTTTTGATATCTCACTAATTGAGGGGAGGAATATTCAAGGCTAAGTATTATTTGGACTAAGATTTTGAGTAGTAATTTCTAGAACTGGGTTTGCTCCCATTTTTATAGTTTATATAATTGTTTTGGAACTGTCATGGTGATGTTAAAGGCAGAGAACTTTTAAGACCACAATGTAAATGATATTGTAATTGGCCAAAGTTTATGTAAGGTGGCCTAGACAGCTGACAAGCTGGTTGAAGCCAGTTTTTATCTGTGGATATCAGTCCCTCTTAGTTAGACTTTAACACCTGTATTCATTCTGCCAGCCCCTGTATCTAGCTCATAGCCTGGTAGCCTAGCTAGTTTTTGTCTGAGGATTATTTTAACACCTGTACCCACTCTGTGATCCCCTCTATCCTATCTCAGCTCTGTCTCCTAGTCTCCTACTCTAAGAAAAGTGGCTGGCCATTGTCATTCTGCACATGGTTGTGATTTGGAAATTATGAGAGTGTATTCCTTTTAATGCAACATATTTCTTGTGATCTTAGTAATAAAAAGTGGTAAATGAATAAATGAATAATACGTTAATCCAATGGAAGGGAAGCCAGGTTTGTGCCATGATCCTGCCCTGATTATTGGAAAGTTATTGGATAAACTAGTTTCTGCTGCTGTCAAAGCAGTTCTCTTCCAGAAGTTACTGCTTTTAAACAAATAACTCCTAGAGAATTGTATACTTAATGTCTTAACTAAAGAAAGGAAACTTTAGTGATAGTCATTAAAAATTATTTCACCATTTCTGTTAAATAAACTTACAGATAATAACATCTAAGAAAGATCAATTTTTTAGAAATAATGTCCAACTTGATATAAAAGATAAATACATTTAAAAATCATTCACAATGAAGTAATGTATATTTCAACAGATAAATGCTCTGGACTAATTGTATATATTTTTTTCCTACAAAAAGCTCTATTTCCACTTGGCCCAAGGCTTGGGAGAGGACTCCAGAGTGGTTAAAAAGCTGCCTAATGGCTGGAGGGAAAGGCTCAGGCAGAAGCCCTGATACTTTGAGAGGGGCTCCTCAGAGGTCGCTGGGCTTGGCGGGCTCCTAGTCGTGCTTGAGAGTGAGCCCAGCCCAACCTGGGGGCCGGCTGGCCTGCGGGGGTTGGCCAGGTGATTGCCCATCCTCTTGATGAGTTTCGCTTCTTCAATGAATCATGATAGTGCTTCTGCCAACTTCCGAGTATGTTCAGCCCAATTATTTATTCTGAAAGTGGGAAGATGGTCATTGAGTAGATCCATAAATTCAACACACCTACTGTGAGGAAGACCTGGGGAAGAACTCCATATAGTACCTGAATCCCATATGTCCCACTCTAAAGATGGCCTATGATGGTACTCTGGCCCTGAGTTTCAATGTCCATTTGGACCTTGTGTTCCATGGTCCTCAGGGTGTTTGTGTATATTCCCTTCCTCACTGTCCAGTTATCCAAGTAAATGACCACAGGGGCATCACTGCTATCTATACCTGCAGCGATGTTTCAAAGACCTTCTTCTTGGGGATCCGGCCTTTCCTCCAGTCAGTAGTTTCTGGGTTTGAAAAAGAGCAAAGGTCTGGAAACTTGGCAAAAGATCATGACCTTTCATTATGGTAGCTGTGCCCTCTTCCAGTCATCCATCCTTAAGGTCTCTTGATGGTATAGCTTGAACAATAACTCACTGTTTGCTATCTATTTTGCCTCCAGGGATGCCATGTTCTATTAACCATCTCCAAAGCTCTCTGCAGATATCCTTCAGACCTGGCCACTCCTGGTAATCGTGTCCACTTTGTTCCTGATAGTGAAGCACTGCCACTGGGCCTCTCTTCTTCCGTGCCCACAGCCTTCGGCAGCAGCACCTGGCCTACAGAGCTACCACTGAGCTTCTCGGTGAAGCTGGTGCCCCTCACCCATGCGTTCCTTATCACTTTGGCAAATGTGTCCTTCCTGGTGTCCCTTAAGGAAACACAAATGCTTTATTCTGTGCAAAAATATTCATGAAATATGAAACCAGGTGTTTGACCTGCTAGTTACAGGGTTTTTCTCCTGGTGCACATTAAAATAAGTAACTATTAACAATTTCCATCCATCTAGCACCTGAAAGCAGCCTGCAAACACAGATGAACCTTCGAGAAGCATTAAAGTAGTCAACAGGGAGATGATAAAAAAGCAGGAAAACCCTCTAGCCTCCTATGCATGTGGGGCTCCCGATCCTGCTGCACACACTGTGACTTCGGAACTGGCCACCTCAGTCACCGTGAGCCTCCGTCACACACTGCAGTGTCCACGGGACTTGAGCACACGTCTCACTCCTGACTGGCTTTAGGATTATGGGGGGTCCTTACACCCATCTGTGCTTCAGCTTCTCTGTCCTTTAAAGGATTATGGAAATAATGTCTGTTCCTTCTTATTTGTCAGAAACATTGGTCATTAAATATGAAACATCCAGTTTCAAATCAAAAGTTTAGTTTATATCTCAAAGAAGAAGCAGGACAATTAACCAAAGTATGCGCCTAAACTATGAACACAGTTTTGCCATCTTAATGACAGCTTATTTATGCAGCAGCGAAGAAGCCTGGAGAGCAAGTGGCAATGAAATCATGACAGGTGTTTTCCACAGCTTGGTGAGAACTGAATATTTTTCCTTGCAAGAAGTGGTCCAAAGCCAGGAAGAAGTGGTAGTCAGTTGGTGCAAGGTCTAATGAATACAGCGGATGACAGAGAGTTTCCAAGTCCAGCTGCTGTAGTTTGAGCCGCGTTGTTTGTGCGACATGTAGTCGAGACAGCCAAGAGGATTGGCCTGTCTCTGTTGACCAATCTCAGCTGCCTAATCGCAAGCATCCTCATCGTTTTGTCCAATTGGTTGCAGTAGACATTGGCTGTAATCGACTGACCAGGTTTCATAAAGCTGTAGTGGATAATACCAGTGCTGAACCACCAAACACACACCATTAGCTTTTTTTGATGAACATTCGGTTTTGGACTATGTTTTGGCACTTCGTTTTTATCCAACCATTGTGCCAAATACTTGTGATTGTCAAAAAGAATCCATTTTTCATCACACATAACAATACGGTATAGAAATGGTTCACCTTTATGTCGTGACAGCAAAGAAAGGCAATCTTTGAGACGATTTCTCTTCTGACACTCATTTAATTCATGCAGTATCCATCTATCCAGCTTCTTTACTTTGCCGATTTGTTTCAAATGGTCCAATATTGTTGGAATAGTAACGCCAAACCTTGCTGCTAATTTACACATAGGTTGAAATGGAATTCTTCCACAACAGCCTTCAGCTCATCATTACCCACCTTGGTCTCAGGTCGCCCACATGGCTCATTTTCAATATTAAAATCACCAGAACAGAACTTCTCAAACCATCAACGTACTGTGTGTTCATTAGCCACTTCCTTCCCAAACACTTTGCTGATATTTTGAGCTGTCTGTGCTACATTGGTTCCATGATGGAGCTCATATTTGAAAATAACATGAATTTTTGACTTATCCATGGTTTCCCTAAAATTGCTCTAAAAAAATTTGACAGATAATCACAAGCCAAACTATGCATTTGAAAGAATGAGTATGTACCTTCGCAATAAAAATAAAACAAGAAGTGTCAAAGTGAAATGAGATATTAACTGTTAAACCTAAGGAAATTGAACATTTCATACTTAATAACCTAAATCTAACACATGCCAGTCACAGTGGTTCATGCCTATAATCCTAGCACTTTGGGAGGCCGAGGTGGGAGGAACATTTGAGGCCAGGAGTTCAAGACCAGCCTCAGCAACATGGCAAGACCAGGCATGGTGGTGCACACCTGCTGTCCTAGCTACTCGGGAGGTGAGGCTGGTGGACTGCTTGAGCCCAGGAGTTTGAGGTTG